>CP053175.1:0-600000 GCA_014607495.2 Carposina sasakii | reverse complement strand
ATTTGGAGGCTGAAATTTTGTGGATTTTCGCTTAACATACCCCTTTTGTAAATCCTGTATAAACTTAACTATAATTAGTAGAACTAATATTCCTTTCTTGGGCTAAACTTACATTGTAAAGTGGGATAGTAAACAAATACCTTAATTAATATATATGTCTACCAATTTAGATAGATAAATCAAAATGGCGGCATCAGTTCCAAATTCAAATACCTACCATAATTATATTGTAGTCTACTCTTATAAGAGCTTATTGTCCCACTGTATATAATATAACTTTTGTATATGACCAAAATGATATTTAATAATATAATGTAAGTACAATAACTCTGTAGTTCTCACGATAACCTTTATATTTGTAGAAACTAACAAAAAACGTAGATTTTTGACATTTTTCCATCCATTTGTAATCTTATTTGCCACATAATGTGTACTCGGATGGACTGCAAATAGGGTTGCCATAATTATGTATAAATGATTAGACAAATTGGACTATTTCATATTATACCTGAATCCAATGTAAAAAGAGAAATAATAAAATAACTTAAGTACCTACCGAAGGAATTCTTTATTTTCAGATATTCTAAACTATTTATTAACTATTCTTGTTTTTTGTGGACACTAATACATTTTTTATTCTGTATATGATTGTACAAAAAAAATATCGTTTTGTCAATTCTTTTAGCTGCCTGAAGCATACGAGTATATGGGAGAGAGACGCCGCTAAGTGTAGAGCAATATCTCATGTTCACAAAGATAACATTACAAAGATATAATGGTAACTTCTAAAATGCAATTTATCCGATCTACACACCTTTGTATTATTTTAGATTTAAGGTATAAATTAATTTAGTTTATGAATTGGCGAAATACGTATTACTTGAGTAAAAACCTCGAGTTATTATAAATAAATAGATCTTCCATTATTGTATATTATTTAATTATTTACTAATCGAACACATTGATACTATTAAGTTTGAATTTTATTCTAAAAAGTTTATTGCTTGTACTGTACAATGATTAAATAAAAAATAATACATAATTTAATAATTCTGTTTTATTTTAGGAATATTTTTAGGAAAGGGGCTGGGCCAAGGGGAAATTTAAATTGTGTGTGTTTTCTCTTCTTTCTTCTTCCGCGCGGAATCACTCGTAGGGTTTTGGGGTTTTTCACTTCACTATAGTCCACTTTTAGGGTAAGGGCACTCCTTTGGGTAGGTCAGTTTGTTACACACAAAAAATTCACTTGTCGAGCGAGAGGTCGACAACGCGGTGGTTGGACAACTACTGCCACTAGCGTGGTAGGGCAAAACACTCGGAGCCCGCGTCCGGTGACGGAGAAAAGAGCGGACAATTCAAATAGGGAGATACAAAAATTATAGTTTTAACAGAATAAAAAATATTTAAGTGTTTGTTATAGTCTACTTCCAGCTTCATCTTGCTTCATTCTCGAACAAAAATGTGGGTACATGAATATTGTCGGTGAGGAAGTTTTATAAAACTACCCGCACTCGCGCGATGCCGCAGCCGGCAGTCACAAATCAACCATCGTACGTACCGGTCGCGTGACTAACTTCTCGTGTGCATCTAGAGTCTAGAGCTTAAATAGTGAACTTAATTTTTCCATCGAATCGATAAAGGATCGTCATCGCAATATTTCGTTTAATCAGTCTTGACTTGAGTGCGTTTGTTAAATAATGTACATTAATTAACACAATTTGTGGGTATCTCTCGAAAAAGAACGTCAATGTGAAACGATGTCAATCTACATGCTCTAAAACCCGTGTTCCATTTACTGAAAGGACTGATATTTTGTGACTGGCAATCACAACGCCATGCCATTGGAGCAGTTGTCACCACCACCGGATTAAAGATGTGAGTGTAATTTTTTTATACAGGGTGTTTTTTGGTTGCCACCCTTAACGAAGAGTACGTACTCTATACATCAAATAAAGTAAGTTTATGCCAAAAAAAATGGTGGGAAAGGATGTAAATTTTTTTGTTTAAAAAAAATTACATACTTTATGACCATTTTTTTCATAGACCGATATTAATTTTTTCTCGTGAAAAAATCTTGCTACACGCGTCAATGTGCATTCATGCAGAAAAACGCAGTCTATTTACTCAACTTTGGACCCTAATATTTTGGAAACCAGACACTTCCCAGTTATGCTTCCATGGAGAAAAATGATCGTGATGATGAGGAGATCCCTTAGTTTTCGGGAACGTTGACGACCAAAAATCACCCTGTATATATATTTTAAGCCTGTACATCTCCTTCAGTGCATGTCGTAAGTCTGTCCGAACATGACTCAAATACAATCAATCACTCTTTAGTTTCTTCGGTTTATAGGCCACATTATGCGATCCACTTAAATTCATTTCATCATAATCTACATACATACATATATACATAGACACACAGCTGTGTTCCCGAAATGGGGTAGCCAGAACTGCAGGATCATAGCGGAGATCCTATACAGGGTGTAACAAAAAGGGTATGTTAAGCGAAAAGCTATGTAAATAGCCCACTGTAGAGAACCCATCCACAAAATTTGAGACCCGAAATCACATGTTTATTTTTCCCGATAGTATGGAGAAATTTTAAATATCTCAGGAATTTTCATAAAATCTTGAAAAATAAAAATGTGATTACGAGTCTCAAATTTTGGAAATAGGTTCTTATAGTGGGCTATTTACATAGCTTTTCGCTTAACATACCCTTTCTGTTACACCCTGTATAATAACGTCACAAAGCTATATAATAACCTAAACAGTAGGTACCAATAAGTAGGTAAACAATATGCTATAAATTATGAAATGAGAGGCTTTAATGATTTTTATGTATGTAAATTATGAATCTGAATCTTCCTTAATTTTAACTGTTATTAGACTAATATTATAAGACATACACACACACACACACACACACACACAAAACTTGAAAATGTATGTTAAACAACTTAAACTGAAAATAAAAGAGAGATGTACTTTACACCTTGTATTTCTAATATCAAATATGTACCTTTACAGTTAGATTCTAAAGTAATTGCACAGTATATATTAAAGATATTCACATTATACAAACCAATGTAGCACCTACTCATACAAAAAGCGATATAATATTAGCCCGAATTGAAATAATACATAGTGTATACAGGGTGTAACAGAAGGGGGAATTAAGCGAAATTCTGTGAAAATAGCCCACCATAGAGAACCTGTCAGCAACATTAGAGACATGTTTATTTTTTAATATAAGTAGTATGGAGAAATGTTCATATAATCGTGAATGAATTACATAATATTTCGTGCAATAAAATATCGCTTAACATAGTCCTTCCGTTACAATAAAGAAATTGTGATACCTTAAACTCTTTACCGAATTTATATTCAAATTTTCCTTTATTATGCTAAAATTCTTAATTATAATGTCACCGTCCCTTTCTATTTATGTGACTAAGAAAGAGACATCATATTACTGGTGCTGGCAAAGTCTTTTTAAACCTATCTCATTAATTATTATGTAAACGTTACTGGATATTCGACTCAATTAATATGATAAAATCCTGTGCTGATGCGGGGCTTCACTAGAATACATCAGCTGCATCTCCTTCCGTGCATGTCGTAAGTGTCGTTATCTCAATATGGTTTCTTCCGAAACTTATATTGCCAAAGACTAGGCGTTTGTTTTAGGGCCGGCTGCCTGCCTCACGCCAACCCTCCTCGGGTATAGCTAAGTGACAATTTTAGAAAACCCGTACATTAAATAAATTTTGTAGTACATGCCTATAAGTATTGACTATAAGTAGGTATGTGCCTCCTAAATCAGCCTGGTGAAACAGTTAAGCGTTATATTCAGGCTATATCTTACAAAGAACTGTATACAATTTCGTGTAGTTCATTTAATGTCATTTCGAGATCGCTAAAGCGTGAACACACGTTAATATATGTCGACTTCATTATTTTAAGTCACTTTATTCTTACACCAAAAATAAGTTAAAACCGCGAGAATCATTAAAAATAACCGCTTTATTACTCGGGAATAATATTTAATTAACGACAGTTTTTTTTTTAAGATATGAACAATGTCATGCAAATACAGTTATAGTGATTTGATAAATATAAATAACCTCATTATTTTATTAAAAAAATTACAATTAGTGTATAAATATAAATAAATAACCGTTCTTATAATTCCCAATTTTATTATAATTAGTAATTTGTAAGAAGAAACGGTTCGTACATATTGCGGGAATATAAACTATATATAATAAATATAAAAATATAAAGAAGACATAAAGACGTATCTACAAGGATCGAGTTTTTTGTTTTTAAATGGTTTTACATTTTATCAATAATTTTTAAAAACACTTCTCCATTTTATAATCCGTTAGGATATGGTTGATCGTTTCATCTTTAAACATTGTGCTGAGGTATTCAGCTTTGTTTGCCGAGATTTGGCTAGTGTATAGCTATCGGGATGAAAAATAACGTTGCCAATATGTAATTTAGAAAAGAGATGGTAAAATTCGTCATCCGAGTAATTGACCCGGTGGCTTAATGGTTATAGCGGCTGGCACGGTTTGCAGCGGTCGTGGGTTCGATTCCCACTCGGGTGAAGAATTTTTTCCATTTTCTTTATTAATAATTTTACAATATTTTTTTATATATCATTTCATACGTCACAAGTATTGTTTCAATAACATTTTTTTGTGATTCTCGAGGTTTAGAGAAAAAAAAATTTTTTTGTGAATACGTCCCAGAATTGAAACCTCCTGAATTGAAATTAAAGCCCTCAATATTTTAAAAATACTTCGCATGCAGCTTAAATTCATACACAATATAAATTAATTTACGTAGGTATTTTAATAAGTTCGACTCACTGCTATTATATATATAAATATATAAAGTATACTACTTTATTGGTATACAAGGCAAGACAGTTAAACTACGAACAAAGCGACAAATAAATATATTTTTACCAATTAATTTCAATAGGTAATATTTACAATGTGTTTTTTTATATAAAAAAATAAAATTAAAATATAACTAAAATCACTAATATAAAATTGCCGCTACTTTTTATCATAAATTATTAACTGGCATATTGTACTTATGTATCACGAAATTAAAAAGCTTTATACAGGGTGTAAAAAGACAACGTTGTTTTTTTAATACCTTGTATTCTTTGTAAGGTTACGACCTTTTTGCCTATGGAACCAACCCTGGAAAATGACAAAATAATGACGAAAAAATACTGTCATTTTATTGCAAGCAATGTATTCGTTTGATGCTCAAAGTACAAATGTATCTACAAAACTAACATTTTAACATGATGACATGGTATCTTTGAAAAAAATGTTTGTTAACCGATTCCAAAAAAGGAAAATATTAATGTAACTTTGGACTTCAATATCTTGGAAACCCGTGGTTTCCCAGGGGTGCTTCTATAGAAAAAAATGATCGTGATGTTGCTCCTTGTAAGGAATGCAGGTATTAAAAGAACAACGTTGTCTTTTTACACCCAGTATATCCCACTGGTGGGCCATTTCGACCCAATAGTGGGCATAAATCTCTACATCAGGTCTAGAGCTAGTATAAGTGACCTTACTAAAAAGGAATTCCTTGTTCTGTAAGTACCGAAAATTCCAATATCCCTTTTAGCAATATCGCCAAACAGGCATTTGCTTTTGACGGAATATTCCGATCTGTCACCCAATTTTGTCCCCCGAGGGTGATAGACCAGAAACGTCCTAGTTTTCATTAAAATAGTAGGACGGGTCAAACATTTTTTTTCCGTTCCGTTCCGGACAAAAAGGGTGATAGATCGGAATGTTTCTATTTGACCCCCGAGAGGCATAAGCCAGTATCCCCTATCCGACATACTGTATTTTACAGTATTAATATAAAAAAAATAATAAAAACCTTTAAACCACTACACAACTCTTTGGTATATCATACCAATTTTGTCAAATCAATAATAAAAATTTAACTAAAATAATACACGAAATATAGGAAACTAATATGAGTATTCCGTCCACAAAAATAAACTTTATCTAAGCATGCCTTTGCACCAGAGTTGTGCTATGCTACGTTGCAAAATTTTGTAAGATCGTTGTTAAAATTAAAATATTTGCTTACCACAATTTTTTGACGAAACATATTTCTGATCTAATAATAATAATAGATAAAAAGTTTATTATACCATGTTTAGAGCAAATGAATAATCATTTCATTTTGAGATATCCGTCAATCATATTTATTGGTCTGTGGAAATGTCTATATAATTGGAGTGAAGTAAAAAGTCTTTAACAGATTATATTTGTTTATTGCACTATCACAATACAGATATGACAAACATGCACGTAAAAGACGTTACGAAAAGCGCGGGCACCGGACAGATTTCGGGCATGATGCATTCGCCGTTGCAATCGCGGATTTACACTGCGCGAGCAATGTAGACGTAGCAGCAGGGAGATACGACGGTGGGCCGGGACTCGACCGGTGCGCGAGCGAGAAAGTATTCCGCGCGGTCTCGCTCACTCAGGCGGCGGTGTGACAAGTGTCCGTGTAAGGGATTTTACCGGCATCAATATGGTAGGTTACTGCGTCTATAGGTCTACTAGTGGACGCCCGCGACTCTGTCCGCGTGGACTGCAGAAATAAACGAAATGTCGAAATTATCCGGGATAAAAAGTATCCTACATCCGTCTCCTGGTTCTAAGCTACCTCCGTACCAATTTTCAACTTAATCGGTACAGCCGTTCTTGAGTTATAAATAGTGTAACAAACACAACATATAGATGATGTCAGTTAATTTGGTTTGTGAATATAAAACGCATCCATTGCAACGTAGCATAGGACACCTCTAGTGAAAAAACAGCGATCCAAGCAATTTCTAAGTTTCATAGTTTTTTTTTTACGATTTCTTTAGATAATATTAAAAATTAACGGGTTCTACCTAGTGGACTTTTTGATAGACTTAACTAACATTTTTTACCCGTAACTAAGTTTAAACGGGCCATTAGTTAGCGAATTAAAATTACAAATAAATAATATATTACATACAATAGCTCCGAAAAAGCACAATGCATCCTTCGCGGGTGACAATGGACGCTATTCACTGAAGGATACAGTTGTTTTTCCTTTGGATCTCGACTTGAGATAGGTTCCTTTGGATCTCATCGTCGTCTGCGATCCTGTGAAAAAATAATTAATAATTAATCATATACAGGATGATTTTTGGTCGTCAACGTTCCCGAAAACTACGGAATCTCCTCATCATCACAATCATTTTTCTCCATGGAAGCATACCTGGGAAGTGTCTGGTTTCCAAAATATTAGGGTCCAAAGTTGAGTAAATAGACTGCGTTTTTCTGCATAAATGCACATAGACGCGCGTAGCAGGATTTTTTCACGAAAAATAATTAATATCTGTCTATAAAAAAAAGTAACATAAACACTAGACACTATAAATTTCGCACGATCAAGGAATTTAAAAAATTAAAAAAAAAAATCCCAGCGTTTTTTTTGGCATAAACTTACTTTATTTCATGTATAGAATACGTACCTTTCGTTAAAGGTGGCCACAAAAAAACATCCTGTATGTATGTAAACATTTGATGATACTGCCACAACATATACAGGATGACAAATTTATTTTTCTACATAGAAATTCAGGAAAGTTCATACAAAAAAGAAACATGTCATTTTGAGTCTCTATTTTTCTGGATGGATGGCAAAAACGAGAAACCAAGCCTTACGTCCAGCAGTGGACTTCAATAGGCCGATGTATGTAAATTTTTTAAGGATATATTCTCTAAAGTGGGCTATTTTATAGCATTTCTCTTATTAAATCCAGTTTTTTTTTATAAACACTAAATAATAAATACTTACGCTTTCTCCTGTTCATCCATCTCTTGCACTAGTCTATCTCGTTCGTTGACGGCCGCTATTAGATCCTAAAATGGATAAATAAGCTTTTGTACTTGCATTATCTAATTTCCAAAATTTCTTATGCTCAAATTGTCCCATTCCCTAATTCTCAAAATGTTAAACTCCCAAAATGCTGAAACGTCCAATCCTAAAAATCTCAAAACGTCCAAATTCCCAAAACGCCCCATTCCCAAAACGTCTAATTTGAAAATTTGGCAAAACGTCCCAGGTTCGTTACCTGCAGCAGCAGACGTTCCCTCCGTCTCTGTCCGGGCGTCTTCCTCCACTCCTCGACGGCGAGCGACAGCCGCAGCTCCCGCGCTAGCAGAGCGCAACGACGGGACAGGTCCTCTTCTTGCTCCCTGATTGTTGTGTGGTAAATAGATAAATATACACTTGCGAGATTTGAACAATAAACTAGTCTTACTAAGGTCCCTAAGGTCTTGTTGTCGTGGGTAGTAAGCAACAGTATATAAATACATAAATAATTATGGAAATATAATAATATAAAGTCTTTTTCTGAAATTTTATCAAGTTAGAGGCACATCAACTTTCTTCTTCTTTCTATCCTGTTCCCATTCATTTTCTTCTTTCATTCATCCTTAATCTCCCTCATCTCGTTTATCGTTTATACTCGAAAAGTAAACATTACTGATTAATAGAAAATATGCTTAAAATTAAATAAATAAGTAGACTTACAGTATATTAAGTTGCATCTGTCGACGCAGCAGTGCATTCTTCTTGTTGACTAGGTTGAACCACTGCGACATCAGTTTGTCCTCTTCCTGCAAATAGAAACATGTATAAGGGTGTAAAAAGACAACGATGTTTTTTAATACCTTCTTTATCATTTTCTTCTATGGAACCAACCCTGGGAGACGACAAAAAAATTATGAAAAAATACTGTCATTTTATTGCAAGCAATGTATTCGTTTGATACTCAAAGTACAGTACTTATAAAACTAATATTTTAACATTTTGACATGGTATCTTTGAAAAAAAATGTTTCTTAACCGATTTCAGATGGATTTATGTAAAAAAAAAATGATAATACTAATGTAACTTTGGACCTCAATATCTTGGAAACCCGTGGGTCGTGCTTCCATAGGAAAAAATGATCGTGATGTTACAAAGAATACGAGGTATTAAAAGAACAACATTGTTTTTTACACCCAGTATGTTTAAAGAGATTGATATACTGGGTGTCACTCGAAATCACATGTTTATTTTATTAAGGTTGTGAACATTCCAGAGTTGTTAAGGAATTATTCATACTATCTGAATGTTCAGTGTTATTACAAAACTTCTATTTAATAATGACATTTGACTGCAAAATGTATGGAATATCTGTCAAATTTAGGCAATGTTTAGCTTACACGCGATTTCGCTTAATACACCCCTTTTGTTACATCCTGTATAGAAAGTATGTTTATTCTTGGGAAGAATTGTACATTATTACGGGATTTTTTTAAATATATTAACTGTGCTAAAAATAAACCGCGCGTAAAGACATATCCTCGTTATACATTACTTGTGACAGAAAAATATACAGGATGATTTTTGGTCGTCAACGTTCCCGAAAACTACGGAATCTCCTCATCATCACGATCATTTTTCTCCATGGAAGCATACCTGGGAAGTGTCTGGTTTCCAAAATATTAGGGTCCAAAGTTGAGTAAATAGACTGCGTTTTTCTGCATAAATGCACATTGGCGCGTGTAGCAAGATTTTTTCACGAGAAATTATTAACATCTGTCTATGATAAAACTAGAATAAACACTGGACACTATAAATTTCGCCTGATCAAGTAATATATTTTTTTTTTTCAAAAAATTTACTTTATTTTCCTGCATTATTTTGGCATAATCTTATTTTATTTGATGTATAGAGTACGTACCCTTCGTTAAGGGTGGCAACGAAAACACCCTGTATAGAATATCTGTTAAATTAAAACCGAGTATAGCTTATGTATTTATATCTAGTTTAAAACTTTTTATAAGTAGGGCCTACAAGGTTTTTGCATAATACAAACCCTATTACAAACTAAACCTAATTATTGTACTAAGGAAATAATAAAGGAAGGAAAGGTACCGGGTCGGGTGGTTGGAAACAGGACAGGGATAGTTTCCTCCATTTTTTCTGTAAAGCAAATAAACATTAGAAGCGATATACGAGTTTTTTCTTAATGTAGTTTTGTAGTTTCTTAGAATTTGTTTAATTGCACATGTTACCCTGTTGTTAGCAATTTCTCTTTACTTGCTTGGCTTGCTGGAAGAGATCTCTGGTAGAGATAAGCTTGCCATTGTACATGCATCTCTTCTTCACTGTTGTATGCCATATTTCTTTTTGTGTATGTGCAATAAAGAATAAGAAAGAATAAGAGTATGATATGAAAACGTTGGCATAAAAACTTGAAACATATCACTAGATTAACACTTGTATTCTTAGTTGTAAGCTAACCCTTAAGGGCGCTCAGTTGAGAAACAGTGGTACTCAATTTTCTCAAGGCCAAAATAGCATAATCCTAATGGATATACTACTGTCGCATAGTTTAGCGTTTAGCATAGCTGTTTCATTCTGAAGTGACTCAAATGTCAGTGATAAAAGATTTAAAAGTGATAAAAGTTAAAAAAAACTTTATGTTTCTCTAACACAAACGATACCGCGGGCTAAGCAGCGTCGCCCGCGGCCGGGGAATGGATGGGCTCACCTGGGCGTCCCTCGCCTGCATGACCCTCCGCAGTTGTTTCTCCAGCATGGCGGCTCGCTCGTCGACCGCAGTCTGTTCTCTCTCTAGCGCTTCTAGCTCGCTTTGGATGTATGAACCGGATTCTTCATCCTGTAAAGTAAATTAACTATGTAAATTGTTTATCAACGCAACTGCATAATGTTTTTTTTTTTCACACACTACACAACACATTAACCTAGTTCCAGGTCTTGTGTCGTGGGTACTAAGTAATGGTATATAAATACATATATAAGTATAGAAACATCCATGACTCGGAAACAAACATTGATATTCATCATATCATTGTTTGCACCTACCGGGATCCGAACCCAGGACCTATGGCGTCGCAGGCAGGGTCACTACCTACTAGACCAATCGGCCGTCTATTAATAAAGTATAAATGATAAATAAATAAATATTTTTATATAGAAACATAGAAATTTACATTGCTAAAGATTTGACATTTGTTTTACGAATTTAAAATGCGTACATCAGTGGCACAGGAGGTCTACTCTGAAGTGACGATAAACGAAGTATCGGCCGAATATCGAGGTGTTTCCTACTACGAACTTCCTTCGATCGGATCAGTCGCGCCGTTTTTTCATTCGGTCCGATCGAACTCTATTTGACAGGTATAAGGCTAGATAATAGAAAGCTTATAATATAGTTTGGTAGTAGGGTCAAAGGCTTCGATTCGGTCGGGCTTCGGTCGGACCGAAAGATTCGAAAGCGGCATTTCAGAGTAGACCCCCAGGCTCGTGACTGGGATCGAACCTACGCCTTCCGACTTAAAAGCGCACATCTATCACCACTAACATGTACTATTTTAGTGTTTTTAATTATCTTTTTCTTCCCCTAAACTTGATGGCACCTTGGTATTGCTGTAATGCCTTCAAGTCTGTGTATTAAATAAATAAATATGGTTGGCTGTATACATACCGGTTCAAACCCTTCCTTGTCAGGCGTCAATCGTTCCACCATGGCAGAGATGGACAGTTCCCCGACTCGCTCCGGCAGACTCCTTACACTCTTACAGTCCGCGCTGTCAGGATCTGACGACAATGACAACTTATGACATAACGATGTCATTATGTTCGATTCTGACCGACACACTTACGGCCGATTTCAATACTAGAAATCATAAAGAATCTCGTATTTTTTATTTCAAATTTGTAATTTTGTATGAAAACAATGGAACATTTAATTTGAAATATGCAGAAATGCATATGCAGAAATAGGTCACATCAGTCCTTTCCATTATTATTAGGATTAATTTTAAGTGTAACGGTCAGAATCGACACAATGTCTGTCTGTCATATACATTGACTACAGCAAAATGTTTTTATCTTTGACAATGACAAACTTTCTTCGTCTGTGATCAGACTCATGAAATACTCGATTAAACCCCTTACAACCTCTTTTTGTATTAAAAAGTAGCCTATATCTATACTCATGCTCCGGACTATCTCTGTGTCAAGGTGCATATAAACCGGTTCAGTAGTTTAAGCGTGATAGACAGACAAACAGAATTACTTTCAAAGATGGATGAGCAAAAAGTCCCCACCGACCAATAACGACCAGACGTATATCGTTGGAAAGCTCTTTTTGTGACTATTAATTGTTTCTATTGGGGAGATTCTCAAATGAGGCCACCAGAACCAGAGTGGCCCAAATACAAAATACGAATATGTGGATATATGCCAAAATACTATGCTCTATTAATATTTTAATAAGAATCAAGATGCCACAACATATTTTTTTTATGTCATCTATGATTGTTTACTGAAATTACCTTTGAGCCACTCTGGCTTTGAGCTTGGGGGTTTGAAAGGGGCATTGTCGTGCTTAACTAATATTTTCACAAATTGTGGTTTGGGCCACTCTGGTTCTGGTGGCCTCAAATCGTCGTGTGAAAAAAGTTATAGCTAAAAGAAATCTTCAAATAATAGAAAAAAAAAATACAAAGTGTTTACCTTTTTTACTTAAAAGGTAAGTACTTTTTTAAGTATTAAGTGATCTCAAAAAGATATGAGTAAAATAAAACGATAATATTTTTTTGATAAAAACATACATAGGAATATAAAGGGTGCTTTTCTGTCGTCAACATGAGCTCGGAAGATATCATTACATTCATCTCATACATAAGAGTGACACTAGGCATGTAGGTAATTTTTTTCCATCAGGTTTTACCCTATGTATAAATTAAATTAAAAATGTCTGGTTATATGAGATACCCGTAAGCATACCTTTGTACATCTTCCTTGTTACAAACTTTATTTGTGAAAGCCTTACTTTGCACATCAATAAGAATAAGATAATGTCGACCACAACGTTAGTAGTTTACCAGATCTGTCCGGACTGGGCGTTGTCTTCCGCGATGGACTCGAGTGCGTAGAGTCCGCTCGGGATAGAAGCAGGTCTAACTGATCCACTCCTCCCGCTGGGAAACAAATAACCCGTTCATCATCATCATCAGCCTATTGCAGTCCACTGCTGGACGTAGGCCTCCACAAGACTGCTATGGGGGGTATTTGCCCATAGTCACCACGCTGGGCAGGCGGGTTGGTGACCGCAGTTTGTATTTTAGACTATGTTGATAACACGGGAGGCGCTGCTGCCCACCTCCCGGAAACCCTTAATCGCCTCGTACGATACCCACGGGCAGACATGGGGTGGTACTAATTCTACTCTGCCGGCACCACGCGGCCTACCCATTAACTAATATTAAATTAATGCTAGACGCCACTTTTCACCAAGGATGTGTTATCATTTATCTGTAGGGTTGATGAAAAGGAAAACGCATCCGGCCCCACTTGGCCACTAGTTATTGTATCTTCTTCAGCCACATCGCAGTCCACTGCTGGACGTAGGCCTCCCCCAGGGCACGCCACAAGGCTACTGCCACAGAGGGGTTTTACCAAAGTCACCACGCTGGGCAGACGGGTTGGTGACCGCAGTGTGATTTTCTATTAATTATGGTATAATCCTTGTATATTCCAATTGTCGTGTAAAACTTTAGAAATGTGCTATACTACATTACTATAGATGCGTGTGATAACCACAGATTATATTCCGTTGATTTATAATGTCAATGCGTTTGATTAGTAGATATCAAATCAAAAGGATCCGAAGCGAACATTCGACCCCCCATATGCTAAACCATAGAGAAATAAGATGTAGACATAGAGTGCTAATATCATACTAACAGTTCCAATGCACCATTAGACTTTTCGGTGCCTCACAATTTCAGTCCTTGACACTAACCTACCTAGTTTAGTGTCAACAGATAATCACTAATTTTCGATAGACCTCATATACCATCTAACTAAACTGAATGGAGGAATGGATGAAGGCTTTAATATGTTTAGCGGTAGATCTGTGAGTCGTGAGTGTCTGAGATACTGTGAAATGGTGAATGAGTGAGCATGGATGCCTGTTTTTTATCTGATATTTTAATGCACATTATAATTGTTAAAGTTATCATAATATCTACATTTCAAGGCGCATTGGCGCAAGCTGTAATGCTTTGTAATATGGTTGTTGTTATAAATAAATAAATAAATTTCGCACAGCTATGATGCAGTAACAGTAAAGTAATGTAGTCGGTATAGTAACGCACCGGGCCCGATCTCGTCCATGACAGTTTGTTTGCTGATGATCTCCACCGCGCCTGCACGTCGCCCGGGGGACAGCGGGGATGATGGACTGCGACAGATTTTTTTTTTTTTATATACAAGGTGTAACAAAAAGGGTATGTTAAGCGAAAAGCTATGTAAACAGCCCACTTAAAGGAACCTGCCTACGAAAATTCAGACTCAAAATCACATATTTAACTAATTATATTATGGAGAAGTGTTTTTCTCTTAGTCAAGATATTTTTCCATTTCTTTATGAATAAATTTATCACATCTCAGGAATGTTTATACAATATTGAAATATAAACATGTGATTTCGAGTCTCAAATTTTGGAAAAAGGTTCCCTATAGTGGGCTATTTACATAGCTTGTCGCCAATACAAAGAAAGTCATCTCTGTCACCAGCCTGCATTACGATGTTTTGGAATTTTTTATAAAAAGTTTTAGACAATTCTGAGGGCAAGTCGGGAGGAAGATAACACAAACAAAGATGAAGAACTTTATTACTTATCTTGTCATTTTCTGACTCATTTCATCATTATTTTGAGCTATCATTTCACAAAAACCTTACCTTACAATACCGGCTCTAGCATCCGCTATCAGCTTTCTCGCTCGCTCCCGAAGCATCGTCTGTCTCTCTTCCTCCGTCATTACCTAAATTAAACAATTAATATAAATGACTAGAACAAAACTTGTTTTAACAACGACATATACATGAATATACAACCTTCTAATAAAATATGGGAATATTCACACTGATACCAAAATCGAATAGGGATCATTGTTAAGATCAAAGTTATTTGACAATTTTGACATAGTCTAGTCAATTTTTAGCATCACAGCAAACTATAAACTTAAAATTTGTTCTACCTATTCCTTTCTATCTCAGACATTTACATTATCAATGGAGAGGGACAGACATAACTAATTTAAAGTTTTTAGTTTAATTTGTTACAGTCAGAATCGAGCACAATTTTGTATTCAATAAGAACAATATCTGCTATCTGCTGGTTTCTCGAATAACCGTATAGTTGACATTTATTTATCATTGTCACCTTGCGTAAATGGGTTTTATACACCAGTGGTTCCCAATTAGTTTTTTCTACGTACCACTCTAAGAAAGACCTCAAACTTGCGTACCCCTTATTGCAGGAACGATAAATAAATAAGAGATGAAATCAGATGTAAGTAGGTATTTAGAATTTATTACTATCAATATACAATACAAGATGACAGAGAAATGTGACAAATGGGCACGTTTTTCTTTGCACAACTCTGAAAAATCTGGTTGTATAATTATTTTTTGGTAATTCTAGTAATTTTGGTTTTTGTCCGGAACGCGCCGCGTTCCCCTTGATGCAACCTTGCGTACCCCTGGGGGTACGTGTACCACTAAATGGGAACCACTGTTATACACAAAAGTGTGTACCAGTAAATGCATCATGCAAAGTTTAATCATTTTACCACTAAACATACCTTTTTAGGACTAGTAGGTTCCCTAACTCCATTAACATTCTCAATTTTCCCATCTTCCTTCTCCTTCTGTCTTCTATCCTTTTCTCTTGCCTCCTTTTTAGTAGCTTCGAGCAGCTGTCTCGCTCTTTCTTTAAGCTCATCGTGGCGCGACAACAATTGCTGCCAAGCGGCCAATCAGAAGCGAGGATTATCACGTCATGTTTAAGCCGACCGATCACAAGCGTACGTCACATAGCGTCGACCAATCAAGCGACGTATTTTGGCGGCCATTTTGCGGTCACACGCACAAATAGAGGCGGTTGGTTTGCAAGCATTCGATGGTGGATGGAAAGAAATGATCATTTAATTTAATGATATTGTTAAATTAGTGAGAAGCAGAGTTTTATAAAACCTATTTCGATTATTTATTTTAAATATCCTATCACATTTAAAAAAAAATATATATATACAGGGTGTAACAGAAAGGGTATGTTAAGCGAAAAGCTGTATAAATAGCCCACTATAGAGAATCTATTTCCAAAATTTGAGACTCGAAATCACGTTTTTATTTTTCAAGATTGTATGAAAATTCGTGAGATATTTAAAAATTCTCCATACTATCGGGAAAAATAAACATGTGATTTCGGATCTAAAATTTTGTGGATAGATTCTCTATAGTGGGCTATTTACATAGCTTCTCGCTTAACATACCCTTTTTGTTACACCCTGTATATATCCCATGTATTTAATATTGAATGAAACTGCTAAGCTCCCTTGTTGAATAACAAAACAGACAGTATCCCTTAATAAGATACTATACAAACACAAACCCCAAATGACTTGCATACATAAAAAATATAAAATTTTATTTCTTTATAAAATCTGACCCAAAATTTTGGCCCATTCATGAGAATTTTCTACTATATTAGAAATCAATTTTAGAATTTATAAATATGTATGTATGAGCTATTTAATGTTATTATCTAGTAGACGGTTAGGTACCTATATATTAATAAATTATATAAGTAAAATAGCTCAATAAAACGCAAAGCCACAGCACAAAAGAAATGTCAATCAAAATTTTCGTTTTAATAGTGCTAAATGGTACATTTTCGTGTATAAATAATTTCTACTAGCAACACTGCCAGTGTTACCATACAAAAACTTTGATTGACATATCAAACCGCAAATAGAACACAAAGAAACACTAAACAAAATTTGATGAAACTCACCGGCGTGGGTTTGGGTAGTTCTGGAGACTGGACCTTTTCTTCTTTCGTCTTTAAAAAATCGTCTAGTGATGGGAAAAAGTCATTTTTAGTGACATCACTAGCTTTCAGATTATCATTGTTGATATGTAATATGTCCAGGGGCGATTGGTTTTCGATTATGGTCTGTATTACTTCGGGCTTAGGTTCGGTTTTCTCTTCTATTTGTAAACTGTTTACGTTGAGTGGGTCTGATAAAACTGGTTCTGTGGTCGGTTTTTGAGGTTCTTGTTTTTCTGAAACAAAAGAAAAAAAATTATATAATAGTGTGATTTATTACTTTAAAATATGAAAAAAAAAACGTTATTTTGTGCATTATTATACCGCCCATAAAAATTATCGTCTTGTTCGCACGTCAACTTTGGACCTTTATATCTCGGAAACTAGATACTTCCCGGGTGTGCTTCCATAACGAAAAGTGTTCGTGATGATGATGAGAAGGCGTGGTATTCGAAAACGTTGAGCACAAAAAAAAAAACATTCTATTCCTCAACACCAAATTCTTCTTCTGATGTTACCTGTTTCGTGTGTATCCTGTACATCATTGGTGGGAGTCCTGACCTCATCCTCCTCGTCGGAGGCGAAGGGATCCGTCAGCTCCTTGCGGGTCATCAGGATCTCGGGACGTGCCGGGAGCGGCTGGAAACAGCCGAAAGATCAAGGTTTGACTCACTTTTATAATTTAAGATATATAATATAAGTATAAGAACAAAACCGTTAACCTCATTTACATACACACATGATGATGATGATCTCTGACCGTATTTCGGCCGAGGCGACCAATCTCTACGGAGATTGGCCAGGTACGCAGGAGATATAGTGCACAGGTATGTGCGCAAACACAGATGCACTCTCTATTCCGTTACTCTCATAGTCCGATGTATGTATGTAGTCAAGGCCATTACCCGCATAGTTAACGCAAAAAAATATATGTATTTGGGCAGTCGGGTTTTTTTGTTTTAATAAATGAGGTTATTTCTACTGATTAACAGTCATAACGGTCATAGGGCTGCTTGTACATATCTGAGCCTTATTACATGGCGTCTATATTTATCGTATTTTGACAGGCCAAATGTCGATAAATCGGTTTATCATATCGTGTTTCGCATGTCATGCTCGGCTTGCATAACTCTAAACATAATAATACGATACACGGTCGCTAGATGGCGTTGTTATGTAATAAGCATCTATCTCACCTCTACATTGTGATGTTTATTTTCCGTGACGGCACGACACTTGTTGAGTATGTTGTTAGAGTGAGACAACAGCAGCTGTCTCACATTAACGCCGGACGTGGGGGTTGGCTCCACACTGTAAGAAAACAGGTAAATAAATATTTACACACTTCACAACACATTAATCTAGTCCCACAGATCCCTAATGTCATGGGTTCTACGACGTTATATAAATAACCATATGACGATATTCATCATATTAACGTTTGCACCTACCGGAATACGAACCCACGACATATGCCGCCACAGCAGGGTCACTATCAACTACATCAATCGGCCGTCACATATATGAAAATGTATATAAATAAATCATTTAAAATCATGCCATCGTTCTTTAGGAATACAGCCGTGTCTCTATTTATAACATTTAAAACCAAGTCAATCCCCTGGCTCCCCTGGCATTCCCCTGACAATCCCTGGGCTCCCTGCATTCCCCTGGCTCCCCGCATTCCCCTGGCCTCTGACCTGGTCCTCCCGGCTCGCTGCGACCTCCTCAGCGCCACCTCGCGGCTGAACAGTTCCGGCGGTAACGCTGCGTCCGTGTCGTGTCGACCCACCAGATAGGATGATTCTGTTTCGTCGTTACCTGCGTTGATATATTACACTGTTAAGTATATAAGGTATAGAGGTAACTCGGCGAATCCAACTCGGCTGGGCAGCGTTCGGGAAACAACGAAGCTTATTTGTGTCCAAGATACCCCAGTCCTTAAAGACGAAGGTATCACAACCAGTGCGTGCTGCCGGTGATGACCTACGGTGCCGAGACGTGGTCTCTAACTATGTGCCTCATAAAGAAGCTCAGGATCGCACAGCGAGCGATGGAGAGAGCTATGCTTGGGATCTCTCTGCGTGATCGAATCAGAAATGAGGAGATCCGCAGACGTACAAAGATCACCGACATAGCTCAACGGTCCAGCAAACTGAAGTGGCAATGGGCAGGGCACATAGCTGGAAGAACTGATGGCCGATGGAGTCGGAAAGTTCTAGAGTGGATACCACGTATCGGCAAGCGCAGCGTGGGAAGGCCACCCGCGAGGTGGACGGATGACCTGACCAAGGTTGCGGGCGCCGGTTGGATGCAGGCTGCTTCCGACCGGTCGGAGTGGAGGTTGTTGGGGGAGGCCTATGTCCAACAGTGGACTTCTCAGGGCTGTAAATGATGATGATGATGAAAGTATATAAGTCACATCTGTCGTAGAACCGATAGACGTTGGAGTAAACGGGTTCTCGAATGGAGACCGCGCCTCGGCAAGCGTAGCGTTGGACGTCCTCCGGACAGATGGACCGATGACTTAAAGAGGACGACTGGTAGTGACTGGATGGCAAAAACTGGAGATCGAGCCATGTGGCGTACCCTGGGGGAGGTCTACGTCCAGCAGTGGACTGCAATAGGCTGACGACGAGGTATATAAGTGAAAAGTGTCACAAGAAAACCGACAGCTAACATCTTGCAGTTGTTAACCTTTTTGTTCAAATAGGTTCTCTATTACGAGTAATACACCAAACCACTCCAAATATGTTTTATTAGTGCACGCCCGCAACTCTGTCCACGTAGACTGCAGAAAAAACAAAATGTCCGCGATAAAAATGTCTTTGTCAGACTCTACATGTGTACCAAATTTTATTCAAATAAGTTCAGTAATTTTGACATGAAAGCGAGACAGATAGATAGACGAAATTATTTTTGCACTTATTATATTAGTCAGGAAGTATATTTTAGTATGTACACTTACCCAGTTGTTCGACTTGCAACTCATTTCCCGTAAAATGCGCGCGCAGTTGAAAAAGGTACGTCATTACCTGCGACATAAATTTCAAACTAAATATTGATTTAATAACACCAAAATTAATAAAACAATTGTTTTATAGTTAATTATGATACACGTGAGCTAAATTGATAAATGGATAGATCACAATACTTTTTTTTAGTGTTAGCTTCAAAAAAATAATCGATAAAAAAATCACCGGCCTCTTTCGAATAATGCAACAATCGACATTACAAAAACCGAATACTGTAATGTGCGATTTTTTAACAACAATTAATAGAAAAAAACTACAAATCACCGATAGATAGCGTTATCGAATTACCAAAACTCTCATGTATTATACGATGTTTTTTATATTAAATAGGCTTACGCTTGACCACAACGCGCCTGATGGTAAGCACCGTTGCAGTCTAAGATGGAGCACGCTTGTCTAAAAGAAACCTGTTCACTCTCCACTTGAAGACCGCTAGATAATGTTACATGTTAAACATGATAAACGTTCATGGGGAACAGGGATTCAGGCAGGGAGTTCCACAGCTTGTTTTTCACCACTCCTGCGTATACATACCGCCAGTCGGTATGTGCCAGTACAGGGGGGTGTGTGTACATACCGCCAGTCTGTCCGGCTGCGACACGTCGGTATGTGCTAGTACAGGGGGGTATGTGTACATACCGCCAGTCTGTCCGGCTGCGACACGTCGGTATGTGCTAGTACAGGTGGTATACCGAGCGCGGCGCTCGCAGCGAGCGCGCAGCGAACGTTCCCCGCGCAATCGTCCGGCTGCAGGCCCGAGAAGTCACTGCGGAGATCACAAACATGTATATTTCAAAGGTACATTGTAAAATACGCCGTATCACAAAACGGCTAGGCATTTCGCAATAAGAAACTAAACCTAAGTACCTAAAGTTTAAATATAATGTTAATATCAAATACAGTGTTTTTCACAGTACATAACGTGTACTCACATAAGATCCGGTCTGAACCGGTGTATAATAGCACAGAACGCCAGGCCCGACTTGAAACTAGTCGTGAGGTCAGTCACGGGGCAAGACTTGTATTCTGACGTCACTGACTGACACCACTCTAGTAGGTCAACCACCTGTAGATAAAATAAATATATACTTAGAAAACATTAACATAGTTCCACATTGAGATCCCTAAAGTCTTGTGTCGTTATAAATAAGCCACGGTATATAAACACATAGATAATTATATAAGCATGATAAGGAAACGGTCATCGATATTCATCATGTCAAACGGTCATCGATATTCATCATGTTAAACGGTCATCGATATTCATCATGTCAAACGGTCATCGATATTCATCATGTCAAATGGTCATCGATATTCATCATGTCAAACGGTCATCGATATTTATCATGTCAAACGGTCATCGATATTCATCATGTCAAACGGTCATCGATATTTATCATGTCAAACGGTCATCGATATTCATCATATCAAACAGTCATCGATATTCATCATGTCAAACGGTCATCGATATTTATCATGTCAAACGGTCATCGATATTCATCATGTCAAACGGTCATCGATATTCATCATGTCAAACGGTCATCGATATTTATCATGTCAAACGGTCATCGATATTCATCATATCAAACAGTCATCGATATTCATCATGTCAAACGGTCATCGATATTTATCATGTCAAACGGTCATCGATATTCATCATGTCAAACGGTCATCGATATTCATCATGTCAAACGGTCGGCAATTCGGGACATTTTAGATAGAAAATACATTAAAAGCACGTAATTACTTATGTAATAATAATGTCCCCAGCCGCATTTTAATCATGGCGGCCAATCTTAACGGAGATTAGGCGACTGCGCAGAAGATATTATAGTGCACAAATGTGTGCACAAACATAAATACATATACTCGAAAAATATAACTCTCCTGGCACAGTCGGGTAAAGACAGTATAACATCATCTACTTACCGGCGTCTTCTCCTTATCAGCATTGAACCCACTATCCCCACCAGTGGGCGTCTTGTCCACATCCTCATTATCATTCCTATCCAAGCCAAAATCATTCAAATTACACTTCAAGTCCAACGGCTTAAGATTTCTTTTCATAACCGTCTTAGGTTTAAAAACAACAGTTTTTAAATTATCTATAGGACTGGGGAGTTTTGGGGCGGGGTTGTATTTAGGGTCATTGAGGTTGATTTTCAGGCTTTCGGGGGGTTGTGGGGCGGTGGGGGTGTCGAAGTTGAGGCTTTGCACACTGTTGGGGGTGGCTGCGATTTCGCTGCTGAGGCTTTGTGTCATCTCCTCCATTTGCTGGCGGAAATCTGACATCTGAAATGAACATACATAATCAAACATTTTAGTGTCGATTTTTAATAGGCAGTAAGTTCTAACTGGTGAATAAAAGCTGCCCTACTCCAAAACTTGATCAAGTTAGATACAGCATCAGCTTTATAGCATATTAAATTATATTCTTATTCTTTCTTATTCTCGTCCTTTATGTATGTGCATACACAAAAAGAAATATATCTTCTTATTGTACACTTCTGGCTACCCAGTTTTGGCAACACAGCCGTGTGTATTAGGTTGGAGCGAATTTTTTTTTTCTGAATTTTAAGTTTTCTTGGTTTCTCAAACAGTGATCCATCGTAATAGAAATGTTCATGCAAAATACCAGCTTTCTAACTCAATATCTTGAGGTGGCGCATTAGGTATGAAGGTAGAAAAATAAGAAAAAAAAAAGAGTTGCAAATAAATATTTATTTCTGATAATAATACTGTATATTTTACTGAATTTATATTTAAAACTACTAGTACAATGAATAACTATATCAAATTACCATAAAAATAACATTTTAATGTTCAGTATCAGAAGTCCTAGTGTCTTCTTTTTGACGGAAATACTGAGATTTGGTGTCAAAAATAGGTATTTCTTGCCTGGATTTTATTCTAGTACGAATGAAACCATCTCTAGCATCGGGTCCACGAACAGACGCTGAAGCCTCAGCTACAAGTTTGATATACTCGTACCTTTCGAGTGCCTGAGTGTGGCAAGAGTACTTCTCAATATCAAACAATTTACCTCCAGATGCAATTTTTGTAGCAATTTCCGAGTCGTTGTTTTTCATTGTTATAAGGGGTTCCGTTATCTTCTCTTTTGCCCATTCTATCAAATCATAATAGTTTGTCGCATTTATTTTTAGCTCTGGTAACTGGAATTCACGAACTTTTTTTCCTTTGGACTCTTTTCTTGCCTTTAAAACTCCGAAGAGCCAGCCGTCGTACTTGTTGATTATCATCTTGTAACATAGCCAGCAATAGATTGGGTGCATGAAGAAAGCATTTCTTTTAATAGTATTTAAGACAACACTTTTTAAGTCATCTCGCAAATACATACTTCTTTTGGCCATATTAAAGATGTGAATCGGACCAAATTTACAAGAGGATTTTGACTTGATATCAAACCAATTTGGTGTGTAAACTTTCATGATGAAAGTGGCCAGTTCTTTAAAATTATTCATCGGATATCAAACAACTTATTTATTGAGTCATAGTAGAATATCTGCTTTTTGGAGTCATTACGTAATTTTTTCACATTCTTGTACTTTTGATAATATAAAACCAGCCTAGATACGACTTGTTGATGGGTAATTGTAGGGATAGATTGCTTCAATATCGGAAGCAATCATTTCACATAAATTCCATCCCCTTCAGTCAAAGATTTATGTGAAATGATTGCTTTCATTATTGAATTCCATCTGACATTGAAGCAATCTGGTGTAAAGCATCTTTCCCTACAATTAATAATACAGGAGATTTGAAGAGATAAAAATTTTTTTTTCATGTTTCACTCCACCCTAGTGTGTATAATATGATGTATCTATACACGGTGTTTGTGACAGCCAGGCAAATATTGATATGGTGACTTTAGACCATGATTCTAAGATGAAAACCGGTGAAAATTTTCGCAGCAAAATTCCAAAATTTTCCGACCTTTTTTTCATTTTTTCAGTTCAAAAAAGTGTGGTTCAAATTCAAATTCAAAATAATGACTTGAAAACAAAATTTTAGCCTAAGAATGATTTTTTAAAAAAGTTGCCCTCGAAAAAGTTCAATTAACTGATCAACCCCAAAGGAGAGTCACAAGTGATCCAAAAAATAGCAATGTCAAGCCACACAATAACCAATAAGCCCATTTAACTAGTCACCGAATCACCCGATACTACTGGCGCAGAAAGCAAACATTGCGTATAATCAAATCAAAAATTAATTTCCTGCGAGTAAAACACTATCGTATAACTTAAAACAATGGTACTTATTCAGTATCTCAGTATTAGCCTGGCTGTCACACACACCCTTTATATTGTCTATTCAACTTGCCTGTCTAGTGGAGTGATCTGACAGAGTGTAGTCATCCTCATCCAAATCTTCCAACACTGCGACGTCAGAGTTGTTATTCACTGACAGCAGTGATGCTAGTGACTGCATGTCTTCGTCACTGTAATATAGAGATATGATATTTGATTTTATATGAATATATTGAGCAATTTTGTAGAGAGGAGATAGTGCCAAATAGGCAGGCACAACATGACAAAATAGATAACATAAAAAAAGTTAAGTTGAAACTACATATGATACCATAGTTACCATCCGGCTTATGTAATCTTAGTTCCTATATCCCTTGCACTCTCTTCCCTATTTTCTCCTGACCGGCTACTCTCTCTCCTGACAGCCCCTTTATCCCCTGTCTTCCCTTGGTTTGCCGCAGCCCTCCGCGCGCCCCCTTCCCCCTCCTCCCCCTCCTCCCCCCACACTCACGTGGCGCGGCCCTCACGCAGCAGCACGCAGTGCAGCGTGAGGCTGACGGCCGCGCGCCCCCTTCCCCCTCCTCCCCCCCACACTCACGTGGCGCGGCCCTCACGCAGCAGCACGCAGTGCAGCGTGAGGCTGACGGCCGCGCGCCCCCCTTCCCCCTCCTCCCCCCCACACTCACGTGGCGCGGCCCTCACGCAGCAGCACGCAGTGCAGCGTGAGGCTGACGGCCGCGCGCCCCCTTCCCCCTCCTCCCCCCCTCCCCCCACACTCACGTGGCGCGGCCCTCACGCAGCAGCACGCAGTGCAGCGTGAGGCTGACGGCCGCGCGCCCCCTTCCCCCTCCTCCCCCTCCTCCCCCCACACTCACGTGGCGCGGCCCTCACGCAGCAGCACGCAGTGCAGCGTGAGGCTGACGGCCGCGCGCCCCCTTCCCCCTCCTCCCCCTCCTCCCCCCACACTCACGTGGCGCGGCCCTCACGCAGCAGCACGCAGTGCAGCGTGAGGCTGACGGCCGCGCGCCCCCTTCCCCCTCCTCCCCCTCCCCCCCCCCCACACTCACGTGGCGCGGCCCTCACGCAGCAGCACGCAGTGCAGCGTGAGGCTGACGGCCGCGCGCCCCCTTCCCCCTCCTCCCCCCCCCCCCCCCCACACTCACGTGGCGCGGCCCTCACGCAGCAGCACGCAGTGCAGCGTGAGGCTGACGGCCGCGCGCCCCCTTCCCCCTCCTCCCCCTCCCCCCCCACACTCACGTGGCGCGGCCCTCACGCAGCAGCACGCAGTGCAGCGTGAGGCTGACGGCCGCGCGCCCCCTTCCCCCTCCTCCCCCTCCCCCCCCACACTCACGTGGCGCGGCCCTCACGCAGCAGCACGCAGTGCAGCGTGAGGCTGACGGCCGCGCGCCCCCTTCCCCCTCCTCCCCCTCCCCCCCACACTCACGTGGCGCGGCCCTCACGCAGCAGCACGCAGTGCAGCGTGAGGCTGACGGCCGCGCGCCCCCTTCCCCCTCCTCCCCCTCCCCCCCACACTCACGTGGCGCGGCCCTCACGCAGCAGCACGCATGCAGCGTGAGGCTGACGGCCGCGCGCCCCCTTCACGTGGCGCGGCCCTCACGCAGCAGCACGCAGTGCAGCGTGAGGCTGACGGCCGCGCGCCCCCTTCCCCCTCCTCCCCCTCCCCCCCACACTCACGTGGCGCGGCCCTCACGCAGCAGCACGCAGTGCAGCGTGAGGCTGACGGCCGCGCGCCCCCTTCCCCCTCCTCCCCCTCCCCCCCACACTCACGTGGCGCGGCCCTCACGCAGCAGCACGCAGTGCAGCGTGAGGCTGACGGCCGCGCGCCCCCTTCCCCCTCCTCCCCCTCCCCCCCACACTCACGTGGCGCGGCCCTCACGCAGCAGCACGCAGTGCAGCGTGAGGCTGACGGCCGCGCGCCCCCTTCCCCCCTCCTCCCCCTCCCCCCCACACTCACGTGGCGCGGCCCTCACGCAGCAGCACGCAGTGCAGCGTGAGGCTGACGGCCGCGCGCCCCCTTCCCCCTCCTCCCCCTCCCCCCCCACACTCACGTGGCGCGGCCCTCACGCAGCAGCACGCAGTGCAGTGTGAGGCTGACAGCCGCGCGCGCCACCTTCCCGGAGCAGGGCTCCAACGTCAGCAGTAAGGTACGTCTGGCCGGCGACAGGCTCGCGTGCGCGCGCAGGTTGACCGCCGCCTGCGCGAGGCGACGCCGGCGACCCGTCGGCGACACCTGGGAAACCAGCGCTCGTTACGTCACTTGCAGAAGTACACCGATAGCAATACGACAACAGAAACTGATAATGTGGCGCACGCAAGTGTAAAGGAGCCACATATCGGACGCAAGACAGACCCACAGTCCAATAGCACCTACAAAGCGATCTCGAAGTTTCTCACATGGATTGAAATACGTACATGGACCAAACAACAACTAGTGGCCCGGTGAAACCGGAAGCGCTTCCCATTTCACCAATTCCGCATAAGCATGACGCAGTATCGATTTTATTTTGCATCATTAATTCAAAAAGAATTCTACTAAAGACAATGGCTGTATGGACATAAATTCCCCTTTGCCTTTCCTTCGAGACAAACGAGATTAAAAAATAACCTCAGGGTGCACAAACGCCTCTAAGCACCATTCTTCCGACAATCCAAACACGTTACTTAATTCAAGGCGTACGAGTAACTCATCTGGCAATGTGTTTTATTGATACGGCAAACGTTTTGTATGTACGAGTATAAGTAAATGCCAATTGGATTTGAACGTACATCCTCAAGCACGAAGGTCCACTCCTTGTCCTCCAGCTCGTTGGTCCTTGAGTCCTTGAACAGCGTCACAGCAACTGTCTTATTCTCCGGTAAGGTGAAGATCACGGATCCCCTGGAAATAAGCAAGATTTTTACATACCAAATTGGGCATGTGTTAAGGGATAGTCAAAGACATCCGAAATCGGCGAGCACTAAAGAGGACAAACATTTAAGATATTTAAAACCAGTTCTAATAAGTAGCTTGCAATGTAGGCAAGCATGTTTTAGCAGCATCCAGACGAAAAGGGACCTATTTGGCGGTTGTACTTACACGGGACGTGACTGCCGGTCTCCAAATAGGGTGCACAGTTCTTCTTACATGTCTACCTACTACTTTCGATTGTATCTATTTCTACCCTATTTCTATTGTCTTGTTCTATGTTGTTTCTGCCCGTGTATGTGTAATTTTCAAATAACTATTCTATTCTATCCTATTCTATACGCACTTGAGGGGGTCCTTGAGTGAGGGCTCCCACTCAAGTGGGTCGGTGACGACGCGGCGTGAGCGGCGGGTCCACACTATACTGAGCTTGTTCGGCTTCCTGGAATGAATACACAGTGTAAATGAATACACAGTGTAAATGAATACACAGTGTAAATGAATACACAGTGTAAATGAATACACAGTGTAAATGAATACACAGTGTAAACGAATACACAGTGTAAACGAATACACAGTGTAAACGAATACACAGTGTAAATGAATACACAGTGTAAATGAATACACAGTGTAAATGAATACACAGTGTAAATGAATACACAGTGTAAATACCTAGGACAGGCCGGCAATACTAATAGTACTATGCAGGTTTCATTTATCTACCTATTCAGTTCACTGCTGGACATAGACCTCCCCCAGGGGCAAACCACAAGGCTACTGTCATAGGAGGGTTTGTCCATAGTCACCACGCGGGTTAATCGACGCTTACGATACCCACGGGCAAACATGGAGTGGTGCTACATATCCTGCTTCGTGTAGTGTTTCCCACTGTCCAATGCGTGTTGATGGGTTTTTTTGTTATGTTGATTAATCAGCGAGACGACCGCATACCGATGAGGTTGACTTAAACTCCAGAAGATTATCATTGCTTTACAGTAAATGATGCTGCGCTGGTGAATAGTACGTACCATTTAGGAGTGGTGTCCAAGTCAATGCGATGATAAGACGCCGTGTATTGGAATTTGGCTGCACGCTTATTGACACGCTGCAATCGTTTCCACACCGACGCCATGTTTATCTAGTCTGGAACAAACTTTATATTGGAGGCACATCTACACCAGGGAATGCCCCATATCATTAATCGTCGACTCGAACTTCCAATCATAGAAAAGTAACTCTTATGCCAAATACAAAAAAGTACATACTACCATTTCTTCTATACTCCTACTTGACTGAGGCAATCGAGTACCCCCGAAGTTAAAAGTCAAATTATCTCGCTCCAAAATCCATTCAAAATATCCAGTCGTTTTGTAATACGAGTAAGTCCGGGTGTTATTAAATAAAAAATAATGTCTTCGAACGAATTTCGGTCGTTGAAGCCAATCTCAACGGAGATAAGCCAACTGCGCAGGAGATATTATAGTACACATGCGTGTGCGCAAATACAGGTGCATTCTTTATTCCTTCACTCTCATAGTCCGATGGTACGGAACAGAGATCAGACGCACAAGCAAACCCACAGTTTTACGTGCTTTCCGGGGCATGAACTAATTATGAAATGCGGTAATGAAGGATAAATTAAGGCTTCCTATTACAGGAAAGGTTTCGACAAATAAATACAAACTTATTTGTAGCTCATAAAATTATATTATCTAAGCATCCTGCAGTGGCGTAGCACAGTCGACAAAATATCAAAGGAGAATCGCAACTCACATTATTTACCTACGGGGACTTCCAATGTTTTTGCCACAAACCTCGAACGGTATAGTTATAGACACGGCTGTGTTTCCGAAATGGGATAGCCAGAACTGCAGATTCATAAGGGAGTTCCACAGCCACGTTCAGTATACTCGTAGCGGGGACAGATGTCAGATCAGTGACAAGTCGCTGCTTATCGTCTGAGAGAACGCCCCTGAGTTCCTTAGTCGACTCCTACGACATGCACGAAAGGAGATGCAGCTGATGTATTCTAGTAAAGTCCCTACTAAACTAATAACCTATATTATTATTTTATATATTATATTACTATTATAAAGCTGAAGAGTTTGTTTGTTTGTTTGTTTGTTTGATTGAACGCGCTAATCTCCGGAACTACTGGGTCGAATTAAAAAATTCTTTTTGTGTTGGATAGTCCATTTATCAAGGAAGGCTTTAGGCTATATATCATCACAGTGCGACCAATAGGGACGAAGAATAAGAGGAAAATGTGGAAAAAATGGGGAAAATTATTCAACTTTGGAGACTTCCGTTGCGTGCTCTGCGTAAACGGTTCAAGTTATCCAAAAAATATGTATGAAAGAATAAAATGACGTAGAAATGATATGAAAGAAAAAAATTGAAGGTCTAGACTGCCTGATGCAGAACCCTTAGCAGCCCAGCTAAACTTTGAGAGATATGAAAATACCATCTTAGGAAAAGTTGCTCAGCATGATAAGCACTTTCTAATAACGTAATAAAATTGAAGGTCTAGATAACCTGATGCAGAACCCTTAACAGCCCAGCTAAATTTTGAGAGATATGAAAATACCGTCTTAGGAAAAGTTATTCAACATTTTAAAAGAATTCAATTCCCTGTTAAGTTATCTTTTGCTGTAACAATTAATAAATCACAGGGGCAAACGTTTAAACACGTTGGAATTGACTTACGTCAAGACTGCTTTTCACACGGCCAATTATATGTCGCGTTGTCAAGATCGGGTTGCGGAGAAAATCAGTATGTTCTTCTGCCACAAGAAAATAAAACAAAAAATATAATTTACGCAGAAGTACTTCAAAATATTTTATTCTGTTTGTTGACGCGGACGAAGTCGCGGGCAACAGCTATATATCTATACTAATATTATAAAGAGGAAAACTTTGTTTGTTTGGTTGTAATGAATAGGCTCCGAAACTACTGGACCGATTTCAAAAATTCTTTCACCGTTAGAATCCTTATTGGACCTGGATGAACATAGGCTATAAGAATTTCCCGATATTCCCACGGGAAGGCGACCAACGGGAATTTAATATTTTTTACGAAAACCGCTATACATATGAAGCTGAAATCGGGCATATATGTTCATTGGGGACAACGAGGAAGGACTAAAAACGGATTTCCCGAAATTCCCACGGGAAGGGGACTAACGGGAATTCATAATTTTTACGAGAACCGCTATACATATGAAGCTGAAATCGGGCATATATGTTCATTGGGGACAACGAGGAAGGACTAAAAACGGATTTCCCGAAATTCCCAAGGGAAGGGGACAAATGGGAATTCAAACGGATTTCCCGATATTCCCACGGGAAGGGGACAAACGGGAATTCATTTTTTTTACGACAACTGCGATACATATGAATTTGAAATTGGACCTGTATGTTCATTAGGGACTGCGAGGGAGCACTAAGAACGGATTTCCCGAAATTCCTATGGGAAGGGGAGTTACGGGAATTTAATTTTTTTACGAAAACAGCTATTTATACGAAGCTGAAATCGGATTAGGGCTACAAGGAAGCTCTAAGAACGGATTTCCCGAAATTCCCACGGGAAGGGGACCAACGGGAGTTCCAAATTTAAACGAAAACCGCTGTACCTACATATAAAGTTGTATCTATGTATTGATATGTACCGAAGCGAAGCGAGGGCGGGCCACTAGTATAATAATAATATTATAAAGCTGAAGAGTTTGTTTGTTTGTTTGTTTGAACGCGCTAATCTCCGGAACTACTGGGTCGAATTAAAAAATTCTTTTTGTGTTGGATAGTCCATTTATCGAGGAAGGCTTTAGGCTATATATCATCACAGTGCGACCAATAGGGACGAAGAATAAGAGGAAAATGTGGAAAAAAACATGGAAGATATATGAGAAATACCACTCCTTTGCGTCGCGCAGTCGGGTAAAAAATATAGGAGACCTTCTTTGTCAACGCAATAGTACCCAAAACAATGATTTTTGGAATTTTTGTCTGTTTGTCGGTTTGTCTGAGCACGCTAATCACAGAAACGGCTGAAACAATTTCGATGCAGTTTTCAGAAATATATTGTGACAGGTCCCACTTAACATATAGGCTACTTTTTATGCGGGGAAAATGTTTTTATCCCGAATAATTTCGACATTTTGTTTTTTCTGTAGTCCACGCGGACGAAGTCGCGGGCGTCCACTAGTAATTAATATATGTATAGATAACCATACTCACAAACAGAAGCTCGTGTTATCTATCGGAGCATTATCACACCCGCCGCTTCTGAAACGGAAACCGATGTTAAAAATAACTTGCTCATTTGTTTACATTCATAATTTTTATTTAGACAAAGGGAGACCAATGTATATATGTGTTTAACTTTCAGTAGGGTGAAATTATTTTTTACATTCCCATGGAATATTAAGCTTCAGTCGCTTTAATATGCATCAGTCATAATAAAAAAATTATGTTGAAAATTAATCCACTAATTTGTCAGTTTCAACTTAAATTAATTGATATGGTACCTATCCGCCTAAAAAATTGTTAACAAGTCGTCATATTCGTTACTTTCATGACATCATGGCAGAAGCTTACCATGGCTATCTTAAAGCAGGATTGTTTCCATTGTGTGAGTGACGTGTCGTTCTAAGCTGCTTAGGGCGCGTATCCAATAATGTAACAACTTAAGACCATGTATTTTTTAAATGTCGTGAAGGTGTTCCACACAAAACCACACGATTATCAGTCGCTAAACAGCTGCACCGGTAGCATGACAAAAACGCGACGCGGGTTTTTTTATCAACCGCGCGCGTGTTTCCAATCACCAAATGCGAGGATGGCAATGACAGAGATTCGGAAACCGCGCGCGACGCGTCTTTTGGACAACTCGTGGAAGTGGTGCTACCATTACGAAAGTAAAATGAACTTTATTACGTTCAACACTGAATCGGTAAATGAATTGATATACAGTCACACGAAACGTCAAAATTAGCAATAAGACCCCGCGTGAATTTAAACGCCTTGCTCGCAACTGCGGGTTATATATGGCGCACGGCGCGACGCGTGTTTCAATGACAGCTTGAAGTGTGAAACGTCATTTTGTCAAGAATTTTGACATTTGGGCGCCACATAAAGCGCGACATACGTGAGTCGCGGACGGCATACTACTGGTGCTGATATGATGATATACAAGCATAAGCAATTTTTCGAATCATTCGTTTTAATATAAACCCTGATGCATGTGATGACTTCATCCCATTACCGTATGTAAAGCCCACGGATGACCGACCGACATAGGAAACAACAAATTTGATACAATATGGTCGATTCTGACAGTCACACTTAAACCTAAACGTAAAATTAGTCTTACCTGTCCCTTTCTTTCTCAGCCATTTATACTTAGAACGGAGAGGGATAGGCCTGACCAAAATTAAGTTTAAAGTTTGACGGTCAGAATAAAAAAAAATGAATAAAGTCAAACTCACACATGTTGAGTTTCGTGTGAGCGATTCGAGTGGCGCATTCCTTTTGCAGTTTTCACCAAATAGTTACCTATTTATCATCATTTTCCTGCCCTATTCCCATTAGGTTTTTACGGGGTCGGCGCAATATGGTTTCTTTCGTAACTCAAATTGTTAAGGATTTGTCGTTTGTGTAAGGCCTGCTGCCTGCCTAACACATCCTCGGGTATAGCTAAGTGACCATTTTGGTATATTAAAATCCGTGCATAATTGAGTGGTATATGCCCGTAACTGGGATCGAAGCTACGCATTCCGACTGAAAGACGCACGTCTTAAGCATTAGGCTATCGCCGCAGCAAACAGTTACCTATTATAATCTAAGGTTTAATAGAACTGGTAAATTGTATTTATAACTTCTACGCTGCTCTGGGAGTGAAAAAAAACGTATAATACTACAGCTGCTTCTCTTCCCGGGCATACTGTACAAGTCAGTAGAGGGACAAGAGGTTCTTGGTGTTTTGTAGGCGATAGGCTGACCACCTGTCACTACTAACCGAACTTGTACATCTCAACTATACCCTCAAAATTGGTCAGAAGTGGCACCATGTGGTTCTATCGGCCCTTGGTGCTCTGCCTACCCCGTAAGGGATAAAGGCGTGATTATATGTCTGTATATAATTAGCTGCAGTTCTTCCTTTACACCAGATAATCTTCACTACATATTATAAAATAAGTCCCTTTGTATGCTTAGATCTTTAAAACTACGTATCGGATTTTGATGCGGTTTTTTCAATAGATAGAGTGATTCAAGAGAAAAGTTTATATGAATAGGGACTCAAGAAAGTTATATGTATAAACTACTAGGGACCTTTGCACGGGTGTAATGCCCCCTCACGCGGACGAAGTCGTGGGCGGCCGCTAGTTTAATCTATCTATACATAATGTAACGGGTCGCAGTCTGTACATGGAAGATATATGAGAAAAAATATTATAAGAGACCTTTATCAACGCAATAGTACACAAAACAATGATTTTTGATTTTTTTCTGTTTGTCGGTTTGTCTGTGCGTTTGTGCACGCTAATCTCAGAAACGGCTGAACTGATTTCGATGCAGTTTTCACGAATATATTGTGACAGGTCCCACTTAACAATAGGCTACTTTTTATCCCAGTAAAATGTTTTTATCCCGGATAATTTCGTCATTTTGTTTTTTCTGTAGTCCACGCGGACGGAGTCGCGGGCGTCCACTAGTCCAAAATAAGGTTAGTAAAAATAATTAAAGTTCACACCAAAATTGACTGAATCCTTATACTCCAGGCATATCTGTAACTAACTCAAACTGTATCAGTCAAGTGGTTACAAATTTAGAAGCAGCAATTTAAACATTTTGAACATTGAGTACCTTTTTCCTGTTAGATTTTTTATAATGTTTGCTTTTGATAATTTTACACTAACTTCAAGATACTTTGCAAACAGTGGTAGGGTTATTGCATATCTGATGATCTCCGACCGTATTTTGGCCCAGGCCACCAATCTTTACGGAGATTGGCCAGGTACGCAGGAAATATTATAGTGCACAGGTGTGTGCGCAAACACAGATGCACTCTATATTCCCTCTCTCATAGTCCGATGGGACGGAAAGCCGACACGACTGGAGAGAGATCAGGCGCAGGACCAATGGTTTTATGTACTTTCCGAGGCACGAGTTAAATGACAATTTTGCAATATTAAAATTTTTATATTTAATAGTGATGATGGCTTATTTAATGTCATGGATGTTGTATACTTATCTATGTATGTATTATAAACCGTTGTTTAGTATCCACGACACAAGACCTAAGGGATCTAAGTGTAGGACTAGGTCTATGTGTTTCCGAAGTGTGTGTAAATATAAAAAACAGTCTACTAATGGTAGTGGTATGTATAGGTAATATGTATGTATCAACGTATGCAGGGGCGGCTCCTGATATTTTTAGATGGGAGTTCACATTTTTATAAAGCTGTAACAAACCGTATGTATTCGTTACTGAGTAACGGGTACTGCATCAAGTACCGAGTAACGAAACGTTACCCAGGAATTCGTCTCGTTACTCGCATGTTTCGTATCATGGGTATTTTTCGACTGTTTTGGATCGCAAGTGGTGTATTTATACGTTTGTTTTTGATCGTATGTTCTACCAATGCGCGTGATGCGGTTCATTTAAATCGCTTATTTCAAAGAACGGTGATTAGGATTGTTTAAAGTACTTGTAATTTTTTTTTTTATCGTCAAAGTTTTTTACTGTTTTGTACTATTCTTTGTAATATAATTTAAGTTTGTGGTTAAAATTTTCTAAATATGTAGTAAATCCATTGCAAATTTGGTATATTACGTCGACAATTCACGTCGATTCGACTCGTTACCATATTACATACTTTAGTTACTATACCATATGCGGTATCAGAAGTAACGAGTTCGGTAACGATGCGATAGTAACGAGTACACATGGTCAAAGTAACGAATACATACGGGTACGCTTTTATTCGTTACTTTTACACCTCTACATTTTTTCTAATATGAGCGCATGCAAAATTGCAGTTTGGAAACGCCGCGTGTGTTCACTACCTTGACGAATGAAGTGATACAGGTGCAACTGCACTCTTATTCAGATGACCTAATGAAACACATTAAAAACAACCATATCACGTTCTAACTCGGACTAAGCGCATACGCACACTACGAATAAATGTGAGCGGCGCTCCAGATAAAGCTAATTTTTCATACGAAATCTTCTGTTTCACGCACCGGCCTATGTCGGTATGTCTCTTTCGCACTCATTGAATACAGTACTAGGAATCGTACAAATTCAAATTTCGTTTAATTGGAGCGCTTTTGCCGATTGCTAGCGCTCCACTCGATACATAAGATTACAACTTACTTGAGACGAACGCGTAGACACTATTGTATAAACATAGTAGAATTTAAAGATAATTATAAATATAGCGAAATATAGATTGCCTATGTAATCTTCGTGGATGGGAGTGCACAGCACCAGCACTCCTTAGGACGAGCCGCCAGTGTATGTATGTATGTGTTGAAAAGTTCTCTTAAGGCAAGGCTACTTCCATGAACAAACTGTCATAAAAGTCATGCAGTGCTGGTCCGATTGAGTTTGCCTTTCCACCAGATATGCAATGCTACATTTCTGTGGATGTGTTTGATATCTACCAATCAAATTCATTGACGTCATGGACCAATGAATATGATTGGTGAATAAAATTATTATATCAATTTATAAATAAATAGTAGACAATGGCTTAACCAAAACTTCAGGATCATGAAGGAGGATAATAACTGCACCGGTATGATGGATTTGATGAGAGCGAGATGTCTCACTTTTAAACGTCAAATCCACAGAGCTAAGTAATAACTAGACAATGCAAGTGTTTCTAATTGGTGTGTAAAAAGGGATTGCAATCTACTTCTATCAGCCCCAATTCATTCAGTCCTGCCTCGAGAATGAGTGTCTATTCTAATTCTTAAGTCAATTTTTTACATGAAAAGTACATCCACTTAGTTAATCCAGTTATTAATAGTTCTGTGAATTTAACGTTTAAAAGTGAGACATCTCACTCTCACCAAATTCATCATACGGGTGCTGGTTGGCTTATAGAAATCTTTTATTAGAGATAAGCTTGCCTTTGTATGTTATTGTTTCTGATCATTAAGTATATATTTTTTGTGCAATTAAATATACAAATAAAAGTAAAGAGATCCTCAGTCACATTTTTCAATTTATAAATATACAAGAGGCAATATATCCCGCTACACTAAACATGGATATGTGATTTCCTTTATGATTATTCAGTTCCTGCTACCTCACTTTAAGAACACAGCTGTGTGTATGTATGTATGTAAATCTATGGTTTCATTGCCATTTATAAATATCTTAACTTTGAAAACAACTAGCAGAATAGTGAAGGATCATTTTAAACAGATTTTTTTGGAAAAGTTGATGTATCATCCAGAATTAAGTTGATAAATGATGCTTATTAGACAAAATTATTATGTCATTCCTTAAGTAGGTGGGTATTTGATTTTGAAAATAGGTAGTATTATATTAAAATGTCATTTTAGGGAGAACCTTGTTATTCTTACTTATCAGAGGTTATTAATAGAATTTAAAAGAAATTTATTTATGTTAGTCAATATAACTATTTATAAACCAATACCTAACTGTATACCTACTTACTGAACTACAAATTTCGAAAGGGACATAGTTAATTCATTTTGTTCATAAACAAACATTAAAAGCCTTGTATGATCATCAGTCGCAAGGGAGCCACAATGTAAACAGACCATAAAAGCAAACAAACACACACAAATGCAGTATCATGAACGTAGTACTCCAAGTGCTAAAAATAAATCTTATAAGTTAAATCCTTGATGACCTTCTATAAGTATCGAGATCACAACACGGTTCTCTGCAGCGTAAAAGTTCAAAGCACTGACAGTGATATCATGATATCATCACTTCCTAGTCGAAAACTTCATTGAATCGCTAATTAACACAATCAATGCCCCTATGCGGTAAACCTCTAAAATAATTTACTTACACGAAAAGTTTAACGTTATCTTCTATGAAAACTGGCACATCACAACACTGTCCACTTATTCAATTTTTAAGGGATATTCACTAAAACCCTGTAACAGGTTACAAATAAAAATATGACGATATCTATCCGTATTTTGGAGGAAAACAATTTTTTTTGCTATTTTTATTAGTAAGCAGTTAAGCACTGTGGTAGAAATTTTCGGGCCATTAGTCAGTGTTGCTATATTACCGCCATGAAATCTACTAATGTCAAATTAAGACCATGAAGTTTAAGATTTACCTGGATACATTTCAATTATACACATTTCCATTTGAGCCTGTAATGTAAGTGTTCAAATTCGACTTTAACACCATTACAAACCAGATATTTCTGTCTTTACAAGATACTAAATAAGATTATAATATTAAAATTATTCATAAAGAAAATGGAAAAAATTCTTCACCCGAGTGGGAATCGAACCAACGACCACTGCAAACAGTGCCAGCCGCTATAACCACTAAGCCACCGGGTCAATTACTCGGATGATAAATTTTACCATCTCTTTTCTAATTTACATATTGGCAACGTTATTCTTCATCCCGATAGCTATACACTAAAAATAGTATAGAACTAAAGCAAGCGAGGCCGGTGATAGGGACAGGACATTAGGTACATCCAAATTGCAATGTGGCCAGTCGATAGAAAATTGCCCCATTTTATGAACTGGTGAAAGTGTTCATATTTCTGTCCTATTCTGTGTGAATGCGACGGAAGATCACTTTTTCTATACGGTATACCATTCTCTTTCTACTGACTACAGAGACACAAATGGAAATTGGAGCATCCAGCTACATCTTTAAATTCATAGATATAAAAAAAGTTGACATTTCATTAATTCTTGCTAGAAATTTGATAAATTTTCTACTATAATACATTTATGAAACAAAACGCATATGATCAATTTTTCAATAAATATTTGGATTTTAAAATAAAACACAATAGGAATTATTATATTTTTATTTTTTTATTATATAAAAATACATAAAAATCTACAGCAAAATCAAATATTTCCACACGTGCATATTCATATTATACAAAAATATTATTTATTTTTATTTTTACAGGAAAAATAAAACGCATGAAAAGTCAAATTCTTTTAAATCTGTCATTTCTGAAATCCGAAATCAATTTTCAATCGTGATTTCCAAAATATGAACTAATTTGTAATATGATTTACGTGCTGATTGTGTAATTAACTATTTACTTAGATTATCCAGATAATTTACTAGAGAACACTTCGTTTACTTGATTGTTTTTTGAAGTGCCGAAAGAGGTTAGAATTTAAAAAGAGAGAAATTCCCGAAAAATCTTTAATTGTTATGTTTTAGAAAACAATAAAACGTTTACAATTATTACATAAACGATGTCAAGAATATTACACAACCGAGTAAGGTGAGGTATATCAAACACCGAACTATTTGTTATTGTGTCATCAAGGTCAAGAGTTATTGTAAATATTCCAAATGTTTTACAACCATAAATTTTTTACAAAACAATTACATACCAAAAACACAAGAATATCCAGTTGAATTAGCACACAAAGCCCGCTTGCTAAATTCAAATATTTATTCTAGAACATCTCTTCACAAGTCAGCATGGTCAGTAGTGGACAAAAGGGCAGTTGCCTTCTCAATCTACACCGGCCGCAGCTTCCTCCTGCGCAGGCCAGTAGACACAAGTCGTGTGCAGCACAGAGCTTACGGTATGCTGGTGGCTAGAGCAGTGAGAGGGGTGTTGAAGATACGATACTTGTTACTGGGGGGGGCTGTCGGAGGAGGCATGACTCTCAACAAGGTTTGATATTATTTAACATCATAATATTGTGCTTAAGTGGTGATAGCCCAGTGGTTAAGACGTGCACCTTCCAAGCGGGAGGAGTAACTTCGATCCCAGTCACGGGCCTGTACCAATGAATTTATTTCATGTATATATTTTTATGTTGCAAAATTGTCACTTAGCTCATGCCACGGAAAGCACATAAAACAGTAGGTCCTGTGCCTGATCTTTCTCAGGTCGTGTCGGTTTTCCATCCCATCGGACTATGACAGTAACGGAATAGAGAGTGCTTCTATGTTTGCGCACACACTTGTGCACTATAATATCTCCTACGTACCTGGTCCAATCCCCATAGAGATTGGTCGCCTTGACCGAAATACGGCCGGAGATCATCATTGTACTTAAACCATTACTATTTTACTAGATTTGCTATCACATATTGTGTAAATTAAAATATTACTCTGTTTTGCATGTGTTGATAGAGAATCTGATTGGAATTTTACATTGGGAGTTTTAATAGGATTAATATCTAATAAACATTTTCAGAAATACACAGAGTGGAAAGATGGATTACCGGACATGGGATGGATTAACGATTTGCTGCCAGACAACGAACAGTGGGACAAGTTCACAACAACACTCATATCGGCCAAAGATAAAATTGGGGACAACTTGCAGATAGGTAACTTTCCTTGATTATTAATTAAAAAATACATCTATAACATTGATGTTATTTTTTCATGAATGTCGCATTGTATGACTAGTTACTCATTGCTGTGTTGAAGTTTCTTATTTCTCCCGATATTACAGTCTCATTTTAACTGACATACACACACTTACATACAGTGGTGTCCCAAAAATGTAGTAGTCAGAGTGCAAAATTGTTCATAACCTCCAAGAATGCCCTTTAAATCCTTATCTATGTAGAAAGTGCACATTCATGAAGAAATAACTTGGTATTTCTGTTAGTTAATTTTATTCTAGTCTTAAAGTAAGTGTAGAAGTAACAGCTCAATAGAGATTTATAGCTAAAATGTAGGGTTATTGTCATTATGATGTTGATTAAATTAGTTATTTAAATAGTATGACACACAGAGGTAACTAACAACTGCAAATTTTCCCAATACCCAAGCTATGAAGCCAGCATTTACGTCGCAAATATATGTATGTATTAAAAGGATCATCTTTAGCTGGAAATAGCACAAAGTTTCCAGTTAGCTATATGTAGCTTATACCGCGAGTACAATAGGTAGTTGACGCTAGGTGTGCCCCTATATACGCGCCAGCGCGAAGTGGGTCTGCCGCACGCGACGAAAGAAAAACAAGAATTATCTCTAGCTGCTAATGGTCTCAATATCCAAGCTATAAAGCTAGCATTTATGTGACCATATATGTGTATTAATGTAAAAAAAAAATAGGAATTATCCAAAATTTTCCGAATACCTGAGTTATAAAGCTATAAAGCCAGCTACGTATACAGGGTGTCTGTGACAACCAGTCAAATATTGATACCATTACTTCAGACCATGATTCTGAGGCGTAAAACACTTAAAATTTTCTCAGGAAAATTCTAAAATTTTCCGATTTTTTTCATATTTTCAGGAAAAAAATAGTTTAGTTAGTTTAATTACACCTTAGATACATACATATAATCACGCCTTTATCCCTTACGGGGTAGGCAGAGCACCAAGGGCTGATAGAACCACATGGTGCCACTTCTGACCAATTTTAGATAATGACAATAAAATAAAATTTTAATCAAAGGATGATTTTCAAAAAAAATATTGCCACCAAAAAAGATTATTGATGATGATACTAATGGAGAGTCACAAGTGATCCAAAAAACAGCAATGTATCACACAATAACCAATAAGCCCATTTAATTTGTCACAGGATCGCCCGATACAATTGGCGCGGAGAGCAAAGATTACTGATAATCAAATCAGAAATACATTTCCTGCTAGTAATAACACTGTCGTATAGCTCAACACAATAGTGCTCGTTCAGCATTTCAGTATTTGCCTGGCTGTCACCCACACCCTGTATAGCTATGTGTAGCATTTATATGGCTAATATGTGTATTAGAAGAGTTATCTAGGATTAATCTATCTAAGATTATCCAGGCTTAGGAATGATGAGTACTCGTGAGTAGACAGTACAATAGGCAGTTAACGCTAGGTGTGCCCCTGACGCTCCACGCAGATCCGCGCCTGCGCGAGGCGGGACTGGCGCGTGCGGCCAGCCTCAGCGAGTGGGTCAGTCGGAGGTACGAGGATGCCGTGGCGGCGGCCGCGGCTAATGCCACTGCGCAGATCGGTGAGTTGTAGACGCAGAATAATTACTTTTCCATTACGCCGCCACATTTTCGCTGTCGCATTGCTTCGGCTCTGCTACAAATTAGGTAATAGCCCAGCAGAACACATCATCACGCACACTTTTGAAGCGTGCACTTGCACGCGTCTCCGTGCATTTCTTTCTGCAAAAAAAAAACTATCTGTTGAGTCAACTTTGGACCTTAATATCTTGGAAACCAGACACTTCCCAGGTATGCTTCCATCGAGAAAAATGTTCATGATGCCGGAGAGAATGCGCAGTATTGGGAAACGTAGATGATCAAAAACATCCTAGGTATATTTTAGTGTTATGTCCAGTAATTGTAGCAGTAATAAATACAAATTGTGACCTGTAGTGTTGACTGTAGTCTTTCCAATCATTTCTTTTCTCGATGACAGCTCCCATAGTAACTGCGTCATTTTACGCATTTAAAATAATATTGCTTGCAATGTATGTAACTGAAAAACGTTCGTTATTATATCGCACTTTAAAAAAACTAATGCTCGTTTGGACTCAATTCACCTTGGATAAATATATTATCTCGCTTTTGTAGGTACATTCTCTGTGTAACTACGAGTATGTTAAGTCACTATTATATTGCCCAATGTTTCTGTGTACAATAAAGAATAAGAGAATTTTATAAGATTAAGGAACAAAACAGCCAAGACGTGGTCTCTAACTGTGTGCCTCCATAAAGAAGCTCAAGATCTCACAGCGAGCAATGGAGAGAGCTATGCTCGGGATTTCTCTGCGTGATCAGAAATGACGAGACCCGTAGATGTAGAAAGGTCACCGACATACAAAAATTCCATTTCATTGTTACGCGCGCAAGACACGTAATGCATACCGTTTCCCCCTATAGAGCCAGCACCGAAGATAGTGAATAACCTTCAGAGTCGACCGGCAACTGTCACCCTCGGCTCGGCCAAGCCGGCTGATGATGCTGCTGCTTATGGTGAGTGGTTTCTTAGCTACCCTTTCCTCCAGATATGTGTTGTGCTGCACTGGTATGGTTGTGTTTGAGTGTGGGGGTGGTGAATAGGGAAGCACTTCCGGCCCCACTGGGCCATTAGTCGTTGTTTGGCCCATGTGTATATTCCAATCATTTAGAGAAACTTCGATATCGCGTTCTAGGATTTGCATTCTCTCTTGCATCCGATAGGTGGCTCCGCTACATGAGCTTCACTCTTCACTAATCAAATTCATTGACAGATTAATTTACATCTGTCACCGTTATGCCCACACTACGTTCACAGCCATATGTAATGTTTTTACTATGCGAATCCACGCGCAGAGACGCGATGTTTTCCGACATGTTTTCCATATTATGTTGTATTTGCAACTTTAACATCTGCTGTCCCATGCTACGCGGTGCATTATGATAATCGCCTCACACCGGTTGCGTTGTAGAAAAACGCGTCCACGCTCTCCAAGAAGAAGTGCTGGAAGTACAAGCGAGATACCAGCGAGAGTTACAACGTCTGGAACAGGAGAATAGAGAGCTGCGCCAACAGAACCTGCTGCTGCGGCAGGGGCGCCAGCCGCCGCAGCGGAAGGCGCAGGTGAGGGGGGATAACCTCAGGGGGGACATAGGCGTTGGCAGAGGCTACAAAAAAGACTACAAAGAAGATCTTTTGGTACGTTACAAACCTACCTCTTAAGCCTCGTCCACATTCATAAAATTGTCGGTTTCGGATCCTATTACAGCTACGGTAATGTGGTGGTCCCCGAAGCTTCGATGGCTCTTTTGATTTGATGCAATTCACGATAAAGATTCGCGCTTGCTGCGCTCGCGATTCTAAGTTTACGCTTGTAGTGTATCACTCTTTATGTTGTAACGCGGCGTATTCCAAGGGATGAATTTGGGTACGCCGGGCTACTCCCTATGACCCAGCCGGGGGGCTAGATTAGGGATTTCTGAGTGAACAGAGTTTGGGAGTCGGGATAGTGAGAGAAAACACACGATACACATTCATTCACGTATAATCTCACTTTAGTAAATGATCATCCAATACATGAGTTTACGTCAGTCACGGGACCTGACTATGGACGCGGTTTGTAATACTAAATATAGTTAACAGGCGGAAGGCCAGACTGGACAAGGATTGCAGAAGGCAAGCTACAGGTTCGTAATTACTATCACTTAGGTACATTCACTTATTCACGATCTAGACTATACATAGCTTAGGGAAGTATCGGACTTCCCTCGGGAAACTAACTGGCGGGCTCGGTCGCGGTACGAGCGGAATAACGGGATATACGCGGCGGGAGCGCGAGTTGGATGAGCGTCGACGGCGCGGGGATGAAACGTCCTGTCCACGGCTATGCCTGACGGTCAGAGAACCTGACACGATCTTTACCCGAATCAAAGGTTCACCTGACAGTCAGACGGCGTGGACTCGGTTATTCCGAGGACGTGCAAAAAGCGGGAATGCACCTTCGGCGTCGGTGACCCGTATCGCGGAACGTCCTGCACTAGTTGGATCTAATGGTTTCGGGGTCCTGACACGATCTTTACCCGAATCAAAGGTCCCTTTAACAACTAGACGACTAGGGCTTTGCACCTGGCAAATTGAGGACGTGGGCATTCACCTCCGGTAGCTGACGCGGACGTGCAGAGGGCACTAACCACCGAACGTGAATGCTGGGCGCGCGGCTTGTCCAACTAGTTTTATTGCTTCGTTGGCGGCGGTGGGTAGCGGGGTGAGCGGGATGCTGGCGGGGCGTGCGGTGTGCGGGCGGTGCTGCGTCCCCTCCGGTCTCTCGCCTCGTTCGCAGCTGTGACTGCCATCTCCATTGTGACGTTGCTGGTGGCGTCACAATGTAGTTATTAAAGAACTAGAAGCTAGTTCCCAAAATCATCTGTGACTGCTTTTTTCTTAATTATCACTGTCACTGATCCATCTGGGCCCCCGCTATGTTAAACGGGTATTACAAAAACCACTAGGCATTTGAATAGTACGATTGTTTCCTTAATTAATTTGGTTAGGTGGTGGTGTTAGAACTGTCATTATAATAAAAACGTACGAACCGAGCGTATCGCGGTAGCGGCTGGTATGGTGCTAGAAGGAATCTTTTCGTTCATTTAAAATGCCTAGCCGTTTTATAATGCGGCATGTTCTACAGCCTCATGTTATATGCGTTCGACATGTATCTAAAGCGTCGTTTTTCCCCTTGCAGCGCTCCCTAATAGACATGTACTCGGCAGTACTAGACGAGTTAGCGGGCTGGGACGCGGGCGACGCTGACCGCCTGCCACGAGTCGTGGTGGTCGGAGACCAGTCCGCCGGCAAGACCAGTGTGCTGGAGATGTTGGCCCAGGCCAGGGTGTTCCCGCGGGGCGGCGGGGAGATGTGCACGCGGTGAGGGGGAGGGGGATGGTTGAAGGGTTCCCCAGGGTAGCAAGGAGATGTTTATGATGTTAGATTGGGAAAAGGGGGAAAGGGGTTAAGGTTGACGGGTAAAATGGATATGGAGAAGGTGTGAAGCAGAAGGTTTAAGGTTGCAAGTAAATGGGAAGCCTTAGGGGAGGATGATGAAGTGAAAAGGCTGATAAGAGGACGAAGGTTTAATGGGAAGCGGCAAAGAGTAAGTTGTTTTAGGGGAGAAAGATACCTGGCAAGCTCTAGAGCAATTGTGCTCCCTTTAATCACGGAAGAAGATGTAGGTACTCAAATAAAGGGAAAAACGTTTAGGGGAGGGTGATGAAGAAAGAAGAAGGTTGAGGGGTAGAGGAATAAACAGATAGAAAATTTATTCAGAGAGGGTTATGAAGTATGAAGTATGGGCCTTTTCTACCAAGGATGGTGGAGGAGAATCTAAAGGAACTAAAGTTTAGAAAATAGGAGATGAAGGCTTAGGGTAGGGTAAATATCTAAGAAGAAGGGAAATAAGAGGAAGAAGGTTGAGGGGTAGAGGAATAAACAGGTAGAAAATTTAGTCAGAGAGGGTTATGAAGTATGAAGTATGGGCCTTGTCTACCAAGGATGGTCGAGGAGAATCTAAAGGAACTAAAGTTTAGAAAATAGGAGATGAAGGCTTAGGGTAGGGTAAATATCTAAGAAGAAGGGAAATAAGAGGAAGAAGGTTGGTGACAAGGTGGAAGGAGGAATTGAAGGTAGTATGTTTAGGGGAGGGGTTTAAAGAGAAGGATTTAAGAGGCAATAAGGATGCACATAGTTTGACATTCTAACCGAAGAAGAACGTTATGTTGGGAAAAAGAAAATATATATATCTAAAATTATCTAATATAATTTGAATCTAAATAACAAATTAAATCTCCCAAAAATTAAATTACTGAAATTGCTTGATCATTTTGAGGGTAGTTATACAGCATTAAAACCTAATAAACATTAAAGACATCAGCTGTTTAACTTACATATAACTACATACATATTTCAGAGCCCCAGTGAAAGTGACGTTATCAGAAGGACCTTACCACGTGGCACAGTTCAACGACTCGGCTAGAGAATTCGATTTAAACAAGGAATCTGATCTTGCTGACCTGAGGAAGTAAGTATTTGACAAATATTATGGGCTTGATGCTAGATGCTCGAAGATGATGTTGATCCTGCAATGATTTCATTTCATGCGTGAAAATCTATTAAATGATATATGACAGTTTGCAAAGAAAAGCCTCATTTATACGACACAAGTTTTTAAATATAGACATGTTATATATATAATCACGCCTTATCCCTTACGAGGTAGGCAGAGCACCAAGGGCCGATTGAACCACATGGTGCCACTTCTGACCAATTTTGAGTGTATAGTTGAGATGTACAAGTTCGGTTAGTAGTGACAGGTGGTCAGCCCATCGCCTACAAAACACCAAGACCCTCTTGTCCCTCTACTGACTTGTACAATATGCTCGGGAAAAAAAGCAGCTGTAGTATTATACGTTTTTTTTTTCACTCCCAGAGCAGCATAGAAGAAGTCTCTACAAGTCTCTATTCAATTTTGGTATTAATGTTGATGAACGGTTTATGTTGATAGTTTTATGTGAGTTTTGCTTATCTACAGAGAAGTGGAGCTGCGCATGCGCAACAGCGTGCGGGGAGGACGGACCGTCTCCAACCAGGTCATAGCCATGTCTGTGAAGGGCCCCGGCATACCGCGCATGGTGCTCGTGGACCTGCCCGGCGTCATCTCGGTGGGTATACTTACATAAACATTGCACCTGTGCGAAGCCAGGGCGGGTTGCTAGCTAATAACCTTCCTCGATAAATGGACTATCTAACACTGAAAGAATTTTTCAAATCGGACCAGTAGTTCCTGAGATTAGCGCGTTCAAACAAACAAACAAACTCTTCAGCTTTATAGCAGTAGAATACAGGAGAATATAATAGCATGCTTACCCCTTCAAGAGTTCCAGCAAACCAAAAGTAAAGTAAACATCTTGTCACATTTGAACTTATTAATAATAATAACTAGTGGACGCCCGCGACTCCGTCCGCGTGGTCTACAGAAAAAACAAAATGTCGAAATTATCCGGGATAAAAACATTTTCCCGGGATAAAAAGTGTTAAGTGGGACCTGTCACAATATATTCCTGAAAACTGCATCGAAATCGGTTCAACCGTTTCTAAGATTAGCGTGCACAAACGCACAAACAGACAAAAATTCCAAAAATCATCGTTTTGGGTTCTATTGCGTTGATAAAGGTCTCCTATAATATTTTTTCTCGTAACTATATCTTCCATCTACAGACAGCGATCCGTTACATTTTTATTATATGTATAGATAAATGAAAGTGAGACTGGGGTGGATAAATTTTTTATGTATGTTTTACTAAATCTGGATTTTTAAAAATATATAAGTAAGGTTATTTAATCAATGTTTTTGTTTGTCCTCAGACACAAACAGTGGACATGGCGGCTGACACTCGCGATGCTATCAAACAGATGATCAAACAATACATGGACAATCCTAACGCCATCATACTGTGTATACAGGTAAACAATTCATGTACAACCCTAACGCCATCATAATACTGTGTATACAGGTAAACAATACATGGACAACCCTAACGCCATCATACTGTGTATACAGGTAAACAATACATGGACAACCCTAACGCCATCATAATACTGTGTATACAGGTAAACAATACATGGACAACCCTAACGCCATCATACTGTGTATACAGGTAAACAATACATGGACAACCCTAACGCCATCATACTGTGTATACAGGTAAACAATACATGGACAACCCTAACGCCATCATAATACTGTGTATACAGGTAAACAATACATGGACAACCCTAACGCCATCATACTGTGTATACAGGTAAACAATACATGGACAACCCTAACGCCATCATACTGTGTATACAGGTAAACAATACATGGACAACCCTAACGCCATCATACTGTGTATACAGGTAAACAATACATGGACAACCCTAACGCCATCATACTGTGTATACAGGTAAAATTACAGTGTTATATAAGGTCTGTTCCTTCAGGAACGATAGATTTTCAAGATTTAAATAAAATCCACAAGTCTATACGAGTAACATGACTTTAATTTTGAATTAGTATAGGTTAACAAACGTGTGGTCCGAATGGCGGACAAAGGTAGAAGAAGCTCACAATACAATGTGTAACTATCTTATAATGAGAATACATTTAACGCCTGATGAAAACTATAAGCAAATTTGCTAGGAACTAAAATTTTAAGTTACAGGCGTCGTCGATTAATTTAAAACAATATAATAAATAATTAAAATTAGTAGAAGCCGCAACAAGGTCTTTTCAAAATTAGTGATTATCTTTTGACACGAAACTAGGTAGATGAAAAGAAACAACTTTTACTATGGGACCAACTCCGAAATAGTGAATATTTTTTTTTAATTTGATCGGATTAGGTCGTATGAGTAAGAAAACTGTGTCATGGGCCTCCTACGGTGCCACTGAATTTATTTCATTTACGAATTTTTCTAAAATTGTCACCCTGGGGAGGGTTGGCGTCAGACACGCAGCCGGACGTAAAACAAATGCCAAGTATTTGGCAATGTGACTTCCGAAAGAAAACATTGCGCGTATTAGGGCAGGAAGATGATGATGTTCAAGTTCAAGAAGGTTTCTATTTGTAACTAGAGACCCGCCCCGACTTCGCACAGGCGTTTTACTCCCTCACCGGGATAAAGTCGTGGGAGGGCCGCTAGTATGAAATATTGAAGTGACGATATTTGAACAAGTGTTTCATGTGCAGGATGGTTCAGTAGACGCAGAGCGCAGCAACGTAACGGACCTGGTATCCTCGTGTGACCCGAGCGGGAAGAGAACTATCTTCGTGCTGACCAAGGTCGACCTGGCTGAGGAAAACCTCACTAACCCTAACCGGGTGAGTCTTCTTCAGCCTATTGCAGTCCACTGCTGGACGTAGGCCTCCACGCCACAAGGCTACTGCCATAGGAAGGTTTTGCCCATAGTCACCACGCTGGGCAGACGGGTTAGTGACCGCAGTGTGCTTTTTAGACTATGTTGTCTGTACGGGAGGCGCTGCTGCCCACTTTCTGGAAACGGGGTGAGTGGGGGACTAAAATAGTTTATTCAGATTTATACAGTCTTTTATTAAACCCCATATCAGTTTCTAAGAGATCTTGCGATTCTGGCCAATCTATGCCCGGCACACAACCGTGTGTATACAGGTTGTTTTTTCGTTGCCACCCTTAACGAAGGGTGCGTATACATCAATTAAAGTAAGGTTATGCCAAAAAAAATGCTGGGAAACGATGTAAATTTTTTACTCAACTTTGGACCCTAATATCTTGGGAACCAGACACTTATCAGGTATGATTCCATGGAGAAAAATGATCGTTATGATGAGGAGATTCCGTAGTTTTCGGGAACGTTGACGTATAAGTAAGTGACGAAATCTCTTCCTCCATCAGATCCGTCGCATCCTCGAAGGCAAGCTCTTCCCGATGAAGGCGCTGGGTTACTACGCGGTGGTAACAGGCAGGAGTCGCAAGGACGACAGCATACAGAGTATCCGCGAGTACGAGGAGCGGTTCTTCCGCTCGTCCAAACTGTTCCGGTGAGTGCTAACTGTCACCGATGAAGGCGCTGGGTTACTGCGCGGTGTCATCTTGTTTCTGTATTATGTATATGTGTACATGTGTTGCAGTGACGGACTCGTCACGCCGTCGCTGGCGGTGTCGTCATGTTTCTGTATTATGTATATGTGTACATGTGTTGCAGTGACGGACTCGTCACGCCGTCGCAGGTGACGACACGTAACCTGTCGCTGGCGGTGTCGTCATGTTTCTGTATTATGTATATGTGTACATGTGTTGCAGTGACGGACTCGTCACGCCGTCGCAGGTGACGACACGTAACCTGTCGCTGGCGGTGTCGTCATGTTTCTGTATTGTGTACATGTGTTGCAGTGACGGACTCGTCACGCCGTCGCAGGTGACGACACGTAACCTGTCGCTGGCGGTGTCGTCATGTTTCTGTATTATGTATATGTGTACATGTGTTGCAGTGACGGACTCGTCACGCCGTCGCAGGTGACGACACGTAACCTGTCGCTGGCGGTGTCGTCATGTTTCTGTATTATGTATATGTGTACATGTGTTGCAGTGACGGACTCGTCACGCCGTCGCAGGTGACGACACGTAACCTGTCGCTGGCGGTGTCGTCATGTTTCTGTATTCTGTATTATGTATATGTGTACATGTGTTGCAGTGACGGACTCGTCACGCCGTCGCAGGTGACGACACGTAACCTGTCGCTGGCGGTGTCGTCATGTTTCTGTATTATGTATATGTGTACATGTGTTGCAGTGACGGACTCGTCACGCCGTCGCAGGTGACGACACGTAACCTGTCGCTGGCGGTGTCGTCATGTTTCTGTATTATGTATATGTGTACATGTGTTGCAGTGACGGACTCGTCACGCCGTCGCAGGTGACGACACGTAACCTGTCGCTGGCGGTGTCGTCATGTTTCTGTATTATGTATATGTGTACATGTGTTGCAGTGACGGACTCGTCACGCCGTCGCAGGTGACGACACGTAACCTGTCGCTGGCGGTGTCGTCATGTTTCTGTATTATGTATATGTGTACATGTGTTGCAGTGACGGACTCGTCACGCCGTCGCAGGTGACGACACGTAACCTGTCGCTGGCGGTGTCGTCATGTTTCTGTATTATGTATATGTGTACATGTGTTGCAGTGACGGACTCGTCACGCCGTCGCAGGTGACGACACGTAACCTGTCGCTGGCGGTGTCGTCATGTTTCTGGCGTATGGTTCGTGCGTCGGTGGAACAGCAGGCGGACGCGTTTAAAGCGATGCGATTCAACGCGGAGACTGAGTGGAAGAACACTTATCCCAGGTTAGTATGTACCTACTCTAAATTAAATAAAGTAACATATTGTTCTAGATGAGTACTGCCTCAATTTGAGTGATGCCATTCAGTGAGCCAATGTGGACGCTCGTTACAATACAGGGTGATTTTTGGTCGTCAACCTTCCCGAAAACTACGGAATCTCCTCATCATCATGATAATTTTTTCTCCATTGGAGCATACCTGGGAAGTGTCTGGATTCCAAGATATTAGGGTCCTAAGTTGAGTAAATAGACTGCGTTTTTCTGCATAGATGCACATAGATGCGCGTAGTAAGATTGTTTTCACGAGAAATAATTAATATATGTCTATGAAAAATCATAAACACTGGACACTATAAATTTCGGTAAAAGTAATTTAAAAAAAATCAAAAATAATTACATCGTTTCCCGGCTTTTTTTTGTATAACCTTACTTTATTTGATGTATAGAGTACGTACCCTTCGTTAAGGGTGGAAACGAAAAAACACCCTGTATAATAAATTGTCACCAACCTGCATGTGCGTGGTGACTATGGGCAAAACCCCCCTGTGGCAGTAGCCTTGTGGCGTGCCCTGTGGGAGGCCTACGTCCAGCAGTGGACTACAATAGGCTGAAGAAGAAGAAGAAGATAATAAATTAGCGGCTACCCACTTCGTAGACGTAAACTTTAGAAGCACCGTTACTTCCCAATTTTGCCATGGCATTTTCGGGAAAGCCTTTTTTATCGGATGCCTACGTCATATAAAGAACACCATCTTCCAAGTTTCAGGTTTCTGATATCTGCGGTTTAGGCTATGTGATGATGCGTTAGACCAAACGGGGTAGTCAGAAATCCAGGATCTTGATGGATGCCGTAGAGCCACGCTAAGCAAAGCAGGGATAGATGTAAAAGATTAGGTACAAGTTGCTACCTTATCACCTGAGAGAACGCCCCCGAGTTCCTTAGTCGACTCTTGCGACATGCACGGAAAGAGATGCAGCTGATGTATTCTAGTGAAGCCCTGCATCAACAGATGAACACTTCCTGTTTGTACAACCTTAATCCCTGTTTAAGACAATCTTATTGCCTTAATTGACTAACTTCTGCCCTCTTTGGAGGGTAATGGGCGTGTCTATTGGGTGTAAAAAGACCACTTTGTTCTTTTAATACCTCGTATTCTTTGTAACATCACGATCATTTTTTTTACGGAACCACCCCTGGGAAACCACGGGTTTCCAAGATATTGAGGTCCAAAGTTACATTAATATTATAATTTTTTTACATAAATTCATCTGAAATCGAGTTTCCAAGATATTGAGGTCCAAAGTTTTCTGAAATCGGTTAACAAACATTTTTTTCAAAGATACCATGTCAAAATGTTAGTTATGTAGGTACATTTGTTAGTTTGAGTATCAAACGAATACATTGCTTGCAATAAAATGACAGTATTTTTTCATATTTTTTTTGTCGTCTCCCAGGGTTGGTTCCATAGAAGAAAATGATAGTAACTTTACAAAGAATACGAGGTATTAAAAAAACATTGTTGTCTTTTTACACCCTGTATATGCATACATAGTTAGTAAGCCTAAATAAATAGACATAATGTATGTATCTCTCGCAGACAGCGCGAGTTAGACCGCGACGAATTATTCGACCGCGCACGCGCAGAACTACTGGACCAGTCCGCGGAGCTGTCCGGTGTGGCCGGGGCGGTCTGGGAGAGACGAGTGCAGGCCGTGCTGTGGGAGAACGTCAAGGAGAAAGTGCTGGACGACATCTATATACAGTCTGCGTATGCGGCGCAAGATGATAGCGGTAGGTTTACAATCGATCAATTACTCTTGCATGTTCTCTATATTCTTCTATGCTGCTCTGGGAGTGAAAAAAAAACGTGTGATACTACAGCTGCTTCTCTTCCCGGGCATACTGTACAAGTCAGTAGAGGGACAAGAGGGTCTTGGTGTTTTGTAGGCGATGGGCTGACCGCCTGTCACTACTACCGAACTTGTACATCTCAACTATACCCTCAGAAGTGGCACCATGTGGTTCTATCGGCCCTTGATGCTCTGTCTACCCCGTAAGGGATAGAGGCGTGATTATATGTTCTCAAGAAAATGCTATCATGTAAATGGAGCTTAAAGACAACTATAGCATCAATTTTCGAATGGTTTATTTCCACAAGAATAACCCCCTCCCCCTTTACATCAGTGACGCTTAATGGCCATCTTCCCTCCCCCTCCTGACCTCGCCCCTCCCTTCCCCGCAGCGCTCCTCACCCCGCGACAGATCCGATACCGTCCGTCACAAGGGTATGGCGATGACGTCACCAACGTGGAAATGTGGATGGACCCCTATGATATCGATACTAGTAAGATTTCATACACGTTCATACAATGGTTGTTCCGATAGGGTAGTTTATAACAGCTCTTGAAAAGAAGAAACATTTATTGGTCACATATCCGGCTCGAAGGACCATGTGATTTTGACTACCGATCATAGGTAGCTAGTTAGTAGTAGCTACATCGAAACGTGGAATGTATATAATCCGGAACATACATACGTACAGGGTGTTTGTGACAGCCAGGCAAATATTGATACCATGACTTCACTTTTTTAATTATGTAGAGAAAAGTCAGTCGACTCTTACGACATAGGGCGTTTTACCACGATAACCACACGACCACGGCTTTTTTGGAAGCAAAAATGTATGAAATAGTTTGACTCGTTTTTCCATTGGACGACACCACCACGACACGGCCCTCTCCATTCGATGACGAAATTCGTTGTCGTTTCGTCTAGTGGAAAAACGCTACACGGAACAAGATGCAGCTGATGTATTCTAGTGAAGCCTCGTATTTTCAGACAAATTCAACACAGCAGTGGACATAAAACTGCGCGAATGGGCCGAGTCCACTCTAGCATCAGAATCCATTCGCGCAGGCAGAGATGCCCTTAAGCAGGAATTCTTAGAGCTGATGAGTAAGAGTGAAGACGCTGACGACATCTGTGCTGAACTGAAGAAGGAGAGCGTCGAGAGGGCGCTGGAGAGGCATCATTGGGAGGAGAGGGCTCAGGATGTAAGTTATTTTTGTTTATCTACAATTTTATAGTAATACTGTAATACGGCGTGGGAAGACCTCCCGCGAGATGGACGGACGTCCTGGCCAAGGTCGCGGGCCGAGGTTGGATGCAGGCCGCTTCCGACCTCGAGGAATTGAGGATGTTGGGGCCTATGTTCAGCTGTGGACTTCTCAAGGCTGAGAATGATGAGCGGAGACGCCCTCCGAACAGATGGACCGATGATTTAAAATGGGCGGCTGATAGTGACTGGATGGTGCAAACAGGAGATAAAGCCTGGTGGCGTGCTCTGGGGAAGGCAGCAGTCCAGCAGTAGACTGCAATTAGGCTGACGATGATACATACAAGATAAACAAATAAGCTCTCATTTGACGAAACCCTAACATTGCAGGTGCTTCGAGTACTTCAAGTGAACGCCCTGCAAGACCGCATGGTAGCATCACGTCTGGCCTGGGACCAGGCCTACGAGTTCATGGACACCGCCCTGCAGGAGCGCCTGGCCCGCAGCCACACCTTGCTGCGTCAGCTCGCGGGTGAGTGTGTGTCACTAGTGATGCGTCACTGGTGACGTGTCATGGACACCGCCCTGCAGGAGCGTCTGGCCCGCAGCCACACCCTGCTGCGTCAGCTCGCGGGTGAGTGTGTGTCACTAGTGATGCGTCACTGGTGACGTGTCATGGACACCGCCCTGCAGGTGCGTCTGGCCCGCAGCCACACCCTGCTGCGTCAGCTCGCGGGTGAGTGTGTGTCACTAGTGATGCGTCACTGGTGACGTGTCATGGACACCGCCCTGCAGGAGCGTCTGGCCCGCAGCCACACCCTGCTGCGTCAGCTCGCGGGTGAGTGTGTGTCACTAGTGATGCGTCACTGGTGACGTGTCATGGACACCGCCCTGCAGGAGCGCCTGGCCCGCAGCCACGCCCTGCTGCGTCAGCTCGCTGGTGAGTGTGTGTCACTAGTGATGCGTCACTGGTGACGTGTCATGGACACCGCCCTGCAGGTGCGTTTGGCCCGCAGCCACACCCTGCTGCGTCAGCTCGCGGGTGAGTGTGTGTCACTAGTGATGCGTCACTGGTGACGTGTCATGGACACCGCCCTGCAGGAGCGTCTGGCCCGCAGCCACGCCCTGCTGCGTCAGCTCGCGGGTGAGTGTGTGTCACTAGTGATGCGTCACTGGTGACGTGTCATGGACACCGCCCTGCAGGAGCGTCTGGCCCGCAGCCACGCCCTGCTGCGTCAGCTCGCGGGTGAGTGTGTGTCACTAGTGATGCGTCACTGGTGACGTGTCATGGACACCGCCCTGCAGGAGCGTCTGGCCCGCAGCCACGCCCTGCTGCGTCAGCTCGCGGGTGAGTGTGTGTCACTAGTGATGCAACACTGGTGACGTGTCATGGACACCGCCCTGCAGGAGCGCCTGGCCCGCAGCCACGCCCTGCTGCGTCAGCTCGCTGGTGAGTGTGTGTCACTAGTGATGCGTCACTGGTGACGTGTCATGGACACCGCCCTGCAGGAGCGCCTGGCCCGCAGCCACGCCCTGCTGCGTCAGCTCGCTGGTGAGTGTGCGTAACTAGTGATGTAACACCTATTATTGTATCACCACTTCACCCGTGACTTGATAGTGTTATAGTAAAATTTATAATGTCATAAGTAAATGCACTCGTTTTTGAGGATTTCCCGGCGTTTCCATTCATCATCATTATCAATATCATCGATTTAATTTCAGAAATCTACCCAAAAAAAAAAAACTGTATCGACACAGTTTCCCTTACCTTTTCTTGGTCGTTGAGACGCTGTGGAGATTTTTTTCTGCCACAGGTTTTTCGTTCTGTTTATTACGTTACGTTTCATTTTCGTGTCCTAATTTATCTTATAATAGAATTGTTTCCTTTATTGAGATTATTCTGGATTATTATGGAGAAAATGATTCGACGACCTTTTTTCATATATCGTATATTCGCAAGTTATCTATCCTAGCGACATTTTGTCAACCGCGCTCGAACCTAGTCACCGTCGGTCGCACAAAATGCATAACAATGCCCATGGACTTCGTTGTTACTAACTTGTGGTAGATGGCGCAGAAAGCCTACTTTAATAAGCGCTAGATGGCGCGAATAAATAAACTGTCATTTGACAAGAATCGTATTGTAAGTACCTATAAATTGGTGTTTATCTATTCCATCCCCCTCACACGAACCAACACCCCCAGGTCCCGGCGTGAAGGAGCGCTGGCTGCAGTGGCGCTCCCCGACGCCGACGCAGACGCAGCAGCGTGCGGTGCTGGGCGAGCTGACGCGGCTGGGAGACGTGCGAGCTGTGCTTACGTACGACGCACTAGCGGCCGTCCGCGACAACCTGCGTCGTAGCGGTGTCGACGTCGACAACGACGCCATCCGCGACGCCTGGGCCGTGCTGCACATGAAGTGAGTCCGCATCGTCAGACACATGCAGGGTGTTTGTAACAGCCAGGCAAATATTGATACCATGTCTATTGAGAGATCGGGCCCTATACCCTCCGCTGACCCTCGGATCTGCCTACTCATGATCACGAACACAAGACACTACAGTCGCAACGAGAAGCCAGATCCAAGCACCTAGCATGCAACCATAAATACATAGCTGCTAATCCGAAAACCAACTAAAACTTTAATCGACATATGTTTCGCCAACACCCGTGGCATCATCAGGATTAGTTTTCCATGTTAGTTCTATCTACCGAACCAACTAACTAACAACTAAAACCAATGTATTGCAAATCATTTTTATACCCTCAATCAAAATATAAAATAAAAAATGTTAATACCTACATATTAGTTTAGAAATGTAAAATTATTATTTTTTCAGATAAATAAATATTAAAAATATACATTAGTTATTAATTGTTAAATTATTAGAAGAAAAATAAATTTATAAAACTTTATATTAAATATATATAAAAAAAACCATATCAAGGCTGTACGACAAAGTCATTACCTTTGTCCGATAGGATCGGACAAATAAAGATAAAGGTTTTAGTTTTTCATGTTATCAGGAAAAAAAATAGTTTACTTCGTTTAATTAGGCCTTAAAAAATCCTCCGAAACGGCTCGACCGATTTTCGTAAATCTTAGCATGCATATCGGTTAGGGTGGAGAATCGGACAACATCTATTTTTCATCCCCCCAAAATGTTAAGGGTGGTCCAATCCTAATTTTTGTTTTTTTACAAAATTTTTGTTTTAATTTTTTTATGATACAGCATACAAAAATACATACAAGCATGAATTTTCACCCCTCTAGGATCAACCCCTTTTACATGGCAAAACAACGTTTGCCGGGTCAGCTAGTAGAGTCTAAAAGATAAATTTATGACAAAACGAATGAAACAATAATATGAGTCCAAAGTAAAAAAACTTAAAGTATTCATAAATTTTCATTTCAGAAACTTCTTAGAAAGGGCGCAAGTGAGAGCGCGCGATTGCAAGAAAAGCTTCTATTTGTACAGTCAACAAAACGAAAATGGGGTAAGTAATTAAATAGTTATTCTGATTTACACGAATCCCACCTCTGACGTGCCATTTGGATTGCATAAAACATTGGTGTAACTACTGTAATTAATTTTATGGCCTCACTTATAATAGAAGCTTAGTGCAGAAAATACCCGGTAAAACGAACTAACTAACTACTGTAATGTTATGCGATGTCATAAATAAATGTCACGAATCCCACTTCTGATACCACCCAGACTAATAACATCAGAAGTGGGATGTGACATCAGAAGTGGGATGCGGCATCAGCAGTGGGATGATCTCGCTGGCTAACGGCCATCGTCGTTTCCAGAAGGAGTGCTGCGAGCTGGTGATGTTCTGGCGCGTGCAGCAAGCGCTGCGCACTACAGCCAGTGCGCTGCGACAGCAGATAGCCAATAGGGAGGCGGCGCGATTGGACCGCGAGCTACGGGACGTGCTAGACGAGGTCAGTGGATACATCGGGACGCTAGTTATTGTTTGATCCATGTATACAGGGTGCTTTTTTGTCATCAACGTTTCCGAATACTAACGCATTCTCGTAATTATCACGAACATTTTTTTCCGTGGATGGAAGCATACATTGGGAAGTGTCTGGTTTCCAAGATATTAAGGTTCAAAGTTGAGTTATGATATTCTATAAAGAAAATAAAGTGAGATTTGAACTCACGACCTCTCGCAAACCATGCTTTCGCTCTAACCATAAATTAAACAGTCGTAAACAGTGGCAACCAACAAACATTCTGTATATTCCAATCGTCGTGGGAAACTTTGATATCGCATTCTAGGATATTAGACATTATTTTTGACCACTATGGTATCAAACCTTAGGCAGGATATAGCCAATTTTGCGAACATATTGTGTACTAGTGGACGCCGGCGACTCCGTCCGCGTGGACTACAGAAAAAACAAAATGTCGAAATTATCCGGGATAAAAACATTTTCCCGGGATAAAAAGTAGCCTATATATTAAGTGGGACCTCTCACAATATATTCCTGAAAACTGCATCGAAATCGGTTCAGCCGTTTCTGAGATTAGCGTGCACAAACGCACAGACAAAAATTCCAAAAATCATTATTTTGGGTACTATTGCGTTGATAAAGGTCTCCTTTAATATTTTTTCTCATATATCTTCCATGTACAGACAGCGATCCGTTACATTTTTATTATATGTATAGATAGATAATGTATGTATGTAAATGCATTTAATATAATTTTCTCATTTGCAGATGTCATCAGATCAAGAATTAAAGACAAAGCTACTATCCGGCCGCCGAGTGGAATTAGCTGAGGAATTAAGTAAGTTTATCATTTGGAAATTTCATCACTTTTTGCTAAACAATAATCAATTATCTTCCAGTGCAAACATTGATATGATGAATATCAATGTTTGTTTCCGAGTCATGGCTGTTTCTATACTTATCTGTTTATATACCGTTGCTTAGTACCCACGACACAAGACCTTAGGGATCTTAATGTGGGACTAGGTTAATGTGTTTTGAAGTGTGTGAATTTTTATTAAATTACTTTTTTTTATTTATTAAGTATTCAAAATCTCATAAATGGTCGCAGTAATAGTAAGTAACATAACTATAGGCAGGGCATCTACATTATAAAACAATTTCTATTCACAGAACGAATAAGGCAAGTGCAAGAGAAACTAGAGGAATTCATTGAAGCTCTCAACAAAGAGAAATAGTCACTAGATGTTATTGTATAGTTGTAGATTATTTGTATTTATACTTATACTGAGATTTGAATAATTCGCGCAATATAGCTTATTTATGTATTCATCTATTTAAGTTACATTTTTCTGAAAAAAAACTTGAGTATATCTTTCCATTGTATTTGCGAGTTGATTCAAAGTTTTATTTACATGTAAATTCATGCTATTGATGTAATTATTTTACACACTATATACAGGACGATTATTCATACTTTACACAATGCATTATAAATGTATACAGTTTGATTCAATGGGTATCGTAATTGATTTTACATTCATCAACATCATCGGCCTATTGCAGTCCACTGCTGGACGTAGGCCTACCCCAGAGCAAGCCACAAGACTGCTATGGGGGGTATTTGCCCATAGTCACCACGCTGGGCAGGCGGGTTGGTGACCGCAGTACGTATTTTGGACTATGTTGTTAACACGGGAGGCGCTGCTGCCCACCTCCCGGAAACCCTTAATCGCCTCGTACGATACCCACGGGCAGACATGGGGTGGTACGAATTCTACTCTGCCGGCACCACGCGGCCATTTTACATGATTTAGATTTTGCATTAACCTTATGTATTTCACATATAATGCAGTATTATATATTTATATACATGAAGATATACTTTGTTATACTACCGCTAATACATTTTGTAAAACGGTTTTTAAAATATTATTGTGATTAAAAAAAAGATTTTTACAAAATTGCTACCTCAGAAGGAAATGTTCCTATGCAATATCGTTAATTTGATTCACAGTTTACATAAGCAAATTAATTATTTCTAAAAATCATCCAATATGTCGACAGAAAACTTCAATGATCTAAAACCAATGTAATAATTTAAATTTATATACTTCATTGTGTTGTGCACACAGTTTTTTTTATACTCAAACTAAAATTTACAAAGGGAACTTATTTTTAACAGACGTTTCTTTTAGCTAAACCTGCACCGGTATGATGAATTTGGTGAGAGCGAGACGTCTCACTTTTAAACGTCAAATTCACAGATCTATTAATAACTAGATAAACTAACTGTATGTACTTTGCATGTAAAAATAGACTTCAGGAATTAGAATAGACAATTGTTCTCGAGCCAGGACTGAATCAATTAGGGCTGATAGAAGTGGTTTGCAATCCCTTTTTACACACCAAGTAGAAACACTTGCCTTTTCTAGTTATTACTTAACTCTATGAATTTGACGTTTAAAAGTGAGACATCTCGCTCTCACCAAATTCATCATACGCGTGCTGTAGATGATTTGATTGTATGATGTGTGAATGCGAAAAAAAAATGATTTATTAGATTGTCGTTGTTATATTTGTATGATTTGTTATTCTTTCTGATTTTAGGTAAATATGTGGAGATCCTAGTATTGCACGGTATATTCAGATCTCAGAATTAGGCAGAGTGCACACGGCAATTTTCATGCACGATGTTTTTCAATGTATGTTTAGTTTAAATAAATAAATAATTAAATGCATACATATGGCCACGCCAAAGATATTGGGCGAAAGGGTGAATATTAAACACTTTTCACCATTAAGTGCCATATTGTAGAAGGTAAGTCTACCGCCGCTTTTCGGGCACAAATACAACAATCTAGCGAATGGTAACGAATACAATAGGAAATGTTTCCGTGCTGTTCTAAATAGGTATAAGCTATTTAGAGCCAGAGCCTCAAGAATGAAAAATATTGAAAACCGTTCATGAACATTGCAGTGTGGACACAGTTTTAGTGCAGCGACACACCTAAAGGTGCTTCCACACTAACGTTGCATTATTGTTACGAAAACTTGCTAAATATCTGTTAGTTAACATTGTATATAAAATTATTGAAAGCTCTATCTTGTTATCTTCAGTAACTTTAGTGTGGGTGCATCGTAACGTTTAGTAATTTGATATGTTAGATATGGGCGGGGTATAAGTAAAATGGCTGAGATCAATGTTGCAGCGCTCGACTATGTAGGCTACGCAGCGCAGTATGAACAAATTACTGGCTGACTTTTCCGTATACTATGAACATGTCAGGCCCCTTCTTTTATCTCGTCCGTGGCTGGGTGCACGTCTCAGGCATGAAAAGTCCACTGCTATACATAGGTATATAAGTATTGAGTAATATTTAATTCAGGTGTGTCGCTTCACTTGAATAAGCACGTAAGTCGATCAGGTATACCTTTCACCAGTATTTATATATCTATATCTAGGTAGATAACCTAATTGTTATATGTTGAGATCCGTCGTATTATATTTGCCAGGTTGAGTTATAGCAAAGAAAAAGAAGCTTCTAGAACTTCAACGGGCGTTATAAAGGTACGCTCGCTTCGCTCGCTCTGCTCGTGTGTTATTTCTAACTTAACTTAGATAAATAATTGACCTTTGTTTTGGTTTCTTACGATATCGGCACCGTCATGATATCGGACGTAATTGAGCGGTGAATGACGTCACTAAAACGCTATCTATGTAATAAAAATGGCGCTGTGTTCTAGTGTTTACATTTATTTTATTTAGGACTGATTTTTCCAAACGTCAGATATCTGAAGAGTAAAGTTGATGTTCTCTCTTTCATCATTAAGTTTTGGCGAGTGACAGCATCAACTTTATTCTGCTGATAGGCTATCTGACGGATGAAAAAATCGCCACTTAAGTAAGTACAATGTTCTCCATTGAGGGGTCGCCCACCACCGGGCCCTACACCCTCCGCTGACCCTCGGATCTGCCGACTCGTGATTACGAACACAAGACACTACTTTCGCAATGAGAAGCCAGATCCAAGCACCTAGCCCGGAGGCCCGGTGGTGGGCGACCCCCAATGGAGATTTGAACTTCCGAATAGTGACGCCTGATACATGTATCATGCGTTTTAGTATTCAATTGGGTACCTACCTCTAAAGCTGTATAGGTTTGTCGAGGCAATGAAGACGTCGACGTAGTGGTCTTAGAAAACGTCATTCATCTCTATACATAACGGCACCGTTATGCTAAGAAATCGTATTTACGTTCTAGAATTTTTATGTTCTTCGCGTTCATACTTTGTATTGTAATATTTTCTACTTACTTTATTAAACTCGGTTGTATAGGTAGTGTTTTTTTTTTAATCTTATTACCACATTGATATTGTCTCAATCTAAATAGCATTTACTTGTATTTACTTTACCTAGAAGTAATCATTTGTGTGAAGTAATATACCTGGGCGAGCTTATGTGTAAGTACCATAATTACGATGTATTTATTTTATAATAACAGCTTGATCTAAGTTATCTTTTTTAATAAAAAAAAGTACTTATAGATATTTGGTTTTCTTTGGATTTCTTTTTTTACACAAGGGATTATTAAGTACCGAAATTAGGCATAGGAGCTACTTATTCTATGAAACGGAGTCCAGTTGCACAAACTAAGTAGAGATGCTAACGCATTGGTCCAGTTGTGACTCGTTGCTATAACGGCATCGTTATTTGTTGGGGCAAGTACAAATCCCACAACAGTCTGTAAAGCTGGGTGAAAGCAGATTAAATTTTTGGTTATAATCAAAATTATAATTTGGTGGTGAGGAGGGAGATAGATTCTACCTAGCGTATGTATGTGTGTGCATCTCCTGCAGCCAATTTCAATAACTGATCTCGAGAGATTTTTTGCAATTTTAGATTAAATGTCCCATTGTTTTCATACAATTTGGAATAAATAAATTTAAGAATCTTTACGATCTCTAGTATGGAAATTGGCCGTTGGAGAGTATAAATAGGATAAATAGTGAACTAGGTATGTCTGATGTGCATTATTGTGGAGGTAAGCCATGGGCAAGTATAACTTGATTCGGTATACGATTTCTTAATGGGCGCATGTAAGTTGTTTTGCTAGTCATTTTTTAATTTGACGAATTGTACAATCTTTTGAGGATTTTCACGACGATTAATTTCATTCATAAAATCAGGAGTCATTCTGCTAGTCAGTCATGGCTGTATGGACATAGGGTTTCCCTTGCTTGTCCTTCGTGATGAAAAAAATAGTTATTTACAAATGGTGGTCTGTGTTTTAAATTTTCCATATATTAATAAAAGTAAAAGCAACGCTTTGTAAAGCAACAATGGATAATTATAAAATAGATCCTAAAGCCTATACGGAGGCTATTAAATTTATTATTGGAAGCAATCAACATGTTTGTAGGTTATGTTTGAGTCCTACAAATTCAGAAGAAATGTCGTTCGAACAAACTCTTGAGCTAGATACAGCATTTTACATTATTCAGATCACGTTACAGGACTTATTATACGAACTTGGGGTATGTACCTACTTATCTTTTTGGAAAAAACCATTACTTTCAGACCAATATTTACAAAACAAAACACCTATATTATAAGCTACTAACATAAGACTACTTGTAGTAGTAAAAGAGAGAGTAATGGGGATCGGGTGAATTATAGTCATAGTCATTCCATGCATGATAAATTAGTCAGCCAGTCTCTCTGTGAGATGACTGTATGTACTACTTTAATAAAATTTACTATAACATCATTGTACATAGGTAAATAACTATTGCCTTCTTTACAGATGGCCTCTGAACCACAGTTGCCTCAAGTACTCTGTACAAACTGTACCAATATTGCCATTAACTGTTATTTATTCAATAAATTAAGTTCCTACTCAAATCAGATATGGTCTGATGTAATACAAAGCACTGAAACCAACACTAAGGGCTACAAGGATATTCATCCCAATATAAGAACTACTTACATTGTAATGAATGATGCAGAAAACCATTTAGTGCCAACTAGAAAGAAATGTAAGTCAAATGATAAAATTGAGGCACTAAGAGTCTTTAAAGAGTTGGTCAGACGTAAGAAGCATTATAAGGAAACAAAGAAAGATATTGTTTACATTGTCTGTGAAGGGTGCGGTGCAAAGATCTTCAAATCTCTTTTCAAACAACATGTGACCACTTGCAAGAAAGCCAAAGGTTATTCCTGTGAGAAATGCTCAAAGAAATTTTCAAACCCACTTTTAGTAAAAGAACACATTAAACGTGTGCACGACCCACGAAATGTAAAATGCCCCTTATGTGATAAGAAGTTTAGTCACCGCTCCTTATTAATATACCACGAGAGATATGCCCACACTCCAGTGGATTGTAAAGTTTGTGCACAAGTAGTATCCTCAAGGGCGGACATGCGCAAACACTTGGACTCTCACTTTAAGGGATCCTGCCAATACTGTAATAAAAACTTTAGAACTCTTGGCGCTTTGACACAGCACCAAAAAATTTGTCCAGCCAGAATTGAGAGTAGGCCCTCTTATTTCTGTGACATTTGTGGCAAGTCATACCTTATCAAGACAAGTCTGATCTCCCACTTGAAGGTAGACCATGGTTTTGGTAAAGTTGTACATTGTAATTGGTGTGGCAAGAAATTTGATGCTGTATGCAAAATGAAGATGCACATACTGAAACATACAAGAGAACGTAATTTCACTTGCGAACAATGTGGTAACAAATTTGTGACACAGGCCGCTTTGACATACCATACACGATTACATACGGGAGAAAAGCCATTCCCATGTGAACATTGTGATGAGCGTTTCCTCTCTGCCTCAAGACGAATGGAGCACATGAGAAGAAAACACATAGGTCGAACTTTTCCTTGCAAAATCTGTGGAGCTAAGTTCTTAACAGGTTATGCACAACGGAATCATCAGTCTAGGCATTTGAATCCAAAGAGTAAACTATACTTACCAGGTAATGAGCCTTAATATAGGACATGTTGAAACAGTGTGGAATGAATACTAATGAATAGTTATGATGAATTTCACTGGTTGAATTTTCTTTAAAGATAATCAATAATGTATGAAATATACATACTTACAGTATGAAAAAGATGAATGGAAATAAAAATGAATGTGATAAGGGAGATATTAATAATAAAAATGTTAAGACAATTTCATTCATCTATTTTATTTCAGTAAGTACTTGTACAATATTCTTTCTCACTTACAAAAATTTATACTAATACATTGTGTATTTTATACAAAATATATTATTTTGATAAATTATCAATAGTTCAGAGGTAGACAGAGAGTAAGATAGGCGGACAAAATTAGAAAGGTGAAAGAATGTAGGTACTTGGAGATTTGATATGGAAAGGGAGAAGTGGATAATTCTAGTCATAGGAAGCCATTGCCAGGGGCAAGGTGACAAATAAGAACCTTTATAATTAATCTACAGAAATGGTATGTCAGAGGAAAGGAATAATAAAAAATAGTGTATAGTTCATATTGGACAGATTTTATTATATTTAGATATAAGATTAAATTATTTCATTTTCATAAAACATATTTTCTTATGGACCAATTTTTATTATTATTACTCTAACACAATAACATTACAAAGTTATCACTTAGCTATTCCCTCAGTCAGTCAGCCTGTATCTAGCACCATAGCTTTTGAAACCATATTACACCAACCCCACAGACTGTGGGTCACAGTAATGGAATAAGGGCAGGTACATAATAAATTAGAAGATAACACTCCAAAGATGTCTCAAAACATTTCAAATCTTAACCCTCATATTCTGTTCTCCTGGTATATTGGGAGGTAGTTGTCCTCGACCAGTGTACAGCTTACTGCTTGGATTATCATGCCTGCTCAGGTGCTGTCTCAAAAATTGCTTTGTGAAAAATTTCCCAGAGCAGATATGACATGAGAGTTTTGGGCCGATATGCTTGTATTTGTAATGTTCTGCCCGTGATGACGCATTCACAAACCTCGCATTACAAATGGTGCAAGAGTATGGCTTTTCGCCTGTATGTCTTCTAGTGTGATACAGCAAAGCCTCTTTGGTTACAAACTTGTTATTGCATAGGCTGCATTCAAACTTCTTTTCTCCCGTATGTTTGACCATATGTGTCTTTAAAGAGCTGGGGGCAGTGAATTTTTTTCCACACACATCACATACATGAGGCATTGCATTTTCATGACTGAACCTCATGTGGACACGTAGCCCACCTGGTGTTGAGTAGGATTTCTCACATTGGTTGCATGGAAACTCCTTCGTAATTTGACTCCTAATAGGATGTGGATCCAATTTATCATTTAAGCACAGTTCCACATGTTTTTGGTAGAATTCTTTTGTGGTGTAATGTTTGTTACATTTAGGACATTCATTTTTTTCTCCATGTTTGGCTTCATGAACCTGTAGCTTGGCCAGGCCCTGGACAGACTTCCCACAATCTTTACAGACATGCACTTGGTGGAGTTTATCATAATGTTTTTTAATGCCATCTTTTGTTGTTTTCAATTGATCACAATCTGAACATTTGTACTTTACTTTGCCACAACTATGTTCTTCATCACTAGAGTATGTGTCAAGGCATTGCTGACATGTTCCTGTACCGTGCACCATTAAGTTGTGTTCTTCCAGTTGTACAAACTCATCAAATTCCATTTTACAATCATAACAACCCTTTTTACATTTTTTTGTTTTATGTTCCTTTTCATTATTTATCCAAACTAGTTTAGTGTCCTCATCTGTAGTGAAAACGCATAGTGAATGCCCTTTCTCAGTGTCTATACCAACTGCTAAAGCTTCAGTTATATTACTAAAGACTTTGTGTAATAAGTCATTAGAACTTTTACATTGGTTAAGGAATATTGTGCAGCAGAGCACTTGATCAAGACAGTTGGTGCAGATAGCTTCCAAACCTGGGATTTCTTCGCTGAACTGAAATATAAGAAAAGTTAAGTCAATAACTAAAATAACCTTATAACAAACTTTACATAAAACTAAGCAGAGCCGGATTTAGGGGAGGGCGAAAGCCCCGGTGCCTCCACAAACGGGGGGCCCCACAATAGATTTCGAAAAAAAAAATCTTTCAAATTCCAACTAGTAAACATCTTTTTCTTTGATATTTTTTGGCTCTTTTACCTTTACTAAAAGAGCCAAAAAAAAAATCAAATAAAAAGATGTTTAGTAGTTGCAACTTGAAAGTTTAGTACTTTGTACATACATGATTATTTGATTATATTCAAATCATCAACGATTTTTCGGCTTAAAAGCTCGAAAGGTTCCGTTCGTTATCACTAAAAGAATTTAGGTACTTGGTTTCACAATAAATTATTTATTGAATAACTCGACTGAAAACAATTGATAATTTTATTTGGAAAATAATTTGGGGTAAGGGGGCCTCCGCTCCTTTGTTGCCCCGAGGCCTCGGGACCTCTAAATCCGACCCTGAAACTAAGTAATAATTTACTTACTTCTGCACCGCACAAATCTGTAATAATTACTGATAATGTTAGCGATTGCTGGCTATCAGGTTGTAAAGGCACTAAATCATGTAAACGAACGTATTTACCATGAATTTTACCTAGACATAACCTGCAATTACTGAAATTGATTCCATTGATTACATTGGACAAGAGTAAATTTTTTTCTATGATGCCAGACATTTTGAGTTGTTACTTTGCAATTAAAAAAATCAATAAATTTTGTATTCAGTATGTAACTATTTTAGAGAAAAAAATATTGTTTTGTTTGGAAATTGGATTGATGATTTCTTTTTTTTTAGTTTATCCCGAAGGAAAGGCAAGGGGAACTAAGCCCATACAGCCTAATCATTGTTTAGTAAAATGTATTCTGAATTTATGATGGATGACAATGATGATGAGTGGAAACGTCGGGAAAATCCTCAAGAACGAGTTTAAAATTAGTAAAAATCAAAAATAATTGCAGAAACAACTTACATGAGCCCATGAAGAGATCGTATTCCGACTAAAGTTTTACTCAGCTTACCTGCATATAAAACCATGTACACGCACTAGATTCACATAACAAGTAAACAATATGTTACTTATCTACCAAAAAACATCATTTTACGGACACATGCAAGCCATTTACAAATAAATTTTGATTTTCACAAGAAAATTGCAACCGCTGCCAACTAGCTATTCCCGCCGAAACAGAAACTTCCATAGCACAAACTAAGTAGAGATCTCAGGTAGAGATGCTAACGCAAAGGTACTGATCTCAGATACAGACAAAGAGTATAGTAAGTGGCAATGGGAAACTAATTGCATGCGTTAGCGCGTAGAAAGAAAGCGTTAGCATCTCTACTTGGTTTGTGCCTTATATACCTATATAATCTAAGGTTTGTGCTAATCAGGGATTTGGTATCTTACTGATATAGAAACTTCATCAGCTTCAGTCAGAATAGAATCCATGGAAACGAAGGAAAGGCTAGGGAAACTATGTCCATACAGCCTAGTAAAACGGTATTTGGCGGAAAAATCTTGAAGGAAGCGGGAGTAATTTTTTGTCAAATTTCCTCTCGCGTTTTTTTTTCAATATAGTCCAAAATACAAACTGCGGTCACCAACCCGCCTGCCAGCGTGTTGACTATGGGCAAATACCCCCCCTGCCAGTCTTGTGGCGTGCCCTGGGGGAGGCCTACGTCCAGCAGTGGACTGCTATAGGCTGATGATGATGGTAAGTTGTTTTTTCTCTTTAATATCAGGGTTTTTTGAGTTTTTTTTTATTTTGGTTAATTCAATACACTGGTATTTGAGGATTATCCAATGAGGAAATTTTTCTTTGATTTTTCAATAATCCCTGAAAATAAAGAGTGTTTCTTTAGGCTTAGGCTGTACTACGGCTAAACCGCTGCGATTTTTAACAGCCTGATTTTGTGAAAATGTGAATGGAAGAAATTTGAGATCCATAGAACTTATATTCGCATTTTTTAATCTTTTTCCGGTTGACCGCTTGCGGGAAAAAACCGTAGTGCGGCCTTAGACTTACTCTGAAGGATTATCCCGACGTTCCTAAAAATAATGGCTGTATAGACACTGGGGATACACTGAAAAAAGCGGTGACACAAGAAAACCGCGGCAATATTTAAAATACGAAGAAAAATAGAATTTGAATATGTACCTGGCACACGTAAACTGAGGTAAACACCCACCATGTAAAGAGTATAATAAGTATGTAGCTTGCTTGTTCGGCGTCGTGACGTGACATTATAAATAATATAGGACAAATATAATAGGATAAAAATAAGGGCTAACAAACATACCCAGGTTAGATACCTTTATTTAATAACAAGAGTTCATTCAATGCATTATTTTTTATAATTTAAATCAATATTTTGCTACATGACAGTGGGGCAGATTTCTATAGGTTATGCGGAACACAGCACCGAAGCATTACTACTTATAGGTTATGAAATTAATATAATGGTATTAAAAACTAGAAAATATCTTATAAAAAAATTACAATAATTAGGTGTTGAGTATATACAATTTACTCTTTGGATTTAAATGTCTTTCTTGGTGTTTCTTCATTTTAGTTGTTGATTTGAATTCTTTTTTACACATGCTGCATACTTGTGATTTTTTCTCATGCATGTGGCGGGTATGGTCCGCTCTGCGAGAGCTGGACAGGAACCGTAAGTCACAGTACTCACACTGGAATGGTTTCTCACCAGTATGTATCCTCATGTGATATGTTAGTGACAGCTTACTGACAAATGTGCCTCCACAAATTGTACATCGAAATTTCTTTTCCTTGGTATGCTTCAAAATGTGCTGGGCCAATGTGCTTTTCATATGGAACTTTTTATCGCACCATTCACAAGTGAAAGGCTTGTCGCAGTCTGAATGTATGTATTTTAAATGTGCACGCAAAGATGATTGCCTTTCAAAGATATTTCCACACAAGTTACAAGTGAAAGGGCATGCCACTTGCTTCTTTTTTCTCTCTACATCACGTCTCTTAGGTCCTGCTTGGCATACATCAAGCTTCATGTGATAATTAAGTGTTTGGGAATTCTTATAGTGTTTACCACAAGTGGGACAGGAGAGTTTGCCTTGGTGGCTGAGCTCGTGATTGTATAAAGCTCTTTTATTAGGAAGTACATCTCCACATTCCTCACAAACTATATCAGCATGACGTTCAGTCATGTGCCACTCTAGAAAAGCTTCACAACTGAATCTGCTGGAACACTTCTCACATTTAATAGTTTTAGGTGTGTGAGTTCTCAAATAATGAAACTTTAACCGGTGTGCTGTCTCAAAGCTGGATAAACACACTTTACAAGTATAATTTTCTGCATTTTCAACCATTACATCTTTAATTGCAATGTCAAATGTAATCTTACAATCTTTTTTCTTGCTTTTCTTTGTTTTTGTACTATAACATAAATCAGATTCTGTGCAAGAATCATTTTTAAAATCAACTTTTTCATCTTTTATTTTAAATAGTGTATTACTAATTTTTTTAATGCTATTGAACCTTTTCAGAGCTGCATAAGAATTTTTGACAGGTCTACGAACATCGTAATATTGCTTGCTAATGTTACTTTGAAGGTCTAGTTCAGTATATAAAGTATTTACACCATCAAGATGATCAACATTTTTAAAAGAAATATCTACAAATTCCAGTGCATTTAGCAAATTTTCAGAGTTTTGTTTACATTTGTCAATAAACTTGAAACTTTCAACTGCAGATTTCATACAAGAATCACACACTGCACTGCTTGTTGTATTATTCAGGATCTGTAAAGGAAAACACTGTTTTAAATTTCTACTAAGGTTGATTGAAGCATCAACAATAATTATTTAATAGCTCAGTTGGTTAGAGCGAAAGCACGGTTTGCGAAGAGGTTGTAAGTTCAAATCTCACTTCAGTGAACATTTTTTTCATTTTTTAAATAATATTTATAATTAATTGGGTAAAAATTAATATTGTACATTATGATACTATTGATAAAGCTACAAGCTGGTTATGCTACTTAGCTACTCCGTGATCTATCTATGCTATCTATAGTTTCACTCTTATCGTTCTATACATATTCTATATATATGATATGAAAAACTATGAGACTAACTGAATGAAACCAGCGTTTTTTGCGACTCCCCTACCAGATACTTACATTAGACCCTAAAACATCCAGCAATACATTGTGTATTGAGACTAAATTTTTAATGTTATTATCTAAAGCAATTTCATCGTAAAAAGATAGTTTCTCATTTTTGTCGACATCTTTAAAACACAAGCTACAGAAGTCTTCAGAGCACTGTATAGCTTTATACAAAGTACTGTATATAGAGGACATCGATATATTCGTATTTTTTACTTATCTAACTATATGTATCTTATTTGAATTTAAATCATATAAATATTCACATCCCGCTTTTCGAAAATGTTTGTTTTTTATTTATTTGTTTTTTCCGAAGGAAAGCCAGGGGTAACTAAGCCCATACAGCCATTGTCTTTAGTAAATGATTTCTGAATTAATGATAGATGATATTGATTATGATTAATGGAAACGTCGGGAAAATCCTCAAGAATGGGTGTAAAATTAGTAAAGATCAAACAGAATTGCAGAAACAACTTACATGAGCCCATGAAGCGATCGTATTCCGACTAAAGTTTTACTAAGCTTACCTGCATATAAAACTATGCACACGCACTAGATTCACATCACAAGTAAACAAAATATAATTTATCTACCAGAAAATATCACTTTACGGACACGTGCAAGCCATTTACAAATAAATTTTGATTTTCACAAGAAAATTACACCCGCTCCATTCCAGCTTTTCCCGCCGAATCCTATTTGTTTTGTTTGGTTGTCATTCTTTTTCTTAAAGCAATCGAAAAAATGAAAAAGCACAGGTGGCTGGCTACCAAACAGCCAAAGCTGTCGCGTAATTTTTTTAATATAATTATGTACATATCCATTATAATTATTTATCGTGTTTACGTATATGACATCACTATACAATTCATTATAGTAGCTACATCCTTTGACTAGTATAACCATTACAACTGCATTTTGGCTCCGTGATCTTTGCACCGCACATCCCATTCACAGACAGGGCACTCAATGTACAAACATTTCTTTCAGAGGGTACTGGTGGGGACCTAGCTACCTAAGTCTATAAGGATAAGGATTCCAAAATCATATTTAAGTAAACAAACATTGATCTGTGAAGTTTATTCTTATAATAATAATATTAAGCCCTTTATTTCCAGTCGAAGAGTACAACATATTTCACATTAACAAAGGATGATGCAAAATCTTGGTACCCACCACCAATAGCTTAGTGTAGTACGTCATTGGATAGCTCTTTGTGAGCCTTACAATAATTATTATGGCCACTAGTTCCAAATCTTAGTCCGTTCAGAAATAACAGGTACTATAACATGCCAGTTGTAGCAAGAATAGAATAACGTTTTTATTATTAATAATTCACTACCCTTTTGTACATCAATAGGAGTTATGAATCAATTTCCTTACCTGCCCGGGAAGGCGGTGCAGGGTACCAGCGGCGGGGGACGGGGGAAGACCGAGCGCACGCGCAAGTGTCGACCGACGCAACGGATAGCTTCAGTCGTGTTTGTATTGTGTGTGTGACTGCGCTTCCCCGTCTTCCCGTAAAATATCAGCGACTATTTACGACCATAGCATTGTTTTTGGACTGCCGATAACCGTTTCTTTAGCGTTGACCCCGGCTTTCTCTTGGACTATGGTGATACTTCTAACGAACTGTGAAGTGCTTTTCGAACTACTGTGAAAAAAATGGAACCTGCTCGCAACTGTTGCTGATATGTCCAGGCCTAGAGGGTTCTACCGCGGAAGATATCAGCGTCAGTCTTCTGACTGATGATCTCCCAAGGACTACAACCAGAATTAGCAGCTTATATTCAAGACAATGGAAAGTCTTGGAGGTAAGATCATATTTTAATTACAATTAAAAGGTACCTTAGGTCTAAATGGTTGGGTCATATGTTATCATTTATGATTGATTACACTAACTAATCATTTATTCACTTACTCGTTGCGTAAACACGCACGTGGTCATTTTATGCTTAACTATATACCCATTATTTTGACTATTGTTATTTTTATGTTTACGTATTGGCTATTTTAAGAGGTGAACCGGTTGGACTAAATATATTGTTTATTGCTTCAGGTAGTATTTGACAATACGCGAAGTTACTGCCATCGATAGTGGCCAAAGGGCTGAAAATTCTCTCTATCATTGACCGCCTCCTATCGACAAGAAGTACCCCAGGAACCACAACAACAAAATGTGGATGCTATTCATGTTCCCGAGTATTCAAGAGCACCAAACACACCGAGGCACTGTATATTTCACAACTGTCTAAACACAACTCGTTACAGGATCCCGAAAGTTGTAAAGATACATACATTTTGTGAGTATAGGATTTACATTCCCGACGGTGCAAGAGTGTGTCAAGAGCACCTCCAAAATAATAATTGGGCTGAACTACCCCAGAATTGTCTCGTGACTCATGACTTTAATGCAGCGCAGTTTAGTCACATTTGTGACATGATGAGAAATGCTTTGCAACACGGTTCTAGGTTGGATTTTAATGCCAGAGGTTGCGTTATCCGATGAAGAGATGCATTTTTGGACCCTTGGACGAAATAACGAACAATTCGATTCCATATTAGAGCAAACACCCTCACTAATCCAAGGATGCAGAAATCCTAGAACTGCACTGGGTATATATCTGGACAAAACTGCGAACCGGTGATTCCAATCAAAGGACTTGCACACGTTTATTTAATATGACAAGACAAAACCTAGAGCGGCTAATCATCAAAAAGTCAGCACGAGATTGTCTTACCGAGGAATATGTAGTTCTTCATCTAGGAATGGACCACGTTACAAGAAATAACATCAAAGAAAGGAACCTTACTATACCAAGAGCAATATATGGAGACGATGAAAACTCGAAGAGCAATTATAATATGCGACGGAACATACATTTATATTCATAAAAGTGCCAACTTCCTGTTTCAGCGACAGTCATATAGCTTACACAAGTTTCAAAATCTGTTAAAGCCTTTCTTGATAGTATGCACAGATGGGTGTACATCATTGATGTAAAGGGACCATACGCAGCCACAGAATTGACAGATGCTAACATTACATGAGCAGCATTATGAACAACAATGAAAATCCGATTCGTATTTTGTTGGAACCGACTAACGATGTATTTACTATTGGATCGCGGATTTAGAGATAGCCTTGGTAACATAGAAGCTTGTGGCTATGAATACCATGTTCCACCATCAAAGGACAGAGCAGAATCTCAACTGACTACCGAACAAGCTAACGAATCTCGAATGGTTACCATGTGCCGGTGGGTAGTGGAAGTGGTTAACGGCAGATTCAAGCGAGATTTCACTGTTACGCACAAGACATATTTCAATAAGGCATTGCGAAGTATGTTCAATGATTTTCACAAGAAAATTACACTGCCGCTATTTTGAACCATTTCCATCAACCAATCGTAGACAACCAATACGCCGATATGATTATAGAACAAATAAGATTGAAGTTAGATACGCCTAATATTTTATATAATTATGTCGAAAGGAAAAGATTAAATCAAAGAAGAGCTGATTTTGTGAGGTTAGAAGCTAATCGATGTAGAATTCCCAAGATACACTGAAGAAGGCACAGTTATTTTATTGGCGTTAGGGACATATCCAAATAAAGCTGTCGCGTAGATCTTACTGCAGTGAGCATCTACAGAATGGAATATACACAATAGAGATTTATAGTACAAAATGCACTTGAAGATTTGCCTGACTATGGTATAAATTAAAATTCTGTCGCTCATGCGCGGTTTACGTATGACCAATCTCGACATATTCGAGCAAGAATATATTATTGTTACATTTTAATCAACAATAATAACAATACCATCTCTGAATTAACTACTGTATAACCATGCCTGACTGGGCGACGTACTGCATAGGTACCTGTGCTCACATCGTGTCCATCGTGTTGGTACCTAGGATACGCCAGGCACGAGGGATTTGTAGCCCCTGCCTTATTCACTTAATGATGTCTTACTAGATGAGCACTCTGTAATATTTTATTTCATTTTGTTATCATTAATTATTTCGTTTTCATTTGTTTTGTTTCATATTGAAAGCATTTTATTTCATTTGTAATCATTGCATATTGTAAACTTACTTATTAAGCTTCGTTGCGGCTGTTGCTTCTTTTGTACATAATCAATGGTAAAAAGGAAACGTACAAAGGAAATCATAATCGTATTTTATTTCATTTTCTTAAGGTTTATTTTCATTTTTTATTAAAGGAAAATCCATATTACCCTGATATTATATTAGGCTGGCAATCAGATCTGACTACAAATCAAGACAGGCGCCATACTTATTCTTATATTCTATAAGATAATACCTTTTCAATGATATATCACACATCACTATTGGAGCGGGTACCAGATTTCATACAATCTCTTGCATCATCCTTTACTTCCCTTGGTTATAGAATGTCTCTTAAACTGGTGTGCCTCATGGCATAGGCCTCCTCCAACAATTTCCACTGTTGCCTATCTTGGGCAACCCTTCTCCAGAGGGTTCCCGCCGTTAGTTTCAAATCATCCTCCCATCTGATGTGTTGTCTTCCATGACTTATTTTCCCTTCTCTCGGGTACCAGTCTGTGACTGTCTTGCTCCATTTTCCCTGTCTATCCCGCATTAAGTGGCCTGTTTGAAGTTTATTCTTAGCTTATTATAATGTTACTTCAGAATTAACTTTATATATTCTCCTGTACACAAACACAAATACATTAGGTATTTGGAACAACTAAAGATTCTACATAAAGCTTATTATTAGGATCAAAATGGTTTAACCTATGTTTTTTAAATTTGAAAGGATCTTTAAATACACGGTGACAAATATCACATTCCCTGGTCAACTTCCAATGATGTCTTTTGACATGGTCCAGACGTCTGGATTTGGAGAGGAAAGTTTGGTCACAATATTCACACTGGAAGGGCTTTTCTCCTGTGTGTATACGTGTGTGGTGCACCAGTGAAGACTTGTTTATAAACCTCCCACCACATACATCACATGTGTAATTCTTTTCCTTTGTATGTTTTAGGACATGCACCTTCAATGCACTGGGATTATCAAACCTTTTCACACACCACTTGCAACTGTACTGTGCTTTATCTTTTATGTGATTGAATTTCATGTGCGATAGCAAAATTTCCTTGTCCGTAAAAGTTTCTGAACAGATATAGCATGAGTATATGTTATTGCTCTCGTTATCTGCTTTGGCAGATATTAGCTGACAGTTTTTATTCTTTATGTGATGGAATAGACCCTCCTCACTCCTGAATTGTTTACAACAAGATGGGCAGACTAACTTCCCTGAGTGAACCAAATCATGATTTCTCAAAGCTTTTACATTTTTACAAACCTCTCCACATTTTGAACAGATGGTTTTTCCATGATTTTGTCTAATATGAAGCTGCAAAAAGGTTGATGAGGTAAAGGTGCTACTGCACATATTACACTCAAATGTTTTAGGGATATGCATACGCAGATAATGGTGTTTGACTAACTGGGCCGTTTTGCAGGTTTTGTGACATATTTTACAGGCAAAACTATCCTTTTGTGTGGGGTCATGAAGCATGTCTCTCAGAGGAATTGATATGTGGGAATCAACATGTTGTAACCTCTGTTTACCTTTTGCACTTTTTGTGTGTGATTTCTTATTTATTTCATCACTATACTCATTTGATTCCAAAATCTCTTCATTAATTTTTGGTGGCTTTATCTTGGCAAGCATACAATACCTTTTGATGGCTGAAAGACGGTTTTTAACTGAACGCTGGACATCATAGTATTGTTTGATAACACTATTCTCATCATTAATACCAATAAATATCGATTTCACTTCCAACAAGTCACTGGGATCTATTTGAGTTACAGCTAAGTTTAGGGTCTTATACACCTCACAAATCTGCTCTGAATACAGTTTGCACATTTTTATAAAGCTTTGGCAGTTTAGGGCTGATTTGAAACAGGATATACATATTATTTCACTTGTTGATAAACTGTTTATAATCTGAAAAAAAAAATTATATACTTAGTAAGGCATTGGTAAGGTTTATTTAAATTATTAAAACTATTACAAGTCTGTTAGTGATTGAACAAAACTCCTTAGTAAAATTATACTTACGTTGTTTCCCAATACATCGAGTAATAAATCCTTTATTGTTTGATTATCATTTGAAACAATAACATCAACAAAATTTAATTGCTCACCCTCAATGGTTTTAAAACAAAGATTACAATAATCATCTCTTTTGCCTAGGGCTTTGTGCAGAACATTATAAAATGTTGACATTATTAAGCCGGAAAAATATGAGAAATACCTCTTAATAATAATAGGCTATTATAGAGGAGAATAATATCTTAAAAATATCAGAATGAATTTGAAAACTTTTAGATAAATAATTATTATGACGAAATCTGAAATTTTTCTTGGTTAGTGAGGTACCCCAAATTACTATATTATGTTCTTATAATAATAGTAGACAAGGAAATATGGAATAAATGGAAATAAATAACTAATTTCCAAACTTAAATTAAGGACTAACACAAGCAACAGTTTAGTACTTGGACGAATTAGTATATTTTTTTATATTTAGTTTTATCCCGAAGGAAAGGCAAGGGGAACTAAGCCCATACAGCCATTGTCTTTAAGCAACAGTTTAGTTTAGTTTACTTTTTTTTTTGTTTATTTAGTTCATAGAGGAGATACCAAATCCCTGATTTAGTTTATCCCGAAGGAAAGGCAAGGGGAACTAAGCCCATACAGCCATTGTCTTTAGTAAATGATTTCTGAATTCATGATGGATGATAATGATGATGATGAATGGAAACGTCGGGAAAATCCTCAAGAACAAGTGTAAAATTAGTTAAAATGAAAAATAATTGCAGAAACAACTTATATGGGCCCATGAAGAGATCGTATTCCGGCTAAAGTTTTACTCAGCTTACCTGCGTATAATACCATGCACACGCACTAGATTCAGATCATGGCATGAAATCTTCACACTAAAAAACTTGCACTTATGTCTATGGATCAAAGAATGAACTATAAACACTAGAGAATGATATTATTTCATTTGGACATGTTACCATTCATTCTCTTTGACCAGTTTGAGCACCATCTCTACTTAGTCTGTGGTATAGTACTTGACGAGCAAAGAATATACTTACTCGACGAGTGAACCGTTGCGTCGATTTATTTTCCGTAGATTATCCTCAAATTGCTGCTATACGAGTCAAAGCTGCTATATATGGTTTCTTTTACATTATACAATAATGTTTTCTAAGTGCTGTGTTAGAAATTGTGAAAGTAGGCAAGGACGTCATTCTACATAGCTTTCCGAAGTGAGATAGGACTCAAAATTTATTGTGTCTTCGTGCCCATTGTGATCATACAACAAATAAACAAGGTGGAAATCAGCAAGTTATATGTTTGCCACAAACATTTTGAACAAAAATTTATCACAACCCAAACAGCGAGAAAATTACACCTGCACGAAGACCGTTCCAGCTTTTCCAGAAAATATCGCCGAATCCCAGAAAAAACATTTAGGTTAAGTAAACACGTTCATTTCATACATTAAAAGAATGTTTCCATTATGTATGATGTTAAGAACGCCCTCTGGCATCTACCACATGAACAACTAGCTGTTAACGAAGCCCCACTAATAGAAAAAGATGATCACCGATGGCCGCAAGGAGGTGCTGCTACAATCTATAAAGGCGACCGCTCGGACATCGGACCCTCACTATTTTTGATAATTTTACATACATTTTATCTCAAGAATTGTATCGCATTATTGTACATTCTATACATATAAATATAAATAAACCTACTAGTTCCAAAATTAATAAATTACTCATTGAAGTCTACCTGAATGAACCCTGGAAAAGTTAGAATCAACAACAATATGAATAAATTACTTGTTATTGCAGAGATCATGCCATCCACTTCCTCTAATGTGGGGAATATCTTGGTGTCAAAGTTAAGTCCTCAACCATCTACATCCTGCGCTGTTGAGCAAATTATAGTACCAGACTTGTGCATACAGTCAGATATGACTCAAAGTAAGTAGTGAATGCATGTAAAAGCAATGTGTATAAGTACCAAAGCTCACATGTTTGATACCGATTTTTTCAATATTTCTTGCAAATAAAGACATAACACCAAAAATAGCTTTACAAATAATTTGTACAAAATCAAAATACTGTAAATTCTTTGCTTACATTGATTGACCCGGTGGCTTAGTGGTTGTAGCGGCTGGCACGTTTTGCAGCAGTCGTGGGTTCAATTCCCACTCGGGTGAATAATTTTTTCCATTTTCTTTATTAATAATTTTACATTATTGTTTATTTACTCATTAAAATGTCAAGTCAAAAATACCTATACATTTTATAATAATAAGATAAGGGCAGGAAACTGATAATATGGTTGATCCTGACCGTCTCACTCAAACGTAAATTTAATCATAGGTCTATCCCTCTCCGTTCTTAACATGAATGGCTGAGAGAGAAAGGGGTAGGTTGGACTAATTTTAGGTTTAAGAGTGACGGTCAGAATCGACCATAATGAGATATTAAAAAAAACATAAATCTTCTGACATAATATGGTCTATTCTGGTAGTCACACTTAAACCTAAACTTAAAATTAGTCCTACCTGTCCTATTCTCTCTTGGCCATTTTGGTTAAGAATGGAAAGATATAGACCTGACTAATATAATATATATATAGTTTGATTTTTTTTAGGTCAAAAACTGCGCTCTGGTATTTAGTAAGACAGTAGCCGCTGCATTATGTTATACCACTGAATTTGGTAAGCATTTTACTTACAAATTACTTCTTTGGTTTGATTGTGTCATAAATGTGTAAATGTTCGAATAATTTTATTTCTATTTTCTTTTAGGTCATTAATCATTATACAGATGGAAGCATTGTCAGCTGAACAACGCAAAACACAGCCGATATAGTCGATTTTTTCGACGACCTATTTGATTGAAAAAATTAAAAATATATAGAAGTAAATTAAAAAATAAAAGAATTAATAAGTGAAATGTGTCTTTTATTACACAGCAATGATATTTTGGAAATTTCCTAGAGTTTACCTTTAAAGGGTAACCTGAAAGGTAGGGCTAGCCGCTGCTGCTCCGAGGTGGCAAATTACAATATCCCATGCCGTTGACCTACCACGTCTACTATCATGCATTAAAAAACTACTGTCATTATCAAAACTTTATCATTCTCTACTCAATGCCTAGAGGCTATATGGGCTAATTTCTTAGTACGGGGGATGGTCGTCTGATACGTAGTATCTCTATATAGTTTGTGATTCAGATTCACATTCCGCTAGGAGTGATTGTGTTCTGTGTTCACATCACAAGTAATCAAAATATAACTTATCTACCAGAAAACATCACTTTACGGACACATGCAAGCCATTTACAAATATTTTTTTATTTCACGAGAAAATTACACCTGCACCCTTCCAGCTTTTCCCGCCGAATCCCAGTTTAGGTTACACGTTCATTTCTTTTTTATTAATAAATGTTACTGGCCTGGAACCAACATTCATGAATATCAAATTTTGAGTTGCTGTCTTTTAAATCGAAATTGCCGAGTTTTATTACCGATTGCGCCAGAAAGAGGGTTATGTTTTTTGAGTGTATTTAAATTTGTATGTATTTATTTTAATGTGGCACGTTCTATCTCGCTCGTTGCATTTGGGCTTGAGAGGTATCATTGGATAACTAATTTTGCCAATCTGATCTGACTGTATAAAGTGTACATTACCTAACGTTTGATTGTAATAGAACAATATGATTTTCTTACGATTTGGCGAAATGAGCTGGTGTTATTTTTGGTTAATACCAAAATTTATTTGTTAAAATGACTTGTAGTGACGTGAAGTGATTTTATTAAATGATTTTATATGGTAGATAAGTTAGGTATGTACCTACCTACCTCCACTGGGTGATAAATACCGGAATGTGGCTCGTCCTCAGGTGGCGGATAGGGGGCCACCGGCTTGGCACCGGCCGGTGGGTTGGGGCCTTAGTGCCCTCGCGGACCAATTTCACTCAGAGGAGGGAGCTGTCCGGTCCCTCTGCATACAGAGGGGCTTTGGACGGCCCTAACGCGGGCCAGCAATGGCTCGCAACACGGAGACTCCCCAAAGAGGGGAGTGCGTGGTTGTTGTTCAGGTGTCCAGGGACCACGATGTGGCAGGCCTCTCTGTTCCGACTGAACGCGCAGGAACAGTTGAAACGGAGAGGCCTGGGTGGTCAATAGGTCCACTCTAATTGGAGGTGGGAGGCGGAACTTGGGTTGGGGTCCCACTAGTACGCCTCAGGTGGTTGAGCTCTCCATGAGGAGGAGGACGAGGGGACTTATCCAAGTGAAACAAACTAAAAATACTTAATCTTTTGGTAACAACCCCGCCCAGCGCCGCTTTGCAAGTTGCAACGCGTGAGCTAGATCCGTAGTGTGTAAAACGATAATAATACGTTTTTGAGAGAAAATTTATAAACTGTATAAAATCTCAGGTCTTTTCCATGGAAATCAGGCCTTTTCTCCGCGCACGCATTAGGCTGTAAACGCATTTGAAAGTGAAGAACATCTCAACTATACCCTCAAAATTGGTCAGAAGTGGCACCATGTGGTCCTATCGGCTCTTGGTGCTCTGCCTACCCCGTAAGGGATAAAGGCTTGATTATACAGGGTGATTTTTGGTCGTCAACGTTCCCGAAAACTACGGAATCTCCTCATCATCACGATCATTTTTCTCCATGGAAGCATACCTGGGAGTGTCTGGTTTCCAAAATATTAGGGTCCAAAGTTGAGTAAATAGACTGCGTTTTTCTGCATAAATGCACATAGACGCGCGTAGCAAGATTTTTTCACGAGAAATAATTAATATCTGTCTATAAAAAAACTAACATAAACACTAGACACTATAAATTTCGCCAGATCAAGTAATAAAAAAAAAATGATTTTTTTCCCCAGTTTTTTTTTGCATAAACTTACTTTATTTGATGTATAGAGTACGTACCCTTCGTTAAAGGTGGCCACAAAAAAACATTCTGTATGTATAAACTGAAGTTATATAAGATTATTAAAGAATGCAGGATTTTTTCGATTTTGAACTTAAGTCGCATGCAGATCGCTGCGGAAAATTTCTCTGTCCGAAATTCCTTCAGTATGTGACAGGATTTATTAATAATCACATAGGTAGATAAATAATAGAATTTAGGAATATTTTGATTTCAGAGAGCCACAAATTGCAAATTACCTTATTTCTACTATAATTTTCTTATTTCTACTAAAAGTTGTGGTTCTCCGAAATGGAAATATTCTTGGATTTGATTATTTATCTAAGTAGGTATAATTATTATTATTATATATCCTGACATATACTAAAGGAATTTAGTAAAATTTAATATAGGATAAGGAAGCGCAGTGATTTTTCGCAGTGATCTATACGTATTTTTTTGGGCAAAAAAAAAAAACAAAGTTCTAAAGCGAAAAAATCCTGGATTCTTTGTCAATCGTAAAGCCTGCAGAGTTTCAGCGACAGAGGTATTATTGTTGAATCTCTGCACAAATGATTTTCTCGTTGACTGGACTACAACCCACCGTTGCCATAAATGAAATAATTAATTACTATTTGGAGATCACTGATGTCAGAGAAAAATATGATTTCGTCCTATTCGATGGAATTTTTATAATTATGGCAACACCTGTTATTTTATTTTACAAAAATATCACGATAATGAGATCACGTATAAGTATACTGCCAAGACATCAAACAATAAAAGTAAGGAAAACAAAAGTGACTGCTCGTAATATTATAATCTCTGCTTAACGATTTGATAAAACTATGGAATACCTATACCTACTTACTCTTGAATAAAATAAGTTCAACCTCTTCAAGGTTGTTTTAGTATGAACAAAAAGTGGATTATGGACTATCTATTTATTTATTTGCTATTGCAATACCAAAATAACCAAAATGGCCGTACGTCGACTTTACGGACACGATAGACGTCTTGTCGTAATGCTTTGAGTTCATCGATGTAAATAAACATTCGTGTTCTATACGATAATCTTCTTTGTGTAATCGTAGTTTCTGTGTATTTTATCTGTCGTTTTTCCAGTGGTTGTTTTTATGAAATGAGACAAATTAAAAAGTGATTGTGTGATTGTGCCTTGTTATCATCACTATTTCTTTGTCCAACAACAGTTTCTTGTTTATGTTGACCTAACTACGGTACGTACGATCTATTTTTACTTAAATTTTATTGAAATATGCCCCATTAAACTTTTCCAAGTATTTAAAACACTTTAAAATATTCGTAAAGTTTTGACAGACAAGTATATTTTGTTTCGTTAAATTCATTCAGCTGTTCTATAGGTCAGACAGAGATGGATAATTTTAACAATTTGTCTTGTATTCACGAAACCAAGGTAGGTTCTATGCTGCGCGCGAGTTATTGTTTATTGAAGCCATAATTACTGAACTTAATACATCTTATTTACACTATTTGGTATCCCATGCATGGTGTTATGTCGCCAATGTAAACACATATAAGATTCCCTCTGGAGCATACTTAATACGAAATCTAGAATACTACCTACGTCGTGGTGACATCACACACATTATCACATATTTTTACTAGCCACTTAGGTAATCCCTAATAATATGAACTACCAACAAAAGTATGCAACTTGTCCTCGGTGAACTATTCAAGTAACCTTTGTGGTCATACTTTGTTATCTGTAACTCCCACTTATCCAATTAATTAACTGTTATTAGTTTCTATAAGCGAGATGTAAGTGAGATGAGAATGTTGAGATGGATGTGTGGAGTTACAAGAATGGATAAAATAAGAAATTAGTATATAAGAGGAAGTCTGAAAGTTGCACCGATCACAGACAAGTTACAAAGTCTTGGTACGGGCATGTAAAGCAACGGAATGAAAGGCATATTTTACAGAGATTTGTGCATGAATGTGGATGGATATAAAGGAAGAGGTAGACCAAAGAAATGTTGGATGGACTGTGTGAGAGAGGATATTTGTGTACTGCGAGTGAGCAATGCGATGACGGATAGTAGGGATGAATGGAAGAAAAGTACATATTGTGCTGACCCCAAATAAATGGGAACAGGGCAGGAAGATGATGAGTTTCTATAAGCCTGGCTTATTAAGCATCCCTTGCACCAACTTCTTATTTGTTAGTTAATTTTAAATAGTGTCTGAAAGGTGAACATCTCTTTCTGCTAAAAAGTAAGTCAGCATGGGCAGTGAAATGTAATCTTTGATACGGCAAATGGCTAAACTAAGACCTTCTATTCTATTAGTTTGCTGCAAAAAAGATGAAAATATATCTTCAACATGCCAAACAGAGAAACACATTTGCTGCAGATTTTTTTAGCATGCAGAAATCAGTTCAATTAATAGAAACACAAATATGTCTTGGTGGCACCTCTTGAACACTAAGGAAACACAAATATGTAATGAGCAGCAGTGAATAAGTTAAGGCTGCCTTTCCACGGAGAGATGTGCTATGGTTGTTGCTTAAGATGTGTGTGATATCCACTAAATATTATAAATTGGTGGACTTCAACCATATCCATTGCAACATAGCATGATGATGATGATCTCCGATCGTATTTCGGCCAAGGTGACCAATCTCTACGGAGCTTGGCCAGGTACGCAGGAGATATTATAGAGCACAAGTGTGTGCGCAAACACAGATGCACTCTCTATTCCGTTACTCTCATAGTCCGATGGGATGGAAAGCCGACACGACCGGAGAGAGATCAGGCACAGGACCAACGGTTTTACGTGCTTTCCAAGGCATGAGCTAAGTGACAATTTTGCAACATTAAAATCTGTACATGAAATAAATTCATCGGTACAGGCCCGTGACTGCGATCGAACTTACGCCTCCCGCTTGGAAGGTGCACGTCTTAACCACTAGGCTATCACCAACATAGCATATTTATGGTGGAAAGAGTGTTAAAGTCAAACTATGGACACATAAGTAAATTCCCTTAATCAAGTTGGTTAAATGAAACTCAATATAAAGCACAAGAAAATTGTATATTATCCAAACAACATCAGCAACTTATGTTGCTACCTACTAGATAAATGCGTGCCAAAAATGAAAGGTAGTTTAAACCATGAAAACCCCCATCTCAGGAAGGGATCAATAAAGACTCCAAGATAAACAATGTTCCAGATTATCCTGTTATTTACTGAAACACCCTTTGTAGTTCTATAATGGTGACTATATACCAGATTGATTGCCAAACATTAATTTGTACTGTGGACATGAAGGAAGTAGATAAAGGAGTTGGTTTAACAAGGTTTAAGAAAAGGTTAAAGATCTATTAACTATCCCTCTTGTACTGGTTACGTTAGGTAGTTGAATTGGAGGCCTCTAACTCAGGAAGCCCCTGATTGGTGTATTTGTCCTGTCTTGAAATCCAGCCCCCTAGCATGACCACGCGTCGTGGATATCGTATCGAACGATATCGTATCGTCTCTATACAAAAAACTTGGCGGCTATATTTATCGTATTTTGACAGGCTAAATATCGATAAATCGGTTTATCATGTCGTGTTTCGCAGGTCATGCTACAGAGCAGGAGGTACAAATGTTGATAAGAAATAATTATTATCTATTTTGTTTATAAGTACTCTTCAGTAAATTAGTTACCCACAAAGCATGACTTTAAGTATGGTGTTGGATTAGGTTAATGTAACTATTTATTTATATTGGCCCCAAATGACTGATAGACGGACAGATCATCTCAAAACTTAAATCACTAATCTGACTGAATACATGAAACTTGGAGGGTGTGTTCTTTGTATAACATAGTCATCATCATCGTCATCGTCATTAGCCTATTGCAGTCCACTGCTGGACGTAGTCCCCCCCAGTGTACGCCACATGGCTCGATCTCCCGTTTTTGCCATCCAGTCACTACCAGCCGTCCTCTTTGAGTCACCGGTCCATCTGACCGGAGGGCGCCCAACGCTACTCTTGCCAAGGCGCGGTCTCCATTCGAGAACCCGTATACTCCACCGTCCATCGATTCTACGACAGATGTGGCCGGCCCACTGCCACTTCAGTCTGCTACATTTCGAGACTATGTCTGTCAATTTGGTCTTCTGCCGAATAATCTCGTTTCGGACTTTGTCCATTCGCGAGATTCCGAGCATTGACCTTTCCATAGCTCTCTGAGTGACATGTAATCGGTGAGCCAGCCCCTGATAGTCATCATATAAGTAATATAGAATTTCCTGTTATCTGGGAACAAAAAATAACATGCACTCTAGGGTTAATGTGGACAAAATTGTGTGAAGCTACCAGTATATGTTATAATATATAGGTAATATAAAAAGTTAGTGAACATTTTGTATCATTGCATCTTGTTCTTTCTTTATGACCGTGCAAATGCAATGGACAACACAGTGACGTGAGTCTAGACGTTTAATTTTAGTGTGCAATTATAGAATATTTAACATATATACATACATAATAATCATGCCTCTTTCCCGTAGGGGTAGGCAGAGATCACGGATCTCCATTTGCTACGATCCTGACACACCTCTTTCGCTTCATCTACTTTCATGATATTCTTCATGCACGCTCGTCGGTTTAGGGTACTCTTGACCTGACCTTTCTTTAGGATTTCACCAATTTGATCGGTGAAAGTCCGGCGAGGTCTTTCCCTTCCAAACCTTCCATCCACTCTTCCGTTGTACACTTTCTTTGTCAGTCTACTTTCACTCATTCTCTCCACATGCCCAAACCACCTCAACCTCAACATACCCTTCTCAATCTTCGTCACCACGTCCTCATTTATACCACACTTCTTTCTGATCACCCCATTTCTTCTATCTTTCAAAGTGACTCCACACATACTTCCCAATGCTCTCATTTCCACTGCTCTCATTTCCACTGCATTCACTTGACTTTGGTGTTTTGGTTTCTGCCATACCCAACTTTCACTTCCATACATAAGAGTCGGCACCAAAACACCTCCATGAACATCCAGACGTGCCGCTTGCGACACTTTCTGGCCACTTAAGTGCCCCATTCACCCGATTCCTAGCATTCACTCTCCTTACAATATTTTTGTTATGCTTACCATCCCTTGTAAACAAAGTCCCCAGATACACGAACTCAGTCACTAGCTCCAATCTTTCTTCGCCAATCATTATTTTGCAATTCGTCATTACCTCGTCCTTTTCAAAAACCATCACTTTCGTCTTACTTACATTCATCTTCATACCTTTACTTTCAAATGATCCATGCATTTTTGTTACCATCTCCTGCAACTCCTCCTCCGAAGACAAGCAAAACCATGTCATCGGCATAGAGAAGGCATTTGACAAGTAACTCATTCATTTTTAGACCACAATCATCGTCTTTCAAACCTTGCAAACAGTTTTTGGACAGTTGTCCATGATTGAATAGCTTTTATACACTTTATAACCACTTTGCTTCTGTTCTATCTGAGCATCAGCATGTCGGCAAGAGATTTACAACTAGCAATTTATTAGTTTATAAGGATTCTTCATTTGCTAAGAACGATCAAGTTGACTCCATCTACACAGATTTTTAAAAGGCCTTTGACAAGGTAAATCACGGTACTTTGCGCCAAATTATCACATTATGGTATCCATGGTAGCTTGCTTCGCTGGTTAGAATCCTATCTCACACATAGAAGCCAACTGGTAGCCGTTAGGGGTCATCTATCATTGCCATTTATGACTTCTTTTGGAGTCCCTCAGGGTTCACACTTGGGTCCTCTGTTATTTAACATCTTCATCAACGATCTGGTTGAGCATTTAAAATGTCCCTGTTTATTGTACGCTGATGACTTTAAAGTATACTCAATTATCAGAAGCCACGAAGATTCTCTGAAACTCCAACAGGATCTAACGTCTATTGATGACTGGTGTAGAAAAAATAAAATGTACCTGAATGTGGGTAAGTGCTTTGTCGTCACTTTTACGCGGAAAAGTAATAAGTTAATTTCCGATTATCGACTTCAGGGAATAAGCCTAAAACAAGAGAGCTCTGCTAGGGACTTGGGGGTCATATTTGATTCAAAACTCAATTTCCATATGCATTATGATCATATCACCAAACGTGGTTCACAGCTGCTTGGTTTTATATCCCGTGCCACCAAGGACTTCAAGAATGTGTATCATCATTTACAGCCCTGAGAAGTCCACTGTTGGACATAGGCCTCCCCCAACAACCTCCATTCCGACCGGTCGGAAGCAGCCTGCATCCAACCGACGCCCGCAACCTTGGCCAGGTCATCCGTCCACCTCGCGGGTGGCCTTCCCACGCTGCGCTTGCCGATACGTGGTATCCACTCTAGAACTTTCCGACTCCATCGGCCATCAGTTCTTCGAGCTATGTGCCCTGCCCATTGCCACTTCAGCTTGCTGGACCGTTCAGCTATGTCGGTGATCTTTGTACGTCTGCGGATCTCCTCATTTCTGATTCGATCACGCAGAGAGATCCCAAGCATAGCTCTCTCCATCGCTCGCTGTGCGATCCTGAGCTTTTTTATGAGGCACATAGTTAGAGACCAGTAATGTGACCAAGAATGTGTATAGTCTTGTTTATCTATTTAATTCCATAATAAGGCCCATCCTGGAATACAACTCGGTTGTATGGTCACCTTTCTATGTAGTCCATAGTGATCGTATCGAAGATATCCAGAAAAAGTTTCTTAGAATGCTGTGCTATGCTTGGTCTGGTTCGCAGTCTCCGATCCTATTCTGGGAGACTAGCCAAATTCCACATGACATCTTTGGAGTCCAGGCGCAAGTGTTCTGAAATGACTTGCCTCCACAAGATTGTGCATGGCAGAGTGGATGCAATGGCACTATTGGCTAAGCTGTCATTTATAACTAGGTTTAGGCAGCGCGACCGCAACCGTAAGACCTTCGCATTAAATGCATTCTCCAATAACACGTCGTACTATAATCCCATTGTTAGAATGTGTCGCCAATACACTGAACTATCGTCAGGGGAAGCTCGGCTGGACGTCTTTATTGATAATTTGAATACTTTTAAAAATGACGTAAGGAAAATATTATGTCCAAATGTATGTAGTACTAACACACTAACACGTTAGGTACCATCGTTGACTTATACTATTTTTTTTAAACTAACACTGCTAACGATTTAAAAATGTTATGTGTCAAATACACCTCAAACACTCTGATCATAACGTGTACATAATCTAAGGAACCCAATCTGGTTCAGAACTTTGAATTGTACTTAATATTGTACCTTAATAAGATTGACTTTTGTTTTATGTACCATATTTTCCTAAATAAATAAATAAATAGCCACGGTGACGCTACACATCCCTGTCTAACACCCTTTTCGATCGATGGTGAATCAGTCTGTGTAGGACCCGTTTATTCTCACACAAGCACTTGAGTCCTCGTAGAGGGATTTCAGTGCCCGAATGAGAAGGCCACTCACTCCATACATAGACAGAACCTTCCAAAGTTCCTTCCTCACTACTCTGTCATAAGCCTTTTCCAAATCGATGAAAGTGCAATAGACCTTCTGACTTTTCGCCAGAAACTTTTCGGCTATACATCGTAAGGAAAAGACTTGATCCGTACATCCCATGCCCTTTCGAATATTTAAAAAGGATGTACAATGTGGAGATGCGAATTTACGAATGTATAGAACAACAGACAAAGTGCAATCACTGCACAGGCTGAAGCACCGTAATGGCGGCAGCGCGTTTTGTATGTGTGCGTATTTTCTGGTAGTCGGCGAGCTTACTATGGTTTGTATGTGTAGGTGGATAACGTGTAAATATACTTGTAATATTGCTCTCCATCAGCTACTGTGCACGCGCGCACACGCCGACAGTCTCGCAGATGAAAAACACGACCGTCTCTCGAATACTCTACTACTAATGATCGTTTGCTGCACGACATTTGTGTCACGACTAGTCGCCAGTCGCAAGCGACAGTTCCGCGTTTAGTCGCGGCGACATTACGCCAAATGCAAACGACAACGCCTCGACAAGACGCGGCAACAAGCCGCCTAGTAGAATAACAGCCGAATAACCGCCAGAGTAGAATAACACCACCCCATATCTGCCCGTGGGTATCGTAAGAGACGATTAAGGATTCCTGGGAGGTTGGGCTGGTCTTCCGTGTTGACAACATAGTCCGAAAATCACACTGCGGTTACCAACTCGCCTGCCCAGCGTGGTGACTATGGGCAAAACCCCCCTATGGCGGTAGCCTTGTGGCATGTCCTGGGGAATACCTAGGCCAGCAGTGTACTTCTATAGGCTGATGAGTATGCCGCTTATTTTATACTAACTCTACGCATGCTGGACGGAAAGTCCTCCCCTAATTTACGGGATAGTAAGTGAGTGATATGACTCATCAATGTATACCTATCGAGTCGTCTGATAAAATGATAAGTCAAATGAATGAAGTCATCGACACGCAGTCTATAAGTTAGTGACTGTTTGAGTAAATGCAAAGAAGCGTCGATAAACCGCGAAAGATACCTTTTGTAGGCCGTGCGACATACATAACATGCAACTGCTAGGGTGATTGTGATTAACCTATGGTTTCCTAGGATAGCGGTGCATATAATCGGTGGACTGCAGAAAAAACAAAATGTCGAAATCATCCGGGATTAAAATATTTCCCTGGGATAAAAAGTAGCCTATGTGTTAATCCAGGCTGTTGGCTAATTGTAATCCAAATTTTATTAAAATCACTAAGCCGTTTTTACGTAAAAGAGTAATAAACATCCATCAATCCATACTTACAAACTGGTAAAAATTTCAAAATGCTAGAACAAACGATTTTTTGTTTCTTATGACGTGATATTTGACGAACTTGCATACTAACTTTCAACCCTTATTTCACCCCTTAGCTGGTCGAAATTTCAAAAATGCTAGAACAAATGTTTAATGATTTCTTATCAAGTGCTTAAATATAAAGTTTCATGGTTTTATCTTTTAAAATTAAGAAATCCCATACAAACTTTCAACCTCTATTTCAACCCCTTCATCCCTTTTTTTCGAAATAAAAAGTAGCCTATGTTCTGTCTCAGGGTCTAAAGATTGTCTGTACCAAATTTCATCAAAATCGGTTGCGAGGTTTAAGCGGGAAAGCGTAACAGACAGACAGACAGACAGACAGACAGAGTTACTTTCGCATTTATAATATTAGTTGGGATGAGGTAGGCAGAGCACCAAGGGCCGATAGAACCACATGATGCCACTTCTGACCAATTTTGAGGGTATAGTTGAGATGTACAAGTTCGGTTAGTAGTGACAGGTGGTCAGCCCATCGCCTACAAAACACCAAGACCCTCCTGTCCCTCTACTGACTTGTACAGTATGCCCGGGAAGAGAAGCAGCTGTAGTATTACACGTTTTGTTTTTCACTCTCAGAGTGAGAGAAGTTAGAATAAAGCATTTTATAGTACATAACTAGCGGTCGCCCACGACTTCGTCCGCGTGAGGGGGCATTGCACCCGTGCGAAGCCGGGGCGGATTGCTATCCTTGATAAATGGTCTATCTAACACTGAAAGAATTTTTCAAATCGGCCCAGTAGTTCCTGAGATTAGCGCGTTCAAACAAACAAACTCTTCAGCTTTCTAATTTTAGTAAAGAACTATAGAGAGATGATGAAATCTTTCCAAAGCCCATCCCCCTACAATGTAGGTAAAAGATAGCTATCAGGATTTGACCTCTCGCTCATCAAAACAATTATAATTGATTTGCGGACTTGTTTGTAGTTTTAATTGGTAAACAATCCGCATCTTAAGTATGCGCAAAAGCATAATTAATGGCTCAGGTGCAGTAACTATACGCGGAAACTTTGAATAAATAAGTCGAAATATATTTTATTGCAATTGATAACGCATTTAATTATGTCTACGCGTCTTGCGTTGACGTAATAAAGTGTGATTCAGATCGAACCCTCCCCTCAAATGATTATTCGCAACATAAATCTACTAGATAGTCGCTAGATTGTTGTATTTGTGCCCCAAAAGCGGCGGTAGGCTCATCTCTTATCACGTGGGACTTAATGGTGAACAGTGGGTGTGTAGTTTGCACACTTCTGCCCAACCTCTGGGGGATAATGGACGTATGTATGTAAACCTATACCCATAAGCCGAAAGATTCATCAGCCTATTGCAGTATCAGTACACTGCTGGAGGCCTACAGTACTCCCCCAGGGCACGCTACAAGGCAACTGCCATAGGGGGATTTTTGCCCATCGTCACCATGCTGGGACTGGGCAGGAAGGTTGGTCATAGTCACCACACTAAACTAATGCTACGTTGGTGACCGTAGTGTGATTTTCGTACTATGTTGTCAACACGGGAGGCGCTGCTGCCCACCTCCCGGAAACTCTTAATCTCCTCGATACATGACAAAACATGTGCTGGTGTTACTACTCTGCTGACACCACACGGCACAATTGCATGATGGAATAGGCTAGTCAAAGTGTGCCTAGCCTGGTTCAGCCGTAATATTCCGATCTGTTACCATTTTGTCCCCTAGGGCAGTGGTTCCCAAAGTGGCCCAGGGGTCCACAGAAGACTCGATGGAAGTCTACGTTGTTGGCGTGAAAAAATGGGGGTTCGCAATTAATTTGTATGTGGTGTAGGCCTTTAGGGGGTCCACCAGAACCAGTTAACTTTTAAAAGGGGTCTATGAGAAAAAAAGTCTGGGAATTCCTGCCCTAGGGAGACAGACCGGAAAAAAATCGGAAAAGTTACTAATAGTGGGACAGATCAGATATTTTCTCCGTTTTTTTTTTCGATTCCTCACCCTAGGGGGACAGAGGGGAAAAAGGGTGACAGGTCAGAATATTCCGTTCAGCCTGCCACGAAAAGGGTTATAGCCGAGAGCCTATGCGCATTACACAATAAAAACAAGCGTGTATGTATGTCTGTACGCATGCATGCAGCTACTGTTATAATCAAGTTTCTCATCTCGTTAATTAACAATAATTGCGCGGGCAAGGTCTTACCTAGACGTTATCTTGTAAACGTTAAAAACTTTACCTAATTATTTAAGTATGGGTCTATCGTATATATACGTCAATATTTGATGGATGATTGGTGTATTTGGTACCCTGCCTGCGACGCCATAGGTCCTGGGTTCGAATCCCGGTAGGTGCAAACATTTAATGATGAATATCAATGTTTGTTTTCGAGTTATGGATGTTTCTGTAGTTATCTATGTATTTTATAGCCGTAGCTTAGTACCCACGACACAAGACCTTAGGGATTTTACCGTGGGACTAGGCTAGTGTGCTGTGGGACGCGTTAATATTTATTGATGGATGAGATTTGTACCAAAAATTAATGAAGTCGATGGCGTCCGCTGGTATTATAGGATAAATAAATAAATGGGGTACACACGGCTGTATTCCTGAAATGGTGTAGCCAGAACTACAAGATCAAGAACGAAATCCTTCACCCACGGTTAGCATAGCGATGTAAAAGATCAAGGAAGTGGCATATGCCTACTATATGTATGTACCATAGATGATAGTATGCGCGCAGATAGTATCCCTGATGTCACAGATATACAATTATACGCAGACCTTGAAGTTATTTCGGTTGTTCTGGAAAACTATGTCATTCATTACGCCACTCGACTGTAGTTGTATGAAGGTATGCTAAATACGAGTACGTGTACAAATTATGAAGAACTGGTTGTTGCCCGCGACTTTGTCCGCGACATTTCAAACTTAATTAAAATCGCTCAGCGCCATTTCATGATTTTTTTACCCGAATGAAGGAGGGTTATGTTTTGCAAAAGTATATTATGCAGCACTATTCAACAAGTTCTCCCATTCCCTTGGAGCTTCAGGTCTCTTAAGATCAGCAGTTTAGGCGCCCTAGATCAGTCATTCAGGACAAGTCATCTTACAATCGACTCTCGATTCGTGTAGTACGTAGTGACCCTGCCTGCGACGCCATATATCCTGGGTTTGAATCCCGGTAGGTGCAGATGTTTGTTTCCGAGTCATAGATGTTTCTAGTTATGTATTTATATACCGTTGCTTAGTGCCCTCGACACAAGACCTTTGGGATCTTAGTGTGGGACTAAGTAAATGTGAAGTGTGTGAATATTTATTACATGTCCATGTTTGCAGGTGATGCTGGGAGCGACGTCGGGCGGTGAGGAGGTTCTCACCGTCACGGTGCAGCGCGATGACCAGGGCTACGGGATGAAGGTCTCCGGTGAGTGCATTATCGTTGTGTTCCATTCCACCACCTTTGGTCTGGGGGTGGTCTTAATTCGATTACTGCGAACTCCGCTTGTGAAATTGTAACATTGCCTAAGCTGGTCTAAGGCCCCAGGGGTGGTCATGAACTCCTGACCTTGTTTGGTCTAACCTTCGTCCTCCAGAACCCATGATTATTTTATGCTTTTGAAGCAACAGTACGCGTGCCTAAGACTTGGACTGCGTGAAGTTTATAGTCTATGCCCTTCTCCGTACTCCTTACTATATGTATGCAAAATTTCAAGAAAATTGGTTTAGTAAATAAAGTGGGAAGAGGTAACAAACAAACTTACTTTATTATTATATTAGTCGTGGATAGCCCAGTGGCTAAAACTTGCACCTTCCAAGCGGTAGGCGTAAGTTCGATCCCAGTCACGGGCCTGTACTAATAAATTTATTTCATGTACAGATTTTAATGTTGCAAAATTGTCACTTAGCTCGTGCCTCGGAAAGCACGTAAAACCGTTAGTCCTGCGCCTGATCTCTCTCCGGTCGTGTCGGCATTCCGCCCCATCGGACTATAAGAGTAACGGAGTAGAGAGTGCATCTGTGTTTGCGCACATACTTGTGCATTATAATATCTCCTGCGTACCTGGCCAATCTCTACGGAGGTCTTGACCGAAATACGTTATCATAGTTGGGATAATGTTACATACATACCTATACATATTGCGACTGTCTTCCCTAAAATGGGTTGTCAGAACTGCAGGGTCACGAAAGAGATTCGTCAACCATGTTTAGTATAGAGGAGCCAGATTAGTTACTAGTTGCTAGCTCATAGTCTGAGCGAATGATATTTATTTGAAGTTTTTGAAATGCGTCTCGGATATTTGAGGGGAATAACCATAAACGTGATTATGTAAATAACCGCACACTTAGTAATGGCTGAATGCAGATTATCTTAGTAAAAATAAACTCGTCAATGCAAGCAGGCGGCGGGAGATAGGGGTGTTACCTGACCGGATTAAATTGCTGCTAAGGGAGGGTACTTTTATAAAAATAAAAGACAGGTACCCTCACGTTGTTATGTTTTTGTATTTGTTACGAAAAGCAACTTGTTACTTAATCACTGACTATTGACGTCTGCCGAACCTCTCGATAGTCCGTAACGTTATCGTCCAACTGTCAAATCAAATAGATTTTGCTAGCGAGTCGCTAGCGTTACGCCGCGTAAAAATGTTCGTACTTACCCCACTGACCCCGCTAAACGTGACAAACTGCTAAAAGTTTTGGCTACCTCATTTCGGGAAAGTTTGTATTTCATGTGGGCTTTTGAAGGTGCTATTTTTCGAACACATTATTGTTTATAAACTTACAGGATCAGGATCTGAGATGATGATAACCTAATAAGATAGTAAAGACTAGTGGACGCCCGCGACTCCGTCCGCGTGGACTACAGAAAAAACAAAATGTCGAAATTATCCGGGATAAAAACATTTTCCCGGGATAAAAAGTAGCCTATATGTTAAGTGGGACCTGTCGCAATATATTCCTGAAAACTGCATGGAAATCGGTTTAGCCGTTTCTGAGATTAGCGTGCACAAACACACAGACAAACCGACAAACCGACAAAAATTCCAAAATTCATATAATATTTTTTTTCATACAGACAGCGACCCGTTACTTTTTTATTATATGTATAGATAGATAAAAGATGAGCGCTTTCCAATCGGCAGGCGTGGGATCGATCCCCAGTCACGGGCCTGTACCTACCACTGACTTTATTTCATGTACAGATTTTAATGTTGTAAAATGTCACTTAGCTCGTGAACTGGTATAACAGTTGGTCCCGCGCCTGATCTCCCTCCGGTCTTGTCGTCTTTCCGTCCCATCGGACTATGAGAGTGCACCTGTGTTTGCGCACACTTGTGCTGTTTATCTCCTACGCAGTCTCTATTGAGATTAGCCTCCATGACCGAATTTGGAGTCATTATTAGATCTAGAGGCGATGAGCTCGAATGGAGACCGCGCCTTCGGCCAGATGGACCGATGACTTAAAGAGGGCGGCTGGCAGTGACTGGATGGCAAAAACTGGAGATCGAGCCGTGTGGCGTGCTCTGGAGCAGGCCTACGTCCAACAGTGGACTGCAATAGGCTGACGACAACGGCGATTAGATCTAAGCATCGATCATTGATCATGTAATTCCATGATGCAGGCGACAACCCAGTGTACGTGCAGTCGGTGAAGGAGCACGGCGCGGCGTGGCGTGCCGGCCTGCGCGCTGGCGACCGCATCCTCAGGGTGGATGCCGTGCCCGTGCTGCGGCACACGCATCAGCAGGTCGTGCAGATGATCAAGGGTGAGTCGGGGCTGTGTGGATAAAGATTCTGTCTGAATAGCATATGAATCGACCGATTTGTGTAGTTGGTATTGGCCCTGCCTACGACGCCATAGGTCCGAATCGAATCCCGGTAGTTGCAAACATTGATATGATGAATGTCGATTTTTGTTTCCGAGTCATGGATGTTTCTATTTTATCTATGTACTTGTATACCGTGTTGTAGGTGCGTGAAGTTGTAGGTGCAACATGGAGACAGATACATAGCATACTAAGTTCACAAAAGCAAAAAGACATTGACTTCGAATGGGTATTTACAGTTTGGTCTCCACGTTTGCCTGACACCATCTTGTACGCTAGTTATTTATATATATATCACCGTATATGTATTTTGCAGCTAATCCGTCCACTATCCTGACCGTCCAGCAGAACACTTCAAGACTGAAAACCCCCATCACCGCCCCTGTACCTGTTAATGTAAGTTATTATACTTATTTATTTATGTAAGTGTGTTTGACTAATACTTTAGGACCCAAAGTCAATCTCATCAGCCAGAGGTGCACCCTGCTATTTAACGGACGAGGCTCTGACGTTAATAGCTTATAATATGGAATGACACGGAAACATTTTCCATTGCATTCGTTACCGGTCGCTAGATTGTTGTATTTGCGCCCGAAAAGCGGCGGTAGGCTCACCCCTTACCGCGTGGGCCTCAAAAGTGGGTGTGTAATTTGCATTTGCTGTGCTCATGCGGGGCTTCACTAGAATACATCAGCTGCATCTCCTTCCGTACATGTCGTAAGATTCGACTCACGAACTCTGGGGCGTTCTGTCTGGCGATGAGCTAGCACATTGTCATTAATCATTTACCGGCCCCACTATGGTACGCGTAACTGTAGGATCTCTGTTATCATCCTGCGGTTCTGGCTATCTACCCTAATTCCCATGGGAACGGGAAATGACGGGAATTGTATAGTTTACGCGGACAAACAGTGGCGTAACTATACCATCTGGTGCCGGTGGCAAATTCAAAAATTAAAGTACTCGGCTACAATGTAAAAAAATATTTGTGAGACCGCGGTCTCTTGGTTCGGGGCCCTCCTGGTTCGGGGGCCCGTGGCATTTTGCCAGCCCTGCCGCCCTATTGTTACGCCACTGCGGACAAAGCTGTGGGACTTGTGTAACGCTAATAATTTTATCTTACCTCCAATAAAAACTAACAACAAACGTTCTACAACCTGCAGCATTAGGTTGACATTTAAAAGTGTGCCAATATTGTACAATATCGATGATTATGTTTAGTCAGTTGATACTTGGCGGCCGTCTGTCAAGGTTGCCTACGCATGAATAAATAGTGGCCAGAAGTGACACACTCCTGCCTCTGCGTATACAGAATGAAATAGATTGTTTTTAACATGTTATACAACACGGATGTTTCTCCGAAATAGCTACCCGATTCCAGTACTGCAGGATCATAAAGGAGAAGGCACAGCCACGTTTAGCATACCGGGGATAGGTGTAAAAGTTTAATGACATAGAAAATGCATTTATGTATTTATATTTTCTCTGTCTCACTAATAAAAACAACAGCACAATACTTATACAGTGTATCTGGAATAGAGTTAGCAATATTTTAAGGGCGTGTTGTACACTTCATTTTATCGATAAAAACACCCCCATGTGGGGGTCTAACTGCCCACTTTTGTCCCTGAGTAGCGGTACCTGAGTGACGGGCTATAGGCGCTCGCGCAAGGGTCAATTTCAAATAATAATAAATTAAAAACTATGTGACTCTGAGAAATAAATTAGGCGTTGTTTTATAGCTATTATTACTTGGTTTTCTGTAATTTACAAAAAAATGCACATTAACGGGCTAGTTTTCATAGCATGTTACGTAATAAGAAAAAAAAAAACAGGCAAATTTGGGACAAAAATCTACATATTTTTTTATGTGGCATTGCTGTTAAGTACCATATGTTTTTTTCTAATTTGAATTATAGACAATACTATTAGCTTTCAAACAGTTTTTTCTTACTTGTTAGACCTTTTAAATACAGAGATATTGACAAAATTTACCACCAACATGAAAAAAATATTTAAAACTCTAAATAGCTGTCATTTCTAAAAGAGTGCAATTAGACCCCCACATGAAAGTATTTTTTATCGATAAAATGAAGTGTACAACCTGCCCTTAAAATGTCGCTAACTTTATCCCGGACACACTGTATACAGAATGATTTTTGTTCGTCAACGTTCCCGAAAACTACGGAATCTCCTCATCATCACGATCATTTTTCTCCATAGAAGCATACCTGGGAAATGTCTAGTTCTCAAGATATTAGGGTCCAAAGTTGAGTAAAGAGACTGCGTTTTTCTGCATAAATCCACAAAGACGCGCGTAGCAAGATTTTTTTACAAGAAATAATTAATATCTGTCTGATAAAACTAGCATTAACACTATAAATTTCGCCCGATCAAGAAATAAAATTAAAAAAATTACATCATTTCCCAGTATTTTTTTTAGCATAAACTTACTTTATTTGATGTATAGAGTACATACCCTTTCATTATGGGTGCGCCCACCACCGGGCCCTACACCCTCCACTGACCCTCGGATCTGATAACTCATAATTGCGACAACAGGCACTTGCACTAACTACGATCGCCATGAGAAACCAGACCCGAGCACCTAGCATGCAAGACGATACATTGCACTATTCCGAAATCCAAAACTATATAAATAATCTACATATGTTTCGCCAACAACCGTGGCATCCTCATGATTATAGAAATTAGTAAATTAGTAAACCACTAATTATTATGAACCTCTAAAACCCAACACATTACTTACACAGAATTAACTACCCTCTACTAAGTATTAAAAATTAATTTCTCATGGCGATTGTAGTTAGTGCAAGTGCCTGTTGTCGCAATTATGAGTTATCAGATCCGAGGGTCAGTGGAGGGTGTAGGGCCCGGTGGTGGGCGCACCCATAATGAATGTTTGAACTTCCGAATTGTAACGCCTAATACAATTTCATTTACATACCCTTTGTTAAGGGTGGCAACGAAAAAACATCCTGTATAAGCTTGTGCTGATGCGGGGCTTCATTAGAAAACATCAGCTGCATCTCCTTCCGTGTATGTCGTAAGAGTCGACTAAGTTACTCAGGCGATGAGCTAACTTGTCACTGATCTTTTGCATGCCTCGCTATGCTAACCGTGGCTGTAACATCTCCTTTGGGATCCTGCAGCTCTAGCTACCGCATTCTGGGGAACACAGCCGTGTTTATATTATGACTGTGTATGTACTCAGCGAATTATTATGTGTTTTTCAGTCCGAGAAACAGAAGCAGCTAGAAGAAAGCAAAGTCAGAACGATTCGGATGATGCTGGAGAAAGAACAGAAGTACGTCAAGGACTTGAAGAGTAAGTAATTCTTACTTCCTCACTACTATCTCCCCCTCCTTACTAATATTGTAGATGCGAAAGTAACTTCTATCTATCTTCTATCTGTGTGGCTTTCACGCCAAAACTACTGAACCGATTTAAATAAAATTTAGTACATAGGTAGTCGTAACAAGAAGGGGTATGTTAAGCGAAATGCTACATAAATAGTCCACGTCGAAGAACGTGTCCTCTAAATTTTTATAAATGCGATTTCTTTGAATATTTTACAAATTTTCTTAAAAATTTATAAATTTTCGAATGTTAAAATGTTTTAACCTCTTTCAATGTTGCCATTTCCAGATGAAATAGCGAAAGTGCCCGATAAAAGAAAACAACTGGATCTCGAGAGAGCAGAAAAGAACTGTTCGCAATTTCAAAGCGAAATATGCGCCATTTTGGCTGGCCAGGTAAATACACCTAGAGTTATTATGACGTAGGCTAGTGTCATATTTATCACTGTTTTATCTCAGTATGCAATTTTTCTTTATTTGTTACATAGCGACGCGTGCGCATCACTGCTAAGTTTATACTATGTTGCGCGTATTTTCTTTAGTTAAAGTGCAATTTATAATAACTTTTGTCTAATGTAAGAGCGTATGCGATTTGGTTTCGTCAAGTACCCCTATATTTTGTAGTAGCATTGCCTTAAGTTCATTCATTCTCATTCATTCATTCTTTATGACGAAAGCAAGTTGTATTCGACGCAATAAAATGCCGAAGAGACGAAAGTTTTCAATATTTTAACTTTAATGTGGTGGTTTAAAATTTAAAACGTTTAATATTACTAACCAGTGCGGCTCTATTGGTCATTTATTTGTTATATTTATATTCCTTAATCTTCGAAAGTTACGAATTTAGTGAAATAGGCCTAGGGCTAAATTTAATGATTTTTAATTATGTACACCAAAATTGTCAAAATTGGCCGCGTGGTGCCGGCAGAGTAGAATTCGTACCCTCCCATGTCTGCCCGTGGGTATCGTACGAGGCGATTAAGGGTTTCCGGGAGGTGGGCAGCAGCGCCTCCCGTGTTGACAACATAGTCCGAAATACAAACTGCGGTCACCAACCCGCCTGCCCAGCGTGGTGACTATGGGCAAATACCCCCCATGGCAGTCTTGTGGCGTGCCCTGGGGGAGGCCTACGTCCAGCAGTGGACTGCAATAGGCTGATGATGATGATGATGACACCAAAATTACAACTACAATCCCTAGTTTTTAAATGTTGCAAGCGTAGTGCATTTAGTTTTGTAATATTTTATTGTAAGCGATTAATTGATTCGCGATATGAACTTGCGATAGTGTGATTTTATTTTGTCTTTTTACCCGATCGTATGTATGTACCTATATATCTTTGGCACGTTTTAGAGCCTAAACGTTTTGTCGAATTTGAACTTGAGGGGTGTCATTAGATTCGTCTAAGTCAGTGGTTCCCAAAGTGGTCCAGGTGGACCCCCAGGGGTCTACAGGAGACTCGATGGGGGTCTACGTTAGCGTGAAAAAATGGGGGTTCACAATTAATTTGTATGTGATGTGGGCCTGTAGGGGGTCCACCAGAACCAGTTAACTTTTGAAAGGGGTCTATGAGGAATAAAAGTTTGGGAACCCCTGGTCTAAGTCGTAAGTGCAAAATATACGGTTGTATGATATACCTATACATATAAGGTCTATCCAAAATACTGATTATCTTTTGACACGAAACTAGGTAGGTAAAAAGAAACAACTTTCACTATGGGACCAAGTCCGAAATATTGAAAAAAAAAAAAATCAGCTGTTCCTTACAATCTCGCACAATTACTGCACTGAAATGTATAGGTATGTAACAGCTGATTTTTTTTCAATATTTCGGAGTTGGTCCCATGATGAAAGTTGTTTCTTTTTACCTACCTAGTTTCGTGTCGAAAGATAATCACTAATTTTAAATAGACCCTATATAAAAATGTTGACGTATTCAGGTTTTAAGTTTTAATATTTAGTGGTACTAATGACCTATAGACCGTTACGGGTGTAAAATCACGGGTCGTAACCTCTATGTCTGCTTCTGTGCATGTCTGTGTCTGTTCATGGGATACCATTTGTCAATAATTTATGTCCATGTCTATATTCATGTCTCTTTCTAACTAAATTTGTTAGAGTGAGACGGCGGTTCTTAATCTTCATATTTAGCACTGACTGTGGATGACTTTTTTAAATTTACATTTTATGTGATCTTTTTTATCGCATGTCATTTGTTATAATGAATTTTTCAAGTACTTTTATGCTACAATACGAGTTTATTTATTTATAAAAAAGATAATGAGCGATATGGCGTTATGTTTGTTTAAATGGTCGACCCTAATGATATATTCAATAATATTTTTTGTTAATATCAAAATCTCAATTTTTTTAACAAGGATCTACAGGATGATTTTTGGTCGTCAACGTTCCCGAAAACTACGGAATCTCCTCATCATCACGATCATTTTTCTCCATGGAAGCATACCTGGGAAGTGTCTGGTTTCCAAAATATTAGGGTCCAAAGTTGAGTAAATAGACTGCGTTTTTCTGCATAAATGCACATAGACGCGCGTAGCAAGATTTTTTCATGACAAATAATTAATAACTCTATAAAAAAACTAAAATAAACACTAGACACCATAAATTTCGCCCGATCAAGTAATAAAAAAAAAATCTAAAAAAAATTTTCTTATCCCAGTATTTTTTTGGCATAAACTTACTTTATTTGATGTATAGAGTACGTACCCTTCGTTAATGGTGGCCACAAAAAAACATCCTGTATAGTGGGCTATGGGTGAGTGTAAGTAAGGTTTATAATTAAGGTATTCATATACTTAAGGTATCTTGACTACACACAGTGCATAGAAACAGACATAAGAACAAACATTGCATTGACATAATTTGACATAATTGACATAATATGATATAATATAATTAACTTCCGTCTCACGATGTGGTGGTGGTGTATTTAATCTTGTTTTTTTTTACACTTTTTTACATTGTGTTTGTGTGGATATTTGGATAGAGGAAGTCATAATGACAGCTTTAACGCAAATCACGAAATTATTTGATTAGACGTAGTTATACGCATTTAGAAATTACACTATGAAAATGTAGATAAATAAGGGGTTAATCATGGATTTAGGATTAATTTATTTACAAAATTGACCTATCTATATCTGTGTGCTATGTCTGCTTAACTACGGTAGGCAGGGCCGGCCCGCCCATACGGCGAACGGAGCAGTCGCTCCAGGCGCCAAATCCTAGACGGCGCCTAAAAATTAGGAGCAAACAGGAGAGGTGCCATAATTGGATCTCGCTCCATTCTTAAATTTACTTCGGGCCGGCGCTGACGATAGTATGTTGTGTCTGTTTTGAAATTCATCTTTGACAAGAGTGTTAATATTTACGTCGACTTACTGGACTCTTAGGGTAATTAACTGAAAGCTATAGTCGTTCGTTTCTTCTTTGCCATCTTATAAAAAACACCGAGTGAATATCATTGTAAAAGTGAACGCATTTTAGTTGTTGTCTATCACTCTTCTACATAGCTTACACAAGTCATAGGTATTTTAAGTATCGTAACACAAGTGACCCCATATTTACCTATGTACCTATAGTTTGTCACATACCAAACAACCGTATAAGCATCAAACAGCTAAAGTATATTCAAAAACCACCATAAATAAATAGCAAGATGTAAAAAAAAAACACGTTTCCAAATACCCACGCAAATCGAAACAAAACCCCTTCAGCCCGCGCCTGCAACCCCCCGCGCGCGCCCCAAGCAAGAAAAAACCTCCCCACCCGGACAAACACCGGGCTTCCTGTCCGCATTACCGCGGTCGCTTAGCAACCTGACCGGCCAGAGTCTACGTCACTTACGGGCTAGGCCACGTCCCGAGCCACCCCCACCGCAGCAACAGAGCGACGACGAAACCAGGCGACACCACACCGTGCCTATTGTACCCACGACGTGTTTGGACAACGTCACGCCGCCACCGCTGCCGCCAAGATCGATCGAACGACGCAATCCGCCGAGACCGTCGTCGTCTACGCGTTTTAAAAGCCCGGAATTGGCGAATCCAATGCATCAATCTATGCCGGCGTATGCAGATAAATGCAGCCAGTTTCGCCGGTCGTCTAAGTCTATGGATGGAGATTTGGAAGGTCCTCAGCCGAATTCTATTGCGATGCAGATGAGCTATCCGCTTGTGAACGCTCCGCCGCCGCCGTTGCAGGTAAAAAAGGTCCGATTAGGCTTCTTTCTGTTCTATCTTTGGTGTATATTTGATTTGGGAGCGTAATAAATGATATATTTTGAAGTAAGATGGAACTAAATAAGTTTAACGGATACATAGACTCTAGCGCATAGGTTAAAAGACTAGAAAACTGAAATTTGTCATTTATTTGGTTCCCAAATATCTGTAATTTTATATTTCGATTTTTAATTATGATTGATGTTTTCGCTTTAGGTAATTGCACGTATTTCTTTGTAATTCGCCGTCAAATGCTTATTTCTATCTTATTGTAGCTAGTTTTTTTAAGTTACAATGTTTTTTAAAAAATGTTTTTTTTAATAATATATATACCAATATATTTTTTCATAGAATCATTCATCATAACTGTGCTAAGCTCATAAGCATGAAATTTATCGTTACTAACTGCTAATAATTACAGTAAACGTTTATATACTAATTTTCATACTAAATTCTTCGGTAACATTTTTAACTATTGTTATGCGATGTCTACTCCTATCTATCTCTTATTTGATCTATGATCTACTTCTCCCTTGTTTTCTTTATGGGCTTTTACTTCATTTAATTTGAAGTAAAAACGACCAATAAACATTTGGGAGGTTTGTCGATCGATGCCTGTGTTCGACATTGATTGATAGGTAATGTAAGTCTTATTTTCGGGGCGTGTTGAATTGTATAGTGTTGCCGTAACGCGTTGCTGCAATAATTGTAGTGTTATATGCAACAAATTTTGTATCATATGTTGCTGCAACTGATATCTTGCAACAAATGTCGTCTAAACAGTTACAGCAACACGTTACAGCAACAATTAACACGTTACATGTTGCTGTAACAGTAGCGATATCAATCGACAATTACCCCGTTACTCCAACGGCCGACATGTAACATGTTACTGCAGCAACCGTTAGCAACACGTTGCAGCAACAGCTCCGTGTGTAATGTTGCAGACGGACACGCGCGGTAACGTGCCGGTGTTGCACGTTCGCAGTCAGTCCTCGCCCGAACATTTGGACCACCAGCTGAATAGATGTGAGTGTTATATTGTAGACTTAAATGCTTCAAGAAAGGTATGATCGTGTCAGGACACGCAGTAGAGATTGTTGGGGAAGGACTATGTTCAGCAGTGGACTGAACGGCTGGAATGATGACGTCAATCGAATGTAAAATATCAAAGATTTTTTAAGAAAACGAAAAAAAAAAGATTATTTAATTTGCTCAAAACATGAAATAATAAATTGATATTACATTATTTGATCAGATACAAAAACTGTGACATGCATTTATAAGAGCTATGCGTTTTATTCCACTATAATGGAATGGTCTATTTCATTAGGTGATACCGATAGCGTGTTTCACTCGATAGCCCAGTCACGGGCCTGTACCACTAAATTATTTCATGTACGGATAAAAAATTGACTATTGTGCGCGGTCGGCCGTAAAAACAAAATCACTGATTTGAACAGAAAGATACCTGGTATCTCTTTACCAAGCTTAGGTGCGAAAGACCATTACTTTCGAGAAAGAAGGAGCTGCACTCGTGTTCATACCAGACACAGATCATGGCCTTCAGGGGTTCTTTTAGGTTTGCTGTAAATGCTGGAATGATCTGCCCCCTCCACTGCCCTAAAACAGTCGGTACATATTTTAGGAAACATGTTTTAGATAGGATTTTTCAATGTTTTAAAATTGTAAAAGGGAGTCGTTCCTTTTACCCTGGCATTGTCACCTCTATGGCAGCACGTGGGCGCTTGCCTCGGCTTGCTCCATCCAGTAATTTATCGTTTGAACAACTTTTATTTTATTATTCAAATCAATTTTAGCCATGTATGCAACATTTTTTATTTTTCTCGACTTCATTTTGTTTATTTTATTTTTTTTTTATTTTTTTTCCTTTTTTTGTTAATTTATCCCGAAGGAAAGGCAAGGGGAACTGCCCACTCAGCCATTTTAAAACATCACTTTATGAACATTCACAAATAAATTTTGATTTTCAAAAGTTTTTAAGTACATATTTTATTGCACTGCCGATTTATATGTTTTGCATGTTATTACTTACATATTTATTTTAACTTATGGAAATAATATATTTATATATGATAATCTGTAACTCATGTATGTATGTATAAGGTACCTCCATAACGATCCTAATTGGTCCCTTTTGAAAACCAGCGCTGCTTGCAAGGTAGGCATCCTATCTTGTCTTACAGCATCCAGGAAAAGGGACCCGTGGCGGTTGCATACACGGGACTATCCAAATGGCAACTCTTTCGTGTCAAATAATATTGTGTGTGTATTATTTTCAAATAAAAAACTATTCTTTCTATTCTATTATTCTATTGGCAATGTGACTTTTTAAAGAAACCAAATTGCGCCAACCCCATAAATAATGAGATAAGGGATGATGATATCGACCCAGCCGATATTATTATTGGCAACTCTTTCGTGTCAAATAATATTGTGTGTGTATTATACCTATATATTAATTGGTATGATAATGAATATATTTGTCAGCAGCGCGCTCGTGGGAACGCTCCCCGCCTCCCGGCACGCCGCCGCCGCCCTACCCGCATGCACAGGTCAGATATATTACATTTATTTATGCTTCTATGCTGCTCTGGGAGTGAAAAAAAATCGTATAACACTACAGCTGCTTCCCGGACATACTGTACAAGTCAGTAGAGGGACAAGAGGGTCTTGGTGTTTTGTAGGCGATGGGCTGACCACCTGTCACTACTAACCGAACTTGTACATCTCAACTATACCCTCAAAATTGGTCAGAAGTTGCACCATGTGGTTCTATCGGCCCTTGGTGCTCTGCCTACTTCATAAGGGATAAAGGCGTGATTATATGTATGTATGTATGTTATTTATTTAGAAATAAGTACACTAATATATGAAATAGTGTAACAGTACATAGTAGAATCATGCTGTCTGTCCATCCTAATGTTGGTTTTGACATTAAGGAGAACTAACTTTAGCAGTTCTCCTAGATTTCGTCTTCAGGCGATCGTAACCGTTATTAGTTTCACGTTGGTAGCCTCGAAACACCAACTTATGCTTGACAGACGATGATATATGATTATCACTCAGGCACCTACATACTTAGATGATAGACATGAAAGCATTAACAACTTGAAAGACGAAATCCAGGAGAGCTGCTACACAGTTTTGTTACGGTCTGTCAGGCATAAGTTAGCGATTCGGGGCTTAAAACCAACATTAGGTTAGGTCTGACACACCGCATGATTCTACTATTACTGTTACACTATTTCAGTGAAGTGTCATTGCTTGGAAGAAGAAATAGCAAGAAAGCTCCCAGCGACACAGTCAAAACTAAGCAACATATTAACAAAAGAATCTTACATTGGATTAGATATCAGATAATCATAGTAACACTTAACTCACTTAGTGTGTATAAATTCAATTATCATAACACAATTAAATTAAATTAATATAAATTACATACCCACTTACACAAAGTAAGTACAGGTCCATGTCAAATTCAAACTGTATAAATAAAAATAAAAATGTGTACACAGAGTACAAGTCAATGTCAAATAAGTATCTACTAAACTAAACTATAAAATAAAAAATATATATATTTGTGTACAATAGTACAAGTCGACGGTAAAATGTGAACAGAAGAGCAAACGTGGCATTCAGAACTTAAATATATAATACCTATAGCTGATAATAACATTAGAATGAAGAAGTCACGCATGATACACTATAGCGCTTCTGGTCACATTCACCAACACATATTAACTATACCTACTAAGCTAAATATAAAAGTAAAACATAGATTGCGTAACTTGGGGATGCTAGAACAATTCACTTCCATGGCTCGCTATCATTTAAATATTCTAATACTGTATAATATTCTTTCATGTAAAGTTTTTTCTTTACAATGTTTTTAAATTTACAGATAGGTAGCCCTTTGAGTGTATCTGGAAGCTTGTTGTAGAAAAGTATACATTGACCCATGAATGATTTACTGACTTTGCGGAGACGGGACACATTTGAGCACATCAGACATTTTATTAAATTTATCTAAATTCTTATGAACATATAATAAATTTTCATAAATATAATTCGAAGCTAAAGTCATTATATTCAATTCTTTACTACTCTATTCACTAGTATACATCAGCTGCATCTCCTTCCGTGCATGTCGTAAGAGTCAACTATGGAAGTCGAGCATTCTCTCAAGCGATAAGCACTGATCTTTTACATCTATCACAGCTTATACTAAACGTGACTATGGGATCTCCTTCATGATCTCGCAGTTCTGGCCACGCCATTTCGGAACATGTTTGTATTTGAAACATAAAGTTAATGAACAGATTATTCATAAAATAATACGTAGGGAAACGCATGTTTGCGAATTTAACATGGAATCGTTATTTTTGTTGTTAATAAACTTCTGCATTTGCATTCAATTTACAGCCATGTCCAGATCCTCAAAGAGCTATTATCTCAATGGAGGAAGACGATTCGCCTTCATCGGTGAGTGTTAATGTCATTATAATATCTATGTTTTGACATAAAGGAGAACTGACTTTAGCAGTCCTCCTAGATTTCGTGTTTAGGCGATCAAACCTGTTATTAGTTCCACGTTAGTTATAAAGCCCCGACACTATAGGTGTTCCCCACGCTTATCTGCGTTCTGACACTAGGCGTTGCACTGATGTCGGCATGCTTAGAAAGTCAACTGACAAGGAACTTGTTAAATAACACTCATTTCCTTATTTCGTGTTTCAGGATAACTCTCTCCAGGCAGATCTGTTTTCAAACCTGCGTTGTGTGTGCGAGTCTAAAGCGAGGACCGCTGTGTTACTCAACTGGATACTGGCAGAGAAGAGGTGGGTTACAATGATACTTTTTCTTTATTGCACACACACACACACACACAAAAATATATAAATTACAGAATAAAAGAAGAGATGCCTGTACAATAATACTATACTATATGATATGTGTACTTAACGGTGTAATTGTTGGATACTTAACGGTATTGATATAGAATACTTAATGGTGCAGGTATTGAATACTTAATGGTATAGATATCGAATACTTAATGTAATAGAAAACTTAATGGTACAGATGTAGAATACTTGATGGTTCAGGTATCTATAGAATACTTAATTGTAAAGGTAAATAGGTATATAATACTAAAAGTTATATATAACTATAGTTATACTGTAGGCGTGTCGGGAATAATATATACAGCTTGATGGTCGGGTGATAATTAAATTTACTGAAGATATTTACAATGAATACTTAAATGTTTCGCGCGTAGAATACTTAATGGTATACATACTGAATAATTTTCAGTACATATTATGTATACGTATATTATACGAAAACAAATGTGCACAAATATGTTTAATATAGTATTCCCAACCTAATATGGTTGTTTTCCAGGTGCCCGTATGCGTGTTTACTGTTGATACTAACGGACGCGTACCGAGCGGCGGCCGGCGTGCAAGTGTCGACCTTACGGCGATGGGCTTACGAGATACATTCCACCTTCCTTATGCCGCAGGCGGTGAGTTGTTTACACAAGGATTACTGTTATGTTGAATACTAGTGGACGCCCGCGACTCCGTCCGCGTGGACTACAGAAAAAACAAAATGTCGAAATTATCCGGGATAAAAACATTTTCCCGGGATAAAAAGTAGCCTATATTTTAAGTGGGACCTGTCACAATATATTTCTAAAAACTGCATCGAAATCGGTTCAACCGTTTCTGAGATTAGCGTGCACAAACGCACAGACAAACAGACAAAAATTCCAAAAATCATCGTTTTGGGTTTTATTGTGTTGATAAAGGTCTCCTGTAATATTTTTTCTCATATATCTTCCATGTACAGACAGCGATCCGTTACATTTTTATTATATGTATAGATCTATACGGGGTGTAACAGAAGGAGCATGTTAAGCCAAATGCTATAAAAATAACCCCGATAGCCTCTAAAATACAGGATGTTTTTCGTTTCCACCCTTTACGAAGGGTACATACTCTACAGGGTATTTTTGGTCGTCAACATTCCCGATCGGAATCTCCTCATCATCACGATCAAAGCATACCTGGGAAGTATTCCAGTTTAGGGTCCAAAGCTGCAAAAAAATTCTGGGCACGATCAGGAATTTAAAATTTTTTTTCAAAAAAAAAAAAAATTCCCAGCAATGATGTACGTAAAAGGTGGCCACAAAAAAACATCCTGTATACATCAAATAAAGTAAGTTTATGCCAAAAAAAATTCTGGGTAATGATGTAAATTTTTATTACTTGACGGACGAAATTTATAGTGTCTCCAGTGTTTATGCTAGTTTTTTCATAGACAGATATTAATTATTTCTCGTGAAAAAATCTTGTTACGCGCGTCTATGTGCATTTATGCAGAAAAACGCAGTCTATTCACTCAACTTTGGACCCAAATATTTTGGAAACCAGACACTTCCCAGGTATGCTTCCATGGAGAAAAATGATCGTGATGATGAGGAGATTCCGTAGTTTTCGGGAACGTTGACGACCAAAAATCACCCTGTATAGACTGCATACAATTTGACACTCAAAATCACATGTTTATTTTGAACCGTCTGCGCTTAGAAAGAGGCTTTGTATACACCGGCAGTAGTCTCACCATTTAACACGTGGAGTTTTAATAAGGCTTACGTCGATTTACAGCCCGTTCACACATGGTCTCCGTTTTACTGGTCCGTTTTATAGGATACGTTTTTTTTCATGTGTGTATGTGTGAACGGGCTGTTAAGTTGTAAAGTATTTTCTTTTTTTTTTAGTTACTGCAACTTAACGGCGTCGACGAGAACATGGCGAACGAAATTGAACACGTTTTAGTGAACGGTATGTAACAAATGACTACTTCGAGGGTTTTATGTAGTCATGACACTGGGTTAAAATTTTAACGATGTCGGGTGATTTACTTCAATTCTTCAATTATTTCTTTACAAATGTAGTTTAGAAAAAGAGTCACAGACGCAATTTTTACATACATTTTTGCAATTTTACATAAGAGATGTTTAAAATTTTCTTTTTTTAAACAAAGGATGATGGGAAATAATGTATGAGAGTGTCCCTACTCACCAATTAGAATCAGACGTACAGTATAAGCTGCTCATTATGTATCAATCAATAACAATCAATTTTTTAAAACGAAAAACCGACTTCCTCCCAAAACTGAGCTATAAAGGGAAAATATATATTGGAAGCCGTGTACGACATTTAGAAGGCTAATATTGTCAATTTATATGCCTGCAAATCAAATTGGCCACATGACAATGAAAAAAAAGGCTTCGAAACTTTACGTCTAAAAATATACAACATATAATTACATCCTTCTTCCCGCCCTGTTCCCATATTTGGGGTCGGTGCATACATACTCTTCTTTCATTCATCCCTATTATCCGTCACTCGTTATTCCTGTCTACCTTCCCTATAACCATCTTACTTCGGACACGGCTTAACGCAACATATAATTACACGTAACACAATTATCTTCATCTTCATAAGCCTATTGCAGTTCACTACTGATAGGCACTCCCCCTGCCATAGGGGGATTTTGTTACTAAAAAGTTCCATTTGTTTTTTGCGGCTCCACATCATCAGATGTTATGTTTTACATGTAGGTGATGAAAACTGAAAAGAATAAAAACAGACACATGTGCTCTTTCGAGTATTGCTTCATCTCCAAGAACCCATCATCAGATCCTGATGTGGTGAATATGGGACCAACCTGGAAGTATACCATGACCAACAATAAAAAAAAATTGAAATCGGTTCATGCGGACGAGGTAACACACATAAAAAAAAAAAAAAAACATACAGACGAATTGATAACCTCTCTTTTTGAAGTCGGTTAAAAATTGTTGTTATTGGACTGATTTCTCAAATCGTCAAAATGGTGTGTGAAAAAAAATTTACGTCTGATTGTTATCGGTCGGTGGGGACATTTTGACCATCCTCCTTTAATATGATTATTATATTTCTATTTCAGAGCACGACAAAGAGGAGCTAATCCGAAGCGTGTTCCGCAAAGCTCGACGTCGCGCTAGAGACGAGGTGTCGGAACAATTAGGAGAGTTCCAACACAAGCGACGTGTCGGTCTGGCCGCCCTGTACGCGCCGCGGGACCGCGTGCTGGCTGCCTGCGAGAGGGATCCCGCACAGGTACACACAGCGCGGGATCCCGCATAGGTACACACTCGCGCGGGATCCCGCGTGGGCCTGGCCGCCTGCGAGCGGGACACAATCCGCGGGATCCCGCGTGCCTGGCCGCCTGCGAGAGGGATCCCGCACAGGTACACACAGCGCGGGATTCCGCATAGGTACACACTCGCGCGGGATCCCGCGTGGGCCTGGCCGCCTGCGAGAGGGATCCCGCACAGGTACACAATCGCGCGGGATCCCGCGTGGGCCTGGCCGCCTGCGAGAGGGATCCCGCACAGGTACACAATCGCGCGGGATCCCGCGTGGGCCTGGCCGCGCTGTACACTGTCACCGACCCAGGAAACCTCTAATCGTCTCGTACGATACCCACGGGCAGGCATGGGTACAAACCCTACTCTGTCGGTACCACGCGGTACCGCTATAGATGGCGCCACTTAGGACATGATTTACAATAAATCATGTAACTTTCAGGAGCAGTTAGTAGTAGAGCGTCTCCTCTGCCCGCGCGTCACCGCACTCTCTGCCGCCGACTGCGCCGAGCGGGGCGAGCGAGGCGAGCGGGACGTGCGGGACGTGCGGGACGAGCGGGACGACCGGGATGCGCGCGCGCAGGCGCTGCGAGCTGCCGTGCATGCCGCCGCGCTAGCGCTGGGCTGCAGGTGAGATGTAGCGACATCTAGCGGTGAGAACCCTTTAGTCTTGTAGTTAGTCATCGGCTGAGCGTGGCCAGCGCGAGGAGCGGGATGCTCTAGCCAGTTTCATGTGTTTTTAACTTATGTGCTCCGATATACTCTTTTTCTATGCTGCTCTGGGAGTGAATAAAAAAAAGTATAATACTAGAGTGGCTTCTCTTCCCGGGCATACTGTACATGTCAGTAGAGGGACAAGAGGGTCTTGGTGTTTTGTAGGCGATGGCCTGACCGCCTGTCACTGCTGACCGAACTTGTACATCTCAACTATACCCTCAAAATTGGTCAGAAGTGGCACCATGTGGTTCTATCACCCCTTGGCGCTCTGCCTGCCCCGTAAGGGATAAAGGCGTGTTTGTATGTACGTATATACGTGGCCTGATACGTAACACCTACATAATGTCTCCCCCAGACCGGCGGCGGTGTCTGCGGCGGGTGGCGGCGCTCGCGGCGGGTTCCTGTTGCGGGACAAGGTGTACAAACAGAGACTCAAGCAGCACGCCAAGCTCACGCCCGCCACGGTAACTATGCGCTTCTTCTTGACGTAGACCATCCCCAGGGAGCGCCACAAGGCTACTGCCACAGGGGGGTTTTGCCCATACCACCACCACGCTGGGCAGGCGGGTTGGTGACCGGTAACTTATAGCTTACGCTTATTTACGAACGTTATGTGATTTAAGTTCAGAATGTTCAGCTCTCATACTCGTAATGTCCAATTCATAAAATGTCATTCCCAGAATGTCCATTCATTCCCAAAATGTCAAATTCCCAAAATGTAAAATTTCCCAATATGTTCTAAACCGCTTCCCCCGCACATTGCAGCTGGTGGTGCGCGGTCACCACCTGCAGCTGTCTGCTCTGTGGTCGCTGGCGCACTGCCACCACTGCGACGCGCCCATCGTGGGGCTCGCGCCGCAGGCCTATCTGTGTGCCGGTATGTACCCTCTGTCTATAACAATTCAATTAAGTATTAATGTATCACTTAAGGCTTCTACGCAGACCGGGACGATGTGATAAGCAGACGCGGCTCGTGATATTTTTGATGGGGGTTCACATTTTTTTAAGTATGAGCGCTTGCAATCATATTACAGTTTGGAAACGCCGCGTGTTCACTACCTTACTGGATGAAATCATTCGACATCGCCTTCATTAAAATTCAGATGACGTAATGAAAACATTAAAGACAACCATCCATATCGCGTTCTAACTCGGACTAAGCGACATCTAGTGGCCGCAAACGCACAATACAAAATTATGTGAGTGCCGCTAGACACTATTGTATAAACATAGTAGAATTGAAAGATAATTATAAATATAGAAAAATATAGATTGCCTATGTAATCTTCGTGGGTGGGAGTGCACCGCACCAGCGCTCTGTAGGACGAGCCGCCAGTGCTGTGGTGCCATCTAGCGTCCGATAGGTGGCTCCGCTACATATATATTTTTGTTTGTAATTAACACGATTCAAATGAACAATTTTGTCTCCAGATTGCAACCTCCACGTACATCGTCTTTGTGGCAAGTTGGTGGAAGAGAGCTGTTGTCTCGACAACGAGCACCACAACAACCGCATCTCGCGGTTCATGGAGAGGATGCAGGCGCAAGGTTACTATACAAACGTTATGTATAACTAGTGGACGCTGCAGAAAAAACAAAATGTCCAAATTATCCGGGATTAAAATATTTTCCCGGGATAAAAAGAAGCCTATGTGTTAATCCAGGGTGTCGGCTAACTCCATACAAAATTTTATTAAAATCGCTCCAGCCGTTTAGACGTGAAGAAGTAACAAACCTTTACACACTCACAAATTCTAGTCTGCCATATACTCGTATATACTGGGTGTTTTTTCGTTGCCACCCATAACGAAGGGTAACGTAATCTATACATTAAATAAAGTAAATTTATGCCAAAAAAATGCTGGGAAACGATGTAAATTTTTGAAAAAAAAATAATAATTTGATCGGGCGAAATTTATAGTATCCAGTATTTGTGTTAGTTTTCTTATAGATCGTTTTTAATTATTTTTCGTGAAAAAATGTTGTTACACGCGTCTATTTGCATTTATGCAGAAAAACGCTGTCTATTTACTCAACTTTGGACTTTAATATCTTGGGAACCAGACACTTCCCAGGTATGCTTCCATGGAGAAAAATGATCGTGATGATGAGGAGATTCCGTAGTTTTCGGGAACGTTGACGACCAAAAAACATCCTGTATAGGTACATGCTTAATAACTCAAGTCACATCAATTTTATCTACGTAGAGGGTAAAATGGGGGTAGTCTCTCTCCTTACTCCATGGGATTTAATATTATATAATAATAGGCTTACATACTGGTGAAACTTGTTTAATTTGTACTCTTCTGCCCAATCTCTTTGATGACGTGATTATATCTATCATGCAGGAGAGGTTTTTTTTAATACCGAAATATAGAAAAAAATATCTGTTTAATACAGTTAATTGAATACATGTAAATGAAAGATATCATAAGAAATGTTTTACGAGGAGCGAGCGTAGCGAGCGTGTTGCCTGATAATATGTATGTAAATGTAATATATTCGTAATATTCTAAGGTTATTCTTACATATCGTTACGTACATTTTCTGACAGGTTCATTAAAACTGAACTACTATATCATATAATGTTTAATTGTATTGTAGCAACTCGTGCTCTTTCGTTGCTAGACTGTCAACATTAGATTTTCTAGCGAGAAGAAAGCGAAGAAGACGGCAGGTACGGCGCTTTTTCTCAACGGTGAGTCATTTTCGAAAAGAGCGCAGTCGCCGACGACGCTAGCTAGTTTAAACTGCTGTATACTTCGCTTGTTTACATACATACATAAATGGCTATACCCACATTCGCAGCGCGAGTGCTGTTTTCCCTGCTCGATTGTATCGAGACGAGGTTGCCAGAACTGAAGGACTTATGAGAGAGATCCCACCGTTTAGAACATATCACGGGTCGTTACAGCTGGCGACTATGAAAATGTAAATGCCTGAATTTCTTAATTAATACTGCTTTATTAGGTTAGATAATAAATTTAGAATTAGGCTGAGGTAAACTAGGTTAGGTTGGCGCGTGGTGCCGGCAGAGTAGTTTCGTAACCGCACACTGTCCCGTGGTATCGTACGAGGTTTAGATTAAGGATGCAGTTTCCAGGAGGTGGGCAGCAGCGCGTCCCGTTGCTACAGTTGACAACATAGTCAGCGTGGTGCAAAAACTGTGGTCACCAACCCGCGTGCCCAGCCCCAAGTGGTCTGACATGGGCATAACGGTGAGTCCTTAATGCTGTATAGCAGTTGCTTGACAGGCGTGCCCTGGGGGAGGCCTACGTCCAGCATCGTACGGACTGGGCAATAGGCTGATGATGATATGACGATGAGGCCTGTCCAGCAGTGGACTGCAATAGGCTGATGATGATGACGATGATGAATTAGGTTAGATAATGTCAGAACAGTTAAAATAATAACGCACGAGCCGAGCGAGCGAAGCGAGCGTGCCGCGGTAACTCCGGCGATGTGTTAGAAGGATTTTTTCTTTTTTACTATTCTAAATACCTACTCGTTTTGTAAATACGGCGTGTTCTACAATATGCCTTCATTAACATGCTGTATGCACCGTATGCATAGTGATAGATAATTAATGTATGTTTTGTACAGTGGAACGGGTCGTTCGGAAAATGGAAGACGAACCGGTCGAGAGTCACCCGCCTGCCCCAGGTTAGTGACCATAATGTATATTGTGTATCTTTCTTAGGGTTGAAGCTTTTTTAATAGGAAAATGTTACTATACGATTCAAGAATATTTAAACGACATTCTTTGACACCGTATAATTTGTCAATTATCCATTTATCTTGTTGTGACTATTGTGATATGTTTATCTAATTCTCAGATTATTATTATTATGGTAGAATTTTTCCATGCAACTTTAAGGCGTATTTGGTTTAAAAAAATCGTTTTTTTTTTTTTTAATTTTGAAAGTACATATCTTCAAAAATGTCATCTCGAAATTTCATAAGATCGGACGAGTCTAACTACATTTTGGCGACCGTTAGGTGACTACCTGAGAGTAGGCCCTATCGCCGTTCAATACGCCGAGAAACGCGACAGTGATCGCGTACGCGTGGGAACGCCGCACTTAACGCTTCAAAAGAGACTAGGCGAGACGAAGGGAAGCTAATTACGAACACACCTTCTACGAAGAATCGGAAGGTATTGTATGGAAGGCATTTTAACCCGAGGTAATTTTTTCATGATTTTTCTGACAAAACTTCCAGTATCTCAAAACAGGTTTGTGCTTTGTTGATGAAATTTCGGAAACATCCGGCGATCAGAAATTTAATTGCATATGCTTCATAGTTATGGCATAGCGCATATCATCAGATTTTTTAAATTTGATTTTAAGATTTTTTTTTTACAAAAAACTAAAAAAATGTGTTTTTTTTTACTTTTTCGAAAAACGTGCGCCATTTTGTTATTTCGCGAAATCAAAAATCTGTAATGCGCTAACCACTGACATACTGAATCAAAACAGTTTTATTTTTTTGTTTCACACCCGTCTCGGAATAAACAAGCCACGACCATAACATTTTTACACGGGTTTTCGATTTGATGATTAATAATTGTTAAAAAAATAAAAAAAAAAATTTTCATGTACTAGATTGAGTAACAGCGGTCAAAATATTTATAAATTTTAATTTAACCTGTAATAACGTGCACAAATAAACTATTTGATTTGATTTGATTTGATAAAATTATTACTAGATTCAAATGCCACGACAAATAGAAGCTCAAATGTATGGCTGGACGTCGTAAATTAGATTAGGTTAGGTTAAAATTGCTCTAATGCTGTTATTACGTTTATATAGATTGACTTGTGTTACTTTTTAGAAACATTTCATTATGAGACCCCACGTCTACCTATACTCACGTCACTGGTATTTTTAGCTAGATTATGTATTTACTGTAAAATATCTCAAAACTCCGAGTGAAATGCGTTGTCAGCGTAAGTGACCTTATGTGTGTTTTATTGTCTAGTAGTGGACGCCCGCGACTCCGTCCGCGTGGACTACAGAAAAAACAAAATGTCGAAATTATCCGGGATAAAAACATTTTCCCGGGATAAAAAGTAGCCTATATGTTAAGTGGGACCTGTCACAATATATTACTGAAAACTGCATCGAAATCGGTTCAGCCGTTTCTGAGATTAGCCTGTACAAACGCACAGACAAACAGACAAAAATTCCAAAATCATCGTTCACTAGTATTTAATATAGCTGTAGAGTGACGTCACGTCGTGGTAGCAGTTTGTATGGAGCGTTTTTTGGCAAGTCTAAAATTGTGATTTTGAAATCGTTATATCCCGGAAAGTTTTCACGCTAGCGAAGTTTTTCTTTCGCAAATGTTTCTTTTATTTTATGATTTTTCGATATAAATACAAATAAAAAAAAACTGTAAACGACCCTATTATATAAATTGGCTACGGTCCTGAGAAACTTTTTTCTTTTGCTTCATCGTTATACATCGCTAGAGAGGGTCCGGCGAGGTCTTATGATTACAACTCTTTCTATCTATCTCACCTTATACAGGGTGTAATACAAGGGGTAAGTCCAGCTTAATGATATGAAAATATCCCACTACGAGTATTACAGACCTTGTCAATGTGACAAAATATCGCTGTTATTACAAAACCGCAACTAAAGTTGGACCCTGTTTTAAAATTACATTTGACAGCAAAATGTATAGAATATCATTAGGCAATGTTTAGCTCTGACAATATTTAAACTCTTGTAATAACACGGCTTCCGTTCACGACGGTATTTTAAGCGAAACGCCATTAAATAGCCCACTATTCGATAACCTGACTAAAATAATTTCTTTTTCGAAGATAGTATAAACTATAAACTTTTCTCAGTAGTTATAGGAAATTATACGATATGGATGTTTTCACGAAGAAACTAGGCTTATTGTTAATGCCAGGAAAGAACTCGTCGCCTTACCAAATACAAGTAGGCAGACTACCACTTGAGGGTAGACAATGTCAAGGGTAGTGCTTGGCAGACAAATGTGTGTAGAAACCATAGAGCAAACAAAAACGTACACTGCAACAAAAATGATAGGGCTTCGACTTACTTCGTGTTTGCTGTTTTTTTTATAAGTTTGTGATAAAGTTGAAATTTAGGACTATTTTTAAAGACTAAATTGAGTGACAATTGTTTTTTTAATGTTGTACAGTTTGTTTCCGAATATTTTGCGATCTCCGAATGTGCTGCGTTTTTGCTCTTAGATGCCATGGTTTAATATCTATCTGTATAATATATAGGGTTTTTGTGAAAGCCAGGCAAATATTGATATGGCGACTTCAGACCATGGTTCTGAGGCGAAATTTTAACAGGAAAATTCCAAAATTTTCCGATATTTTTTTTCATTTTTCCAGAAAAAAAAAATGTGCAGTTCGTTCGTTTAAGTTGGCCTTAGATAATGACTTAAAAACAAAATTAAAAAAAAAAGTTTGTCCCAAAAAATTGCGAAATACTAATCGATCCCAATGGAGAGTCACAAGTGATCCAAAATACAGCAATATATGACACAATAACCAATAAGCCAATTTAACTACTCACAGGATCACCCGATACATTTGGCGCGGAAAGCAAACATTGCGGATAATCAAAATAATAATGCATTTCCTGCGAGTAATAACACTGTCGTTTAACTCAAAACAATGGTACTTGTTCAGTATTTGCCTGGCTGTCACACACTCTTATAAGGTACGTTGTCATCTTGTTATGTGTATTTCTATATGTACTTGCTAGCAACTTCTCACTGATCTTTGACATCTGACCCCGATATGCTTAACGTATCCTTAGGATCTCTATAGTGATCCTGCAGGTCTGGCTAGCCCATTTTTGGCAACACAGCCATGTCTATACATATGTGTGTATGTCAAAAAGAAGTTTGTACCTGTCTCGAATAATAAACATAATTATTATGCACTGATATGTTAGCCAGGTTATATAATAAAGTTTTTCTGTCAACAATATATATAATATAGTTTTGTGGCTGGAAGCTTTCGTACGTCAGAATTGTCACGTTCCAAAGGTTACATAATATACTGAATGTAGGGGACAGCCAGGCAAATAGTTATATGTATGTTGCACATACATACAGGGTGTTTTTTATTTGCCACCCTTAACGAAGGGTACGTACTCTATACATCAAATAAAGTAAGTTTATGCCAAAAAAAAATGATGGGAAATAATGTAAATTTTTTTGATTTTTTTTTATTACTTGATCGATATTAATTATTTCTCGTGAAAAAATCTTGCTACGCGCGTCTATGTGCATTTATGCAGAAAAATTCAGTCTATCTATTCAACTTTGGACCCTAATATCTCGGGAACCAGACACTTGCCAGGTATGCTTCCATGGAGAAAAATGATCGTGATGATGAGGAGATTCCGTAGTTTTCGGGAACGTTGACGACCAAAAAACTGCCTGTATGGACACGGCTCCCGAAATGGGGTAGCCAAAACTGCAAAATCATAAGATCACATCGCTAAGGTTAGCATAGCGAGGACAGATGTAAATGATCAGTGACAAGTTGCTAGCTAATCGCCTGAGAGTACGCCCGAGTTACTTAGTCGACTCTTACGACATGCGCGGACGGAGATGCAGCTGATGTATTCTGTTGCAGTTCACAAACACAGCCGTTTCTATAACACGTATATGTTATTCACCTTGTACTTTTCAAATAATTTTATCATAAAAAGGTGAAAGACTGGTGTTTTCTGGAGCCTTTTTAGAATCATGGCCTAAAGTCAATAAAAAAAATATTCATATAGCTGTAATTTAAGCCCTTATTTTATATCTCCCTAAAATAACTGTCACACGTCTATTAAGGTGGGTTCCTACGGTCCGTGATATTGCGGACCGACGCGCACGAGCCCGCACCACGGACCGTGGGAAACAGAGCGTCCGTGGTAATGCAGACGCGTCTGTCTCGGTGCGTCTGGATCTGTGGTGATAGATTTGACGGCCGATTGGTGTAGTTGGTAGTGGCCCTGCCTGCGACGCCATAGGTCTTGGGTTCGAATCCCGGTAGGTGCAAACATTGATGTGATGAATATCGATGTTTGTTTCCGAGTCATGGATGTTTATATACTTATCTATGTATTTATATACCGTTGCCTAGTACCCACGACACAAGACCTTAGGGATCTTAGTGTGGGACTAAGTCAATGTGTTGTGAAGTGTGTGAATATTTATTTATTAAAAAAAAAAAAAAGATAAATGTAGGCGGACGCGGATCAGCCCGCACCGTGGGATGGGATTGTCCCGTGTAAAACTTATCTCCTAGTTATCTTTTACATAAATATGGAAGTTATTTACGATAGGCTCAAAAATAACTTTTAACTTGGAAGTCTTCTCACTTTTAAAGGTCATGTATTATTTTTGTAAATTCCCGAAAACTTTTAATGACTTAATGAACGGCGCGTGAAGCCGTGTAAAGTTGGTTAAGGAAGCTAGAGGTTATGCGGAGCTGTCCTTATAGCAAATTCTAGTGATTTCTTATTCTGTTTTGTGTATAAAATGTTTGTGTACAATATAGAATAAGAATTTCTTATTGTTTGTCATCTTGCGTCCTAGACAGTTGCAATTCGGGTTGGGGTAACACAAAGCGGTCCCCTGATAACGTAACTTGCTACTGCAAGACCACGCATCGTGGATATCCTATCGTCTCTATACAAAATTCAACATGCAAATACAAAATTCAGAATGCACTTCCTGCCGATGTATTTCCCGAGCACTACAACATTGGTCTCTTCAAAGCTAGAGTGAATAGGCACTTTCTAGGCAAACATGTACCACCCTAGGCCGCATATTGCTTAACATCAGGCACGATGGCGGTCAAATGTTTGCCTAGCTAATTGTAAAAAAAAAATATGGCGGCTATATTTTTCGTATTTTGACAGGCTAAATGTCCACTATGGGTGCTAAATGTCGATAAATCGGTTTATCATATCGTGTTTCGCAGGTCATGTTAGGCTTGCAGAGCCGAATCAATGCGATAGCGAAAAATTTTTAAATGTGCGGAGTGCGGGAGGACGCCTCGCTCTCAACTTCCAACCTCAGTAAAAATCTAATAAATTATTCTCTTTGAATATTTAAATATAGCTCTCAGTCTTTTAAATATTTCTACTCTATTAAATTCCTTGAAGGGGCCGGAGGGGGAACAGGGGTGGTATTAAAACAATGATACTCCGGGACTTGTCACATGTTAACGTCACGACCCACACCACACGTGATATTGTGCTAAGAAATGACAATTAAACAATGGTGAAGTTAGCTTTATGTTTCTACGTATTTATCTAGTTACGAAATGACATAAGGTAGTATTACTTCACTATACCGTAAGAACGGTTATTTTAAGTTTTAGGGTATTAGGCTATCAGCTGTATGAACTAATATATTTATTTTTAAACTTCATTTTCGTGAACTATTGTTCAGAATTTCAATATTTGGCTGGCTGTACCCTGTATAACCTATGTATTATTATTTATATCGTTTAGAATTTGCTGCTAAAAAACATCCTTTCTCATAAACTATCATATAGATAGACTGTGGGACAGGTTTTTTTTTTGCATTAATGCTATGTATAAATTCACCTAGGGCCTATACAGGGTGTTTGTGACAGCCAGGCAAATATTGATACCATGACATCAGACCATGATTCTGAGACGGAAAACACTGAAAATTTTCGCAGGGAAATTAATATTTCCGACATTTTTTTCATATTTTCTGGAAAAAAATAGTTTAGTTCGTTTAATTAGGCCTTACATAATGACTTCAAAATAAAATTTTAACCCAAAGATGATTTTTAAAAAAAGTTGCCCTCATAAAAGTTCAAAATACTGATCAACCCTAATGGATAGTTACAAGTGATCAAATACTGACACAATAACCAATAAACCCATTTAATTAGTCACAGGATCACCCGATGCGATTCGCGCGGAGAGCAAAGACTACTGATAATCAAATCAAAAATACATTTCCTGCGAGTAATAACACTGTCGTATAACTCAACACAATGGTACTTGTTCAGTATTTGCCTGGCTGTCACCCACACCCTGTATAATATGCCTGTGACACATTACTACGAGTACACGTAAATACATTTAAACTTCGTCTCACGTAGATTTTAAACTTGCCGTGGACAATTTCGAAACAAAATTTTCTTCTCTATTGAGGGATCGCCCACCACCGGGCCCCTTTACCCTCCGCTGACCCTCGGATCTGCCGACTCATGATCACGAACACAAGACACTACAGTCGCAACGAGAAGCCAGATCCAAGCACCTAGCATGCAACCATAAAAACATAGCCGCTAATCCGAAAACCAATTAAAATTTTAATCGACATATGTTTCGCCAACACCCGTGGCATCATCAGGATTAGTTTTCCATATTAGTTCTATCTACCGAACCAACTAACTCAAAATTTTCTTGTACACATGTAAAAATTTTTATAAAAGCGTACACTAAAAAACAAGACTGCGATATAACCAAACACCTTTGAGTGATGGCGTTAGTTACGTACTATGTAAATGACTATACAGGATGATTTTTGGTCGTCAACGTTCCCGAAAACTACGGAATCTCCTCATCATCACGATCATTTTTCTCCATGGAAGCATACCTGGGAAGTGTTTGGTTTCCAAAATATTAGGGTCCAAAGTTGAGTAAATAGACTGCGTTTTTCTGCATAAATGCACATAGACGCGCGTAGCAGGATTTTTTCACGAAAAATAATTAATATCTGTCTATAAAAAAACTAACATAAACACTAGACACTATAAATTTCGCACGATCAAGGAATTAAAAAAAAAAAAAAAAATAATTCCCAGCTTTTTTTTTGTCATAAACTTACTTTATTTCATGTATAGAATACGTACCCTTCGTTAAAGGTGGCCACAAAAAAACACCCTGTATTATTGTCTGTGTTGCTGACAAGAAATGTTAGTCCCGAAATCGGGCGTAGGAGTTATCGTCGCTGTCATATCGAAATGTCGTATGTTTATTAAATACCCTTTTTCAGAAAACCCAAAAAACTTTTTTTTTTGTAGTGCTATGTAAAAATACAAACAATGTTAACATAGGACCTATTATGTTGTTAATGTTCTTGTTATTTTGATATGACAGCGACTATGAAACGGACTCTAGCGTCGCGGGAACATTTATTTCATGAAACACGCCTCTGCCACTGAATCTGAACTGAAAGCTCTGAAGTCTGGTCGCAAAGCGCGCTGCGAGCGGTCGTGTCGGCCATCTTTAAAACGAACGAAAAGCGCGCCAAAATACGAACGTTGAACTTTGCGCGTAAAATTTATTTGCGTACATACTAGAAACAGTATTAAAATACTGTTTCCTTAGTTTTGTTACTAAATGTGGCATACTGCTAAATCGTGTTTAAACTGTAGATATGTGTGTTTTTTGACAGAAAAATGCATGGAATATCTAGTAAAGTCTCATCTAAATACGTGTTAAACATTTCACAGAAAAGTGCATAAACTCTCTTAAGATATGTGTTTAACTTTAAACAGTGTGTAAAAGTTGTTTTTCTGTTTATACGTTTAATAAACAATACGTATTAGTGTTGTTTGCGTTAAAAAAGTTTTTTGTGTTCTTAAGTGGCATTTATTAATAGAATTCCATTGCCTTGTGTAATTAGGCAAAGGGAGTGAAGTTTTTTCTTTTGTTGTGGTGTTTCTTTAGTGTTTAGAGAGAGAGAGAGAGAGAGAGTGAGTAAGTTGGACAATTAGAATTTACTGGGTATTTTCAGTCTTCAGATTTCGTATTGGTCATATTTTTTTATTCGTAATATTAAAAATGAAAAAAAAATTAGTCCAAAAGATTAGCGTAAATAAAATTGCAATCTAGTACTGGCATAATCCAAACAGTCCCTAGCTATCTGTAAATTAAATTCCGTTACTATCATTGCATCAGTAATCAAAGAAGTGGTAAACTTTACGGAAATTATTAGTACCATTCAAATAGGTGCTTCTCAATTATTCAACGTCTATCTGTAAACCAACTAACATGCATGCCATGCCGAATATTCATTTCATTACTAACCTAACCGACCTATTACTATTAAAATGATATTCCCACGACATCTACATAACAAACTTGTTTCTATATACATACATACATATACAATAGAATAAATCGTCCAAATGCTAAGGACATTGCAATTTTTATATCAGTGTTAGGTCATTTTGATTAGCTATTTGAGAACCTATTTGAGAACCTATTTGAGACTACTTATTGTAGGTTAAGACCAGATAGCTGTGTGACCTTACAATCTATTATACCCGCCCGATTTTTACGTGGGACCAAATATTTGACGATTATTTTAAACTAGTTGTCGCCCGCGACTTCGTCCGCGTGGACTACAGCGTGTAGCCTATGTCTTTCTCCGTACTCCTAACTATACAGGATGATTTTTGGTCGTCAACGTTCCCGAAAACTACGGAATCTCCTCATCATCACGATCATTTTTCTCCATGGAAGCATACCTGGGAAGTGTCTGGTTTCCAAAATATTAGGGTCCAAAGTTGAGTAAATAGACTGCGTTTTTCTGCATAAATGCACATAGACGCGCGTAGCAGGATTTTTTCACGAAAAATAATTAATATTTGTCTATAAAAAAACTAACATAAACACTAGACACTATAAATTTCGCACGATCAAATAATTTAAAAATTAAAAAAAAAAAATTTCCCAGCATTTTTTTTGGCATAAACTTACTTTATTTCATGTATGGAATACGTACCCTTCGTTAAAGGTGACAAAAAAACATCCTGTATATAAGTAAAATTTCAACGAGATTGGTTGGTTAAATAAAGCCAAGAGTTAACAAGGAAACAAATCAAACAAACAAATAAATAAACAAACAAACTTCCTTTGCAGTTATAATATTTACTAGTGGACGCCCGCGATTCCGTCCGCGTGGACTACAGGAAATACAAATTATCCGGGATAAAAACATTTTCCCGGGATAAAAAGTAGCCTATATGTTAAGTGTGACCTGTCACAGTATATTTCTGGAAACTGCATTGAAATCGGTTCAGCCGTTTCTGAGATTAGCAGACAAACAGACAATAATTACAAAAATCATTATTTTGGGTACTATTGCGTTGATAAAGGTCTCCTATAACATTTTTTCTCATATATCTTCCATATACATTTTTTTTTTTATATGTATAGATATTTATTTATTTATTTATTTATTTCCCCATTCTTTTTATAGCAATATGAGCTAGCAACATGTCACTGAACATTTACATGGCCCCGCTATCTCCTTCGAGTTCCTGCAGTTCTGTTTACCCCATTTTGAGAGCACAGCCGTGTAGTGTGGAAGTGAGATATCGCTTCACACTGCTTATAGCGCCATCTCGCTTTAACAATAAAAACAATCATATTTACCCAACTGCTAAGGAAGAGTATTGTTATTCGACATGTTTTTTAGCATTATACATAACATGAATAATATATTCGTATTTGATTATTATTACCTGAACCTCGGAAAACATAGGCAAATATAACAAGACAAATTAACATCACAATCAATTCGATCAACAGTTCAATTGTCTATGGACCTTGTATCGGCAACATGAAGTAGACACAAGGCGGAGATGTGATCAGAAGATGTTTGGAAATTCTGTAGTAGCAATGGGTCTATTATCTTTTTTTATTTCAAATTAAATATGCATAACAGGACACTATCAATACAGATTGAATAAAAGTACATATATATGTCTTAATCTAGCTAGACAATATCCCAAGCACATGTACACATACAAGTGGTATCTAAGAATGTAAAATTAATTAATTTTAAATTAATGATTAAAAACAACATAGATAAACTCACGCCTATGTCCCACAGGGGTAGACAGATATTACAACCCCGCAGTCGAAGCGTGTATTCGATTTAATTTCTATCTCTCTAGTTGCCTAGCACTGTAGTATAACGCCCTCCGGCCAGATGGACCGATGACTTGAAACGGGCACGGACGGCTAGTGGTGTCATGGCAAAAACGGGAGATCGAGCCGTGTGGTTTGCTCTGGGGGAGGCCTATGTCCAGCAGTGGACTGCAATAGGCTGATGACGATAGCACAATCTACTCTTCCTTCCTTAGCGTCGTCGTTCTTTTTCTAATGACTAACAACGTTAGCGTTCATCTAAGAACTAAACGTTAGAACACCTCCTGGTTGTAAATGCTTCGCGACCTTCACTGACGTAGATATGGAGTAGTTATATGTGAATTTATGGCTGTTTGATATAAACTATGATTTACTGAATCGATGTTTAATCACGTATAATTGTTATATCAATTAGTCCCTATTTTTCCAATGGTCAGATAGACACCGCATCGACTTTATCTTTCAAATAAACGAAAGATGAAGTCGATGCTGTGTCTATCTTAAACATACAGAGAGAAGCAGCATGAAATTTATTCATCAGTTAGATCTATCTGTCTATTGGAAAAGTCTGCTCTTACGCTAGTGGGAACAGCCCCCTTATTACCTAACTAGCAGAAGCAAAGCGATAGCGAAAATTGTACAAAAATCGCTGATTGCTCGTCAAATTCGTATTACGTGAAACGAATTTCAAAGGAACTTTGACATTTCAAGGCGGATATTGTACAATTTTCGCTATCGCTTTGCTTCGGCTTTGCTATTGCTTTTACGTAATCAGGGGGCAGTTTGTACCTACATATACCGTAACATACATACAAATAAACACGGCTAAGATTGGGGGATCGCGAAGGAAATTTATAGTCACGCCAATTATCGCCAAAGGGGTAGGGCGGAAGTGTGCTAATTACTAAATATCATTATACAACCTACGAGAAGTTCTTAGACTTAATCCAAATTGAATTTAGTCCTCGCCATGCTAAACGTGACTTTGGCATCTCCTTTATGATTCTGCAGTTCTGGCTACACCTCATTTAGGAACATCCGTGTGTATATGTATGTATGTATGTATGTCCATTAATATCCAATCGTTATCATTTGATGGCGCGACTAAGGAAAAGGGCAATTTTGTTTAGATCGATAAATTTAGGGACTCTCCCGAAAATACCTACATTTAAATGTTATCGAATTTCCTATGATTAAATTAATCCGATTCCCTGAAAAAGCTCGACTCTATATTGTATTTAGATATTTGTACAAGGTGTAACAGAAGGAGTTTGTTATGCGAAATATATACTATTACCTAATACGTAATAGAGGACCTGTACAAGACTCAAAAAGTCAAAATCAAATGTCTATTTTTGAACATCATGTATAACCAATAAAAGCGACGTATGACTTTCGTATGGAGTTCAACATATCTCCATTGTATCTGTTGAAAATAGGTTTTTTACTCTTCACAGTGTCCATAGGTTCCAATTGTAATAAAATTGTCAGTCAGTGCTTAATGTAATATAATCATATACAGGGTGTAACGCTTAACATATGTAAATAGCCCACTATAGAGAACCCATTTCTTTGTTCACACCCTGAGATATTTGAAAAATTCTTACTATCGGGAATGATTTCGGGTGTGCGTGGGCCATAGCTCTTAACATACGGTATACCTAGATTAGTGCTCCAGTTCCCAAATGCATTTTTCTGGTCGCCTCTATTGATGTCACAGGAGTTGCAGAGGCGGGAATGAGTGGCGGGCAATCCCGGTCTAGTTTCAAAATGGAAATATAAATAGCATTTTGCTTAACACACCCCTTCTGTGACACCCTGTATGTCGTATTTGGATAACAGATATCTGTCCTACCTGATGTTGATTATTTGATTGCGACAAGGGATTTACTGACAACCAATGTAAATACTACATGACCTACAGCCGGCCTAGGCTTCAATATTTGCTTATAAATAAATAAATAAATAAATATTCACACACTACACAACACATTAACCTAGTCCCACATTAAGATCCCTAAGGTCTTGTGTCGTGGGTACTAAGCAACGGTATATAAATACATAGATAAGTATAGAAACATCCATGACTCGGAAACAACCATCGATATTCAACATATCAATGTTTGCACCTACCGGGATTCGAACCCAGGACCTATGGCGTTGCAGGCAGGGTCACTACCGACTACACCAATCGGTCGTCCGCTAGTGACGGTATGCACGTAAATCCCGGATAATTTCGACATTTTGTTTTTTCTGTAGTCCAGTCCACGCGGGCGGAGTCGCGGGCGTCCAATGTTCACAACACAATGACTTAGTCCCACATTAAGATCCCTAAGATTTGCGGTACTAAGCAACGGTATATAAATACATAGCCGACAAACAAACCATGTTCCTTCCAGGCACTATGGCGTTCACTATGCTAAAATATTGCGATGCCAAAGCTTTAGACACAGTTATGCTAAAATACCAAAGCTTTACTCCGAATATTACGCTTTCATTGGGCCTTGGGAAAATATGATCGGATTTTTTTTTATTCCAAGTTCTTATACTCTGGTGGATTAAGTTAATTCGTTTGTCTATAAAACTTGAGTAAATAAACAAGTTGGTAACAAATTCGTCCTTAAAATATGATCTCGAAGAAAATAAGATTTATGGCTTGATCTCTTTGTTGTTTTTTTTTGTGTTCGATTAGACTACGATAATTATTTACTGTTACACTATCGGTTAGATAAATACATCGCCTCTCTCATCGCCTATGTCTATGTCTCAAGAGGGTAGGCAGAGACTACAGATCTCCATTTAGCACGTTCCAAACATACCTCTTTCGCCTTGTCCAAATTCACAAAACTAAATAAGCAGTCGAATCTTCCACCTATTATAACTCAACAAAAAATTCGAGTCCAAGATTTAATTCAAAACATTAACGTGAAAAATTGAACTAGGTTTATATCAAGTCATCCGAATTGATTTTGAATGTTGTTGCCATCAACAGTAACTCCCCGTTGTCATTCCTACTCTATGGTTACGCCCTTGGGTCGCGCCCAAATCCAGTGGCGCCCTTCCCGCGTGTTTTATTATAACAGTCCCTTCCGCCTTCGATAAATAATCTCTTCGAGTATGTTTGGCATGGCTGCTCTGCTTTTTGACGCGTTTTCATTATACTAATAGCTGGCATCATGTGGTCCTCTCGGCCCTTGGTGCTCTGCCTACCCCGTAAGGGATAAAGGATTAATTATATGTATGCAATGTTAAGGAATGCAAGGGAATTTAGGAAGGAATGAAGTGGCACCCTGTAATAAGGCAATATTTACAACTTTTCGAGATAAAAAGATTTTTCTAAGCTGTATTGAGAGGAATTCCTTATAAATTCCGTTCATGGAGTCTATACCATTTATATTTTAGCACTTGAAAGGGATCAGACACAAAGGGCTCAAAGGGCTGTAGTACGGGGATGAAATAGGAGCTTTTCAGTCTGAAATTTTCAAGGAACTGTGTAGATTATACAAAATGGAAAATCATCACAATCATAAACTTCTCTAGCGTCTATAGACGTTTCAGGGAATTTTCTCTTAAGAGTACTTTTGATCTTATGTTAACTTGTTTTGTCGATTGAATTGTGTTCGATTTACATACACACACGAAATGGGATAGCTAGAAGTGCTGGATCTTAAAGGAGATACCACAGCCACGGTCAGCATAGCGGAGACAGAGTTCATGGTCAGTGACAAATTGCTAGCTTATCTCTCCTGAGAGAATACCCGAGTTCCTTAGTCGACTCTTACGGCATGCACGGAAGGAGATGCAGCTGCACAAGTAACATGCGAAACATGGCTGATGTATTCTAGTGAATTACGCATCATCACGGAAAGTAGAGAATATGGCATTATACAGGGTGTAACAAAAGGGGTATGTTAAGCGAAAAGGTATGTTGATAGCCCACTAAAAGGAACCTACCCCGAAAATTTCAGACTAGGAATCACATTTCTATTTTTCCAGATACTATGGAGAATTCCTAAACAACATAGGAATGTTTATACAATCTTGAAAAATAAAAATGTGTTTTCGAGTCTCAAATTTTAGAAATTAGTTCTTATAGAGGGCTATTTATATAGCTTTTCGCTTAACATACCCCTTCTGTTACACCCTGTATATTTAAAGACTCATCGCTTATATGTCTATATGCATCGGGCAACTGCTCCCAGTATCACAATTTGACATTGGCGTATCAGCAGGATGCGTTTGGCGAGCACTTCAGATAAATATTTGTCGGGGCACATACTCGAAGCAATATTAATTTTTTTACTTTTCACATTGGAGTAATTGGATTCCCTCAGGCGATTAGCTAGCAACTTGCCACTGAGCATCCGATCTTGCGACGCTAAACGTTGCAATCGGACCTCTTACTTGATTCCCAAGTTCTGGATTCTCTATTCTGAGAACACAACTGTCTAGTATATAACATTGAATAGGTTTAGGATCAATCATGACGTCACAAATACACACACACAGATAGATGTGCATAACTCATAACCTAACTTTATCACCACATAGGAAGTCGGTTAAAAATAGACACCAATACCACAACGAAACCTAGGAAACTCCATCGAAGTGAGCACTTGAAGAGCAATAAAAATCTCTCCGAGCTGACCTTTCCGGGATGTACCGCGGCGCGGGTCAAGGTTCGCCCTAATTGGGAGGGGGGGGGTCAGGATGTGGCATAATCAACTTTAATTACTGACCCAGTGTAGTTTTTGACACGGTTATGTACTCTAGGTGATGATACATCTGTCCGTGATGTGGTAAACGTGGCTGTGGGATTTCCGTTTATGGGTCTATGTATGATGATGATGATCTCCGACCGTATTTCGGCCAAGGCGACCAATCTCTACGGAGATTGGCCAGGTACGCAGGATAAAATAAATAAAATAAAATAGCTTTATTTCAGTAAAACACTGTTCTGTCGAGTAATAATAATACTTGTGTTGGGGATATCTCGCGGATAAGTGCACAAGTGTGTGCGCAAACACAGATGCACTCTCTATTCCGTTACTCTCATAGTCCTATGGGACGGAAAGCCGACACGACCGGAGAGAGATCAGGCGCAGGTCCACAGTTTTACATGCTTTCTTCGAGGCACGAGCTAAGTGACAATTTTACAACATTAAAATCTGTATATGAAATAAATTCATTGGTACAGGCCCGTGACTGGGATCGAACTTACGCCTCCCGCTTGGAAGTTGCACCTCTTACCACTGGGCTAAACTGGTACGAGGGCTATAAGTCTTTTTAAAAAGTTATGACTTCAAAAAAAGGAGGTATGACCCGTATGTTTTCTATGTGTTACGCGATGCCAATATGTTTGAGGCGTATAGCAATACCTCAAGATGTTTTTTTTGTGTTCACGCATTTGAGTCAGTTTTATTTTTTTTTTTAAAGTTATTTTTTATTTTTTTAAACAATTACATTTATTTCTCAACATAGAGGGCCAAACAATTGTTTCCAGCGAGTTTTCCAATTCCCCCCCCAAAAAATACGTTTTGTCGAGGTCTTCAAAATAGGCGTTTACAACAGAGTTACAACACGATGCAGTCCTCATTTGTCAAAAATTTGCCCTCCAAGCCATTTTCAGAAATAGGTAATAATCGCAAGGTTTCGTCCACAGTGACTCGACTCAAAAAATTCCGAGGATTACGCTTCACATATCCAAACACAGTTTTGAAATTCGCTTTCTTTCGTGTCGATTGTCAACAAACGTGGCACCCATCGTGCATTTGTCATCCCAAATCTTCATGCAGGATTTTATGTACTAGTGGAGATGCCTGTAGTTTCTCAGCTATTTCACGGGCGGTCGTCGAGTACAATATTATGGACTTCTTCAACAACATCCTCAGTAGTGACTTCGATTGGGCGACCTGGAGCATCAGATCTTGACCGACCACGTTTAAAATCTTTATCCAATAAACAGTCTGCAACGTTGGTGCGTTAGTGCCATGCAGAATCAAGTTCAGTTTTTATTGTGGCAGCACTAACCCTTCAAAAAAAATGTGGCACGAAATTCAGTTTTTTCCATAGTTGTTGAATATATACGAGTGATCACAGTTAAAACAATGTTATACGACAAAAACTTGGTGCTGAATTTTTGACACTTCTTTTGAAAGATTGTGCCTGCCAGTGTTAACGCCATTTACCAGAAAAATGGTTTTACAAATAGTTTTTAAAAGGACTTATCAAACAGCCCTCGTATATGTATATGATGTATGATAGTGAGCCAGAGGACAAGATGTGAGAGCCAGGCTAATTCTGAAATGCTGACGAAGTACAATAATTTGAGTTAAATGTATCTTATCTATCTAAGTTAGGTTATCATGATCTTTCTGTCCTTATCCTACTATGTATTTAATGTATTTTTATAGTAAATAGGTAGTTATAATAATAAGGGTTCGATTTCCACTCGGGTGAAGAATTTTTTCCATTTCTTTATTAATTTTATAAGTTATAATATAGTTTATTTCTATACTCTTTTTTGCCAAGGAATTGGAGTTTGGTTTACGGTCGGTTGCCTGCCTAACACTAACCTTTTTCCGGTATAGCTTAGTGCCTATTTCAGAAAATCACATGTACATGAAATAAATTTAGTGGTACAGTGGTGACTGGGTTCGAACCTACGCCGTTAGATTGGAAGCCGTCCGTCTTAACCATTGAGCTACGAGTATCAATTTTTCCAAGGCGGCTTCAGTAGATTAATTTAATTCGTACCCGGCCATTTCGTCCGAGAGCTTACCCACTTACATTTAGAAAAACTATCGAATCAGATAGCGGGGCCTTTGATTAGAGCGACCACCTTTTTGTGCCCTTCGAAAGGGAATCTAATTTGCTATAGGGTGGGGGTGGAAGGGGTCTAGGGCTGTATCCAATGTTTAATGTTCGGGTAGGCAATGAGGCGTTACCTGATAAGAATTAAAAGTAAATACGATTAGTACATATCACCTGGAAAGATGGCGTTAGTGATCAAAGAGATTTTCTCACCAAAGTGTTTTATTCATAGAGTTGAAACTTAACAAATGGCAACATAATATACATGCCACTTCCAGTTTTTTTACGCTTGACCACAACGCGCCTGATGGTAAGCACCGTTGCAGTCTAAGATGGAGCGCGCTTGCCTAAAAGAAACCGGTTCACTCTCGACTTGAAGACCGCAAGATTATAGTTCATGGGGAACAGGGATTCAGGCAGGGAGTTCCACAGCTTAGCCGTTCGCACTATGAATGTAGAAGCAAAACGCTTAGTACGAGTTTTCGCACACACTTCAACTGTGAACCTTTAGACCAGGGATTCCCGAACTTTTATTCCTCATAGACACCTTTCAAAAGTTATCTGGTTTTGGTGGACCCCCTGGACCCCCTACAGGCCCACATCACATACAAATTAAATGTGAACCCTCATTTTTTCACGTCAACGTAGACCCCCATCGAGTCTCCTGTGGACCTCTGGTGGTCCAACTGGACCACTTTGGGAACCACTGCAGTTTAGACCTTGACACTTAGATTCTATTAGTGTAATGTACTACATAACTAAATGTATTGTAACGTATAGTAATGCAATCTAAGTGTCAAGGACTGGAATTGTGAGGCACAGAAAAGTCTAAAGGTGCATCGAGACAGTTAGTATGACATTAGCACTCTATGAGATCTTATTCCTCTATGACGACATGCACGGAAGGAGTTGCAGCTAATGGGTATTCTAGTAAGTTCCGTTGATAAAGAAATCCAATCTCAGTACCTAACCCATTCAATCAGCAGCAGGCAGAGGGTTGGTAATTACCCTACTGTGATGGACGGAGTCCAGGGGTGGGGGGGTGGGGGGGTTGATCTGTTTTAGGCCCCGTAAATTACAGCCGTTTCTGACAGCGATTTCCATTACGGCGCGGACACGTTTCTCTGTAATTTATTTAATTTTTGCTGAAGAACAGGGGTTTTTACTTGTCTGCGTAAGGAGGGTTATGTTTTTCGTGTGTATGTATGTATTTTTTCGTTGCCACCCTTAATGAAGGGTACGTACTCTATACATCAAATAAAGTAAGTTTATGCCAAAAAACAAAAATGCTGGGAAACGATGTCAATTTTTTAATATTTTTTAAAATTATTTGATCGGGCGAAATTTATAGTGTCCAGTGTTTATGCTAGTTTTTTCATAGACAGATATTAATTATTTCTCGTGAATAAATCTTGCTACGCGCGTCTATGAGCATTTATGCAGAAAAACGCAGTCTATTACTCAACTTTGGACCCTAATATCTTGGGAACCAGACACTTCCCAGGTATGCTTCCATGGAGTAAAATGATCGTGATGATGAGGAGATTCCGTAGTTTTCAGGAACGTTGACGACCAAAAATCATCCTGTATATGTACGAGTATGTATAGGTACGAGTATGTTACGTTAGCATAGTGATAGAATGGTTAGGTTAAGACTGCGCCTCTTAGTCGAAGGGTAAGGTCGATCCTAGTCACGGGTCTGTACCACTGAATTCATTTTATGTACGGATTTTAATATACTAAAATTGTCACTTAGCTATACCCGAGGAGGGTTAGCGTCAGGCTGGCAGACGGCCGTAAAATAATGGGATAAGGGCAGGAAGATGATGAAGGTTACCTCTTGTATTCTACAGCATAGATAAGTGGCAAGTAAATAACAATATATAGATAGATGTTTATTGTAAGCGACGGGCTGACCACCTGTCACTACTAACTGAACGTGTACATCTCAACTATACCCTCAAAATTGGTCAGAAGTGGCACCATGTGGTTCTATCGGCCCTTGGTGGTCTGCCTACCCCGTAAGGGATAAAGGCGTGATTATATGTATGTATGTAGGTACTTACTAAAAATGTTGTACACAGGCGATCTTAATGCTCCATGGCATTCTCTACCAGTTAACGCCTAGCTATGGTGACAAATTTACACGTAGTACGAGTACTATAAAGACAATATGATATAAAAACCCATATAAAAACGTCGCGGTAGGTAATAAAATAGTTATTCCTAGAAAAACTGGCTGTAGATGCAGTTCATCCTTAACTGCTATTGGCACACATTCGCCGATTTTTTGAACTTTGGCCCAAAAACTATGCATTTATAGCGACACATATACGTTAGTGGGTCGTCTTGTATAGAGAGCGTTTCGCCGTATAGTTCCTTTGGATGATGGCGCTAGTTACTACAAGTATGATTAATTTTTCTGTGACACTGCATACAAATAATGTTAGTTCCGAAATCAGGCATAGGAGTTACTTTATGAAACGGACTCTAGCCGGATCCGAATGGATTACGAAAGCAGGAAGTGTATATGCATATAACAGAACTATGTTAAGCGAATTGCTATGAATATGAGTATAGTATAAGTATCATCATCATCATTTACAGCCCTGAGAAGTCCACTGTTGGACATAGGCCTCCCCCAACAACCTCCACTCCGACCGGTCGGAAGCAGCCTGCATCCAACCGATGTATATTGTCCACAAAATTTGAGACATGCAATAAAATTTTTCCCTCATAGTGTAAACCATTTACTTATCAATTTGTGATAAAAGTAGATGTTACCATTGACAATGTAGAAACGTGAAGCTTGCACTACGGCTTTCTTTTGTGACATATACTTGTTGATGCACTGAAAAGGGGTTTTGTAAAATTTTAACCCTGTAAAGGTAAAATAGGGGTTTAAAGTTTATATGGAATATTTTTTCCTCATTATTCCATCCGTTTTTTTCGTCCTTCTAGTCTAGTTAGACTAGTTGTTGCCCGCAAATTCGTCCGAGTGGACTAATAGAATGTAGCCTAATATCCTTCTCCGTACTCCCGACTATAGTGTAAGTAAAATTTTTTGCATTTATAATATCAGCTAGATTACTTATTCAAAGCCGCGTGGTGGCAGGGTAGAGTTTGTACCACCCCATGCCTGCCCGTACGAGGTGATTAAGGGTTTCCGGGAGGTGGGCAGCAGTGCCTCCCGTGTTGCCAACATAGCCCAAAATACAAACTGCGGTCACCAACCCGCCTGCCCAGCGTGGTGACTATGGACAAAACCCCCCATGGCAGTAGCCTTGTGGCGTGCTCTGGGGAATGCCTACGTCCAGCAGTGGACTGCAATAGGCTGAAGGAGAAGAAGAATCATATAAATACACTACCGATATAGGCATGGAATTTCAGTCTACGAGTATGCATATCAATGCACGTGCTGCAGTGGTATTGTGGACCTGAGATCCGGGTTCTATTCCCGGACGGGGCATTTCACAACGGCCGGACGGTGAAAGTACGGACAGCAGATTCAGAACTAATTAATTAAAATTATAATTTCATTGAATTCTAATCAGTGAGGCTGATATTTATACAAACTTCACGTGGGGGGAAAAAAAAAATTAAATGCCACTGCTAGGTCGCAATCTTCGTATTGCCATAATAAATAGGTACATTCATATGAGTTTGGTAACAAATACTGACAAGACAATTTTATGTATATAGCAGAGGTATATGTCTCTCACATCACATCTCTGATAGTGCTACCAACAAATGATATTCATAAGTAACCAGGTTAGCTGGTAGAGAATGCCTTGCAAGGCATTAAGCTCGCCCTTGTACATGTGTTTTTTGCTGTAGTACAAAAAAGAATTTTATCTATCTATCTATCTATATGTGATATTAAGGGGATGGGACATTTTTACATACGAGTATAAACACGAATTTGTATCATAAACGAGGAATTGAATCATAAAGGAGACCCTACAGTTACGTTTCATCATCATCAGCCTATTGCAGTCCACTGCTGGACGTAGGCCTCCCCCAGGGCACGCCACAAGACTGCCAATGGGGGTATTTGCCCATAGTCACCACGCTGAGCAGGCGGGTTGGTGACGGTAGTTTGTATTTTGGACTATGTTGGCAGCACGGGAGGCGCTGCTGCCCACCTCCCGGAAACCCTTAATCGCCTTGTACGATACCCACGGGCAGACATGGGGTGGTACGAATTTTACTCTGCCGGCACCACGCAGGCAATATAAGACGCCCCAATTTCTGAATAAAAATTCATACATGATTTTGTAGCTAGGGTAACTGCGTATTAAATTTACTTACATGTATTTATTTTATCAACAATTGACGCACCACATCCTTAACAACTCATTAAATGCCCACGAATAAGCTACTAAACTAACATATTTATAAACTTCAAGGTACAATTTCTACACGCATCGTATTTTTGGCACGTTCGTGTAAATGATGTTTTTTTTGTTGTTGTTCTTCTGTATTTTTGTCCGACTATGCCAGAAAGAGGGTTATGTTTTTCGAGTGTACGTACATTTCTTTGGCTCGCTCTGGAGCCTAAACGGCTGCACCGGTATGATGAATTTGGTGAGAGCGAGATGTCTCACTTTTAAACGTCAAATCCACAGAGCTAAGTAGTAACTAGACAAGGCAAGTGTTTCTACTTGGTGTGTAAAAAGGGATTGCAACCCACTTCTATCAGCCCTAATTTCTTCAGTCCAGGCTCGAGAACGAGTGTCTATTCTAATAAAATTCTTAAGTCTATTTTTTACATGAAAAGTACATCCACTAAGTTTATCTAGTTATTAATAGCTCTGTGAATTTGACGTTTAAAAGTGAGACATCTCACTGATCGCATTTGAGCTTGAGCGATATTGTAAGATTCGTCTAAGTAGTGACAGTCAAAATGCCACTGGGTCAAAGTTTTTACGCAGTCGGTTTTTTTTAGTAATAGGTATATTTTATTTTTGGAACGAAGTTCCTTACGGCAGGCTTGGAGGAGATAGGGGTTTTGCTGCGCGACCGAACTGAAAAAAATGTGATAGTAAAACCGTAAGAAAAAGTGCGTGGAATAAAACCGTTAAATGAGACGTGCGCAGGCGCGACAGTCGTATACACAAGCGAGTAGTGTATAATACCTTTCACTTTCTCCCTCTTTCTTTTCGTTCTCTCATCCCTTCTCTCTCTATTACTACTCCACCCCGCCAATGCATAGTATATACTCATGAATTCATGGACAAGCACGTGGCGAATACTCACATTATAGATACATTTTAAACCTAAATAAAATTGAGCACGATTTTTCTTTTGCAAATTGTGTCGATTCTACATTAGTCGAAGGAACGTTTTTTATTTTATTTTTAAAATTTACGGAATTTTAAATTTTTACAATATTTAGAATAGCACGGAAACATTTCCTATTCGATTCGTTACCGGTCGCTAGATTGTTGTGTTTCTGCCCGAAAAGCGGCGGTAGGCTCACCACTTACCACGTAGGACTTATACGGCTCACTGGTGAAAAGTGAGTGTGTACACTTCTGCTCAACTTGTTTGGGGGATAATGGGAGTGACTTTAATAAATGTATGTATTTATGTAATTTATAGTTATTAGCCGTTTCTGTTGTCGGTACAATCAAACGTCTCTATTGGACACGTGTATACAATATAATCGCTGGTAATGAATTATGCTCTTTAAATGGAGGGCTGTGATGGACTATTTTTGCACGCCCCGTTTTTTTTGGTACGGTTTCGTTCTTCCGGTGTTTGGTTTTCAATCTATCGTTTGATGGAAATGTATTCGATATTAGAATAATATACATATAAATGTAGTAATTTATACTAACACATCCTTGTAATAGTTGTAATACATACATACAGGGTGTAAAAAGACAACATTGTTATTTTAATTCCTTGTATTCCTTGTAATGTAACGATCATTTTTTTTCTATGGAACCAACCATGGGAAACGAATTTTTTAAAAAAAATATCTCTTTTTATTGCAAGCAATGTATTCCATTGCCAAATGTAGCTTCAAAACTAACATTTTTATATATTAATGTGGTGTCTTTAAAAGAAATGTTTGTTAACTGTTTCCAGGTGGATTTATAAAAAAAAAAGTGCTGATATTCATGTAACTTTGGACCTCAATATCTTGGAAACCCGTGTTTTCCCAGGGGTGCTTCCATAGCTTCCAAATTATCGTGATGATACAAAGAATACGAGGTATTAAAAGAACAAAGTTGTCTTTTTACACCCAGTATAGTCCCGTCCATTATCCCCCAAAGAGGGTGGGCAGAAGTGAGCACTCTTACATCTATCTCTTCTCTATATTTTTATACAGGGTGTAACAGAAAGGGTATGTAAAGCGAAATGCTATGAAAATACTATTCCACAATGAACCTTCCTCCAAAATATGAGATTCAACATGATATATTGCATTTTTTTGGATTGTATGAACATTGCTAAGCTGTTGACCAATTCTACATACTATCGAGAAAAAAAAAATTAAACATGTGTCGTAGGTACAAAGTAGGTCCTATTCGTGTGTTTGTCGAAGGGTAGCTACGGTAGTCTAGACGAGGGTGCCTTACAATAACGAATTCCGGGTAAAATAACATTTTTTTTATAGCTTACGTTAATAACTATACCTATGTGGGTAGAATGGGAAATTATGGATTAATATTTAATGGGCAGTGGATTTTTTGTTTTGTTCTAATTCCTTTAAAAAAAGAATAGAAGAATTGAAAAGGTTAGGCTCTATTGTTTTCTCTGTCGGTAGGTGTACGATAAGACGACTAAATTATAGCTCATCATCATCATCATCAGCCTATTGCAGTCCACTGCTGGACGTAGGCCTCGCCCAGGGCGCGCCACAAGACTGCCATGGGGGGTATTTGCCCATAGTCACCACGCTGGGCAGGCGGGTTGGTGACCGCAGTATGTATTTTGGACTATGTTGTCAACACGGGAGGCGCTGCTGCCCACCTCCCGGAAACCCTTAATCACCTCGTACGATACACACGGGCAGACATGGGGTGGTACGAATTCTACTCTGCCGGCACCACGCGGCTACGTTATAGCTATCTTCATAATAATATTTTACGGGATTCCTTTTCGGAAAACTGATAAGCAGTCCCTCCTAAAGTTTTCGCGAAAAATTATTTGTATGAAATGGTACAAAAGCTTTTTTCTAGCTATTGAAAGCTAAAAACAAAGAATTATGATTCCATAATTATAGATATCCAAATGGCCATACTTCATAGCTTCAGAAGTAAGTTATAGTAACATTTTACGATTTTTCAGTTTTTAATAGCAGTACTTCTTCTATGTAGTAATTCTAGTAATAAGGGCCGATAGGACCACATGGTGCCACTTCTTACCAATTTTGAGGGTATAGTTGAGACGTACAACTTCGGTTAGTAGTGACAGGTGGTCAGCCCATCGCCTACAAAACACCAAGACCTTCTTGTCCCTCTACTAACTTGTACAGTATGCCCGGGAAGAGAAGCAGCTGTATTATACGTTTTTTTTCACTCCCAGAGCAGCATAGAATCTTTTAATAAATAGCATACTAAAGCAACAACGACTATGTACTTAATAATTAACTAATTAGACACTGTTCTATTCTTTTTACCCCAATTTACATTTATTTTTCTTCATACATATATGGAAGACTTACATTCCCTTACATCACTTTGCCTAGCAGTTGTAACCATTATAGACTTAATTTTTTTCTTACAATTAGCTAGGTAAACATTTGACCGCCATCGTGCCTGACGTTAAGCAAGATGCGGCCTAAGGTGGTACATGTTAGCCTAGAAAGTGCCTATTCACTCTAACTTTGAAGAGACCAATGTTGTAGTGCTCGGGAAATACATCGGCAGGAAGTGCATTCCACTCCTTAGCCGTTTGCATTACAAACGAGTTAGCATAACGTTTGGTGCGGATGGGTGGGATATCAACAACATAAGGGTGATACGCTAGTCTGCGTCTAGTATCTCGATGGTGAAAAGGGACTGGTGGAACTGCATTGTGAAGTTCCCACGCACACTCTCCAAACTGTATCCTGTAAAACACTTGACAAGGCAATTTTATGGCGGTGGGTCAGGTCCTGGAGTTTCGAATTTGCTACGGTTTCATCTCCAATAAGTTTCATTGCCTGGTTTTCCTAAATAGTTTTAGCAAACAACACATTCCAAAAGATTAGCACAAAAAATCAGTCCCAAGCACGACACCCTTTGTTCAGTAACAACCGAGTGACCTTGCCGAGCTGGCATCTCGCCAGGCTCCATCGATTCCGTCCGGCGACAGCACTGAAAGTGCATAAAAACAATCGAGCAGTTTTACAGAGGAGTTGTTACATCATCTATTAGAGTCCACTGTGTAGGGCACACTACAAGGCTACTGCAAAGGAGCGGTTTTGCCCATAGTGTTACTATGATGATATGCTACAACGTAAAACGCTAATGCCCTACTCAGTGGCGGCTACTGATATTTTTAGATGGGGGTTCACTCACATTTTTTTTAAATATGAGCGCATGCAAAATTACAGTTTGAAAACGCCGCGCGTGTTGAACTGATACATGAACCAATTCTCTCTCACAGATGAAAAATAAAATTCAGATGACCTAATGTAACACATTAAAGACAGCCCTATCGCATTCTCACTCGGACTAAGCGACATCTAGTGGCCGCATACGCACCCTACGAATGTGAGCGATTCCAGATCTAGCCTAATCCAGATTAGGCTAATTTTTCATACGAAATCTTCTGTTTCACGCGCCGGCCTATGCCGGTATGTCTCTTTCGCACTCATTGAATACAGAACTAGGAATCGTACCAAATTTCGTTTCATTGGAGCGCGATCGCTAGCGTTCCACTCGATACATAAGATTACAACTTACTTGAGACGAACGCGTAGACACTATTGTATAAACATAGTAGAATTGAAAGATAATTATAAATATAGAGAAATATAGATTGCCTATGTAATCTTAGTAGGTAGGAGTGCACTGCACCAGCGCTTCTTAGGACGAGCCGCCAGTGGCCCTACTTAAATACGTTGTTTGACGACGCCGCCAGTACGTTGCATTAATTAGTTTCGTATAACAATAGCGCTAGTTCCTTCGTCTAGGGCTATAGGTACATTATGTGCTAAAAAAATATCGCGCACTGAAGTTATGCCATGAAACGGACTGTATAAAATTCTTACCAACATTTCTTCTACCCTTATTTGTTAAGCCACCTCTTCACTATTCTTTGTTTATGATTGAAATAGGAGCACTAAGCAGTATAAACCACTGGCTTATATTTGCCTTTAACCATAATCTTCCTCCCTTCACGACGACACTAGTCTTTCTATTGTATTTACAAAGGTTTTTAAGTCACCTCCACCGGATAAGTAGATATGGGACCTACTCGAGAAATGGCTCACGCTAAAAGAACGATTTATTCTCGAAATAACCTATTCTTAAAAGGACTCTTTCACATAATATCAATACTGACGTATTCTGGTAAAGACGCGTTCCTATTTACAAACGTCTCTTACCAACTCTACCTGGTATTTGCTCGCTGATAAAAACACTGCCAACATAAATGTTTGGGAAACACTTGATTGGATTCCCAGGTTATGAGTAAACACACTTTTGTACATAGGTTATGTTGTGAACTATCTTAATATTGTAAATCCATAAGTTTTCCCCTGTGTTAATGCGGGCCTTTACTAGAATACATTGGCTCCTCCCGTGCATATCGTAAGAGTCGACTAGGGAATTCAGGGACGTTCTCTCAGGCGATGTACTAGCAAGTAGTTGCTAGTAGCAACGTGTTACTATTTTTTTTAACATATAGCCCCCATTGTGCTAAACGTGGCTTTAAGATCTTCTGCGTGGTCGTGCAGTTCAGGCTACATTTTAAGAACATAGCTGTATGTACCTATACAGGGTGTTTTTTTGTGGCCACCTTTAACGAAGGGTACGTACTCTATACATCAAATAAAGTAAGTTTATGTCAAAAAAAATGCTGGGAATTTTTTTTTTTTCAAAATTTTTTTTAAATTACCTACTTGATCTGGCGAAATTTATAGTGTCTAGTGTTTATGTTAGTTTTTTTATAGACAGATATTAATTATTTCTCGTGAAAAAATCTTGCTACGCGCGTCTATGTGCATTTATGCAGAAAAACGCAGTCTATTTACTCAACTTTGGACCCTAATATTTTGGAAACCAGACACTTCCCAGGTATGCTTCCATGGAGAAAAATGATCGTGATGATGAGGAGATTCCGTAGTTTTCGGGAACGTTGACGACCAAAAATCATCCTGTATATGTTAGAGCAGGGATTATCAAATTTTATTTTTCATAGAACCCTTTTAAAAGTTGACTGGTTCTGGTGGACCTACAGGCCTACACCACATACAAATTAATTGTGAACCCACATTTTTTCACGCCAACGTGGTCTACGTTACCCTGGGGGTCCACCTGGACCACTTTGGGAACCACTGTGTTAGAGTTTCTACGGTTGATAAATAATCTATCTTATTCTCATTAAGATGTATACGTTTTATTTTTTGTGGATATATTTAGAGTTACACAAATAGGAACGTGGCTCGCAAATAGTCAATATAAATAAAAGCTTTTACCTATAGATAGAAGCCTATGACGTGCGTATCTCTATAAAGAGCTAAGTGCTACGTATGGTGTTAAGGCTAGTCATGTACAGGTTACTGGCCTCAGTGGTTAAGACGTGCACCTTCCAAGCGGGAGGCGTAAGTTCGATCCCAGTCACGGGCCTGTACCAATGAATTTATTTCATGTACAGATTTTGATGTTGTAAAATTGTCACTTAGCTCGTGCCTCGGAAAGCACGTAAAACCGTCGGCCCTGCGCCTGATCTCTCTCCGATCGTGTCAACTTTCCGTCCCATCGGACTATGAGAGTAACGGAATAGAGAGTGCGTCTGTGTTTGCGTACACACTTGTGCACTATAATATCTCCTGCGTACCTGGCCAATCTCCGTAGAGATTGGTCGCCATGGCCGAAATACGGTCGGAGATCATCACTGGCCCCAGTAAAATCAAATACACACACACACTTTTACAACACATTAACCTAGTCCCACACTAAGATTCCTTAGGTCTTGTGCCGTGGGTGGGTACCACGCAACATAAATACGAGTACATAGATGATTATAGAAACATCCATGAATCGGAAACAAACATCGATATTCTTCATATCATTATTTGCACCTCCGGGATTCGAACCCAGGAGTTGCAGGCAGTGTCACTACACCAATCGGTCTGTCTATTGATCCTACCATACTATGCCCGTAATAAAAACGTGTGAGGGCCGTAACGGTTAAATCACGGAATGTACCGGCTACGGCATAAATCTCAACGGATAAACGTTAAAACTTAGTTAGAGGTGATTTGAAAAAGAAGTACGTACTTAAACCTATTTGCAATGCCTATGTTAAATTTTTTAACCATAATATCGATCACTAACTATATAAAGCGTCAAAAGAATTCTACGCAAAACAAAAATGTCCAAATCATCCTGCTAACAATAATTGTTATCTCTCCAAACATACGCATTACATTATGAAAGCAAATAAATCATATTTAGCCCTAAATCATCGTTATTATAGATAACGACCGATTGTCTGTCCGTCCGTCAATATAATATGTCGAAGGCATATTGTAGAACATACCATCTGTATTACAAAACGGCTAGACATTTTGAATAGTATGGGTTTTGAAGGAAGGGCTTCTATTACTTTGCCTTTTTTTTTTTTTATATATAATAGTGGACGCCCGCGACTCCGTCCGCGTGGACTACAGAAAAAACAAAATGTCGAAATTATCCGGGATAAAAACATTTTCCCGGGATAAAAAGTAGTCTATAGGTATGTTAAGTGGGACCTGTCACAATATATTCCTGAAAACTGCATCGAAATCGGTTCAGCCGTTTCTGAGATTAGTGTGGACAGACAAAAATTTCTAAAAACATTATTTTGGTTATTATTGCGTTGATAAAGATCTTCTACATATTTTTTTCTCATATATCTTCCATGTATAGACAGTGATCCGTTACATTTATAGATATATGTATAGAATAGATCACTTGAAAACATGTCGTTAACCTTGAACTTGTGATGTCTTCTATTAAATTATGAGATGTTTGATAAGATGTTTTGCTCAGTTTTCATAGACCGCTAATATATACATACTACATACAGGCGTGGTGGCGTTTTAGCGTTTTTGCCTTTCCATTGTCGATATAAAGTTTTCAAGTTTTTTTTACCATAACATCTGAACGGATTTGTATAAAATTAATATGTAGTAGTGGGTGTATTAATTGATATTAATGTTTTATATAAATAAACATTATGATGATTGTTATAAATATTTTATTTAAAGTGGATTTGAATTCTAAATATTTACAACAAAAATATCTGATTGGTATCAAAATCTGGTAACCCTACAAATTTTCTGTCATAAAAATTATCTTTAAACTGTACAAACAAAAATTTTATTATGAAATAGTTGAGATAAAACTTTATCTGATCCTTGCTTAATAAATGGCATATATATAGTTAGGTATTATGTATCCAAAGTTTAAGATTATTCTTTGCTGGTGATTGAGATAAGACAACTTATATAAGATAGTGGACGCCCGCGACTCCGTCCGCGTGGACTACAGAAAAAATAAAAAGTAGCCTATATGTTAAGTGTAAAAAGTAGCCTATATGTTATCGCGGTTGTCGTAAAAAAATAATTCACGTTTGTCCCCTTCCCGTGGGAATTTCGGGAAATCCGTTCCCAGTGCTTCCTCGGGGTCCCAAATAAACATATATGCTCAACTTCAGATTCACATGTTTAACCGTTTTCGTAAAAAATAAATAATTCCCGTTGGTCTCCTTCCCGTGGGAATTTCGGGAAATCCGTTCTAGTGTTTCCTCGCAGTCCCTAATGAACATATATGCCCAATTTCAGCTTCATATGTATAGCGGTTTTCGTAAAAACTATGAATTCCCGTTTGTCCCCTTCCCGTGGGAATTTCGGGAAATCCGTTTTTAGTCCTCCCTCGCTGTCCCCAATGAACATATATGCCCGATTTCAGCTTCATATGTATAGCGGTTTTCGTAAAAACTATGAATTCCCGTTTGTCCCCTTCCCGTGGGAATTTCGGGAAATCCGTTTTTAGTCCTCCCTCGCTGTCCCCAATGAACATATATGCCCGATTTCAGCTTCATATGTATAGCGGTTTTCGTAAAAAATATAGAATTCCCGTTGGTCGCCTTCCCGTGGGAATATCGGGAAATTCTTATAGCCTATGTTCATCCAGGTCCAATAAGGATTCTAACGGTGAAAGAATTTTTGAAATCGGTCCAGTAGTTTTTGAGCCTATTCATTACAACCAAACAAACAAAGTTTTCCTCTTTATAATATTAGTGTAGACAACACATTAACGTAGTCCCACAGTAAGATCCCTAAGGTCTTGTGTCGTGGGTACTAAGCAACGTTATATAAATACATAGATAAGTATAGAAACATCCATGACTCGGAAACAAACATTGATATTCATCATATCAATGTTTGCACCTACCGGGATTCGAACCCAGGACCTGGGTGTCGCAGGCAGGGTCACTACCTACTAGACCAGTCGGCCGATGTTAAAAAGAAGTGTTAAAATATCAACGCACGAAGTCTTGGATGAATATTTGTCCGTCTCCTATGCATGTGCTCCGGCTATAGTCTTTCCATCCCATCGGACTATGAGAGTGACGGAATAGAGAGTGCATCAATGTTTGCACACATACTTGTGCACTATTATATCTCCTGCGCACCTGGCTAGTCTTCCGTACATTGGCCGCATTGACCGAAAATGCGGTCGGACCTATGGTCTACTTGAAATTTGGCGTACATATAGGTAGGAGTACGGAGAAAGACATAGGCTACATTGTGTACGAAGTCGAAGTAGCTGGTGCTACATAAAGATGTTCTACCATTAAAGTTTCTCTTTGCGCTATCGCCATGCGCTAAATAATAAAATATTGATGTATGATAGTTTGGCGATAGGCCAATATAGTGCTGAAAGGTACTGGCGTATACAAAAGTGATAACTCAGGTGTAAAAAAACGGCCAAGTAACGGTACAAAAAGGTACAAAATAAATTGTCAATATAGTCGATTCTGACCGTCACACTTAAACGTAAACTTAAAGTTAATTAGGTTTGTCCATCTCTATTCTTAACATAAATGTCTGACACAAAAAGGTACAGATTGGATAAATTTAAAGTTTAGTGAGACGGTCGGAATTGACCTTAATTAACTTCTTTAAACTGACTGCCCTTTTATGTTGAAAGCAAGGATTAGCCGAACTTATAAAAAAAAAAAGGTAAACTTGTAACACTTTTCTACGCGAGCGTCCAATTTAAAAGTCGTTCAGATCGCAAACACGCCGGCCTATAATAATCTATAACAAGTCTTTACGAGTTTTGCACGTGAGTATACACTGTATAGAATGCCTGTCAATATTTAGTACATTACTGTACCTAGGCTGCCTACAGAACTGGTTAGTACATATTCGGAAATAAAGAAGGCGCAATAGTTCACCCTGTGCCGATGTGCGGCCTCACTGGTATACATCAGCTGCATCTTCTTCAATGCATGTGCTAAGAGTCCACCAAAAAATATCAGGGGCCGTATATATATATATATATATATATATATATATATATATATATATATATATATAGTCACTGATAATTAACATCTGTCCCAGCTATGATGAATGTGTATGATCTCCTTTATTATTATTATAGGATGTTTTTTCGTTGCCACCCTTAACGAAGGGTACGTACTCTAAACATCAAATAAAGTAAGTTTATGCCAAAAGAAATGCTGGGAAAAGATGTAAATTTTTTTGAAAAAAAAAACAGACTTCATAGACAGATATTAATTATTTCTCGAAAAAAATTATTTATTCTTTATTGCACATACACAAAAAGAAATATGGCATACAACATTAAAGAAGAGATGCATGTGCAATGGCAAGCTTATCTCTACCAGAGATCTCTTCCAGCAAGCCAAGCAAGTAAAGAGAAATTGTTAACAACAGGGTAACATGTGCAATTAAACAAATCTTGCTACGCGCATGAATTTATGCAGAAAAACACAGTCTATTTACTCAACTTAGGACCCTAATATTTTGGAAACCAGACACTTCCCAGGTATGCTTCCATTGAGAAAAATGATCGTTATGATGAGGAGATTCCATAGTTTTCGGGAACGTTGACAACCAAAAATCACCTGTATTGTTTTTTTTTCACTGGTATAAACTGGACTATTGGAGAAGAAACTTTCAGTTGCTCTACTGGTAGGAGTCATACCTACTAAAAAACTACTACCTACCTAGCGTACTACCTACTACCAGTTTAGACTTCTGAGAGTAAGCCTAGATCTATCCCAGGTATGGCAGGCTGATTTTGTAATATGCGACGTTACATAATACGAACTCTAGTCACATTTTGACGTTTGCCATTAATTTATTTTAGCCTACTCTCAAAATCTGAAGCAGTCGTCATTCACATGAGCTCACTAATCGTGTCACACGCCAAACGTACAGGCCTGTGCATGGAGCTATAGCTTAGAGGAGAAAGCCAATAACCGATCTTGAGAGATTTTTTGCATATTTCAGATTTTCCATTGTTTTCATACAAAATTTGGATTTAAAAAAATTCCGAGATTCTTTATGATCTCTAGTATTGAAATTGGCTCTTAGACTCTCCCAAAACGATTCAAAACTAAACTATAGGCCGATTTACGTGAAATCTTTTCTTGTACGTTCAAGAGCGATAATCGAATTCAATTATTGATACGGCATTTTTACTCGACTGCGCCACAAGGACGGTTATGTTTTTAGAGTGATTTTGTATGTATATTTCGTTGGCACCCGCTAGAGCCTAAATGGCTTCTCGTATTTGAGCTTGAAGGTATCATTAGATTCGTCTTATTCGTGACAGTGACACTGGGTCAAAATTTTTACGCATTTGGGCTTTTTTCTTTAAATAAATGAGGTTATGACTAGTAAAAACTTGAACAAAAATGACATTTTAGACTACGCCAGCCATTTAGGACAAATATTTTTTTTTAAAGTAGGAAAAATATATTGAAATATTTACAATGCCTATTTATTCACTAATTTACAAGTACAATAATATATTTTTAGATTACAGATAATGTAGTTAAACCCAAAGCAACTAGCGCTATCATTCAAAGGAATTATTGTGATCTAACGCTTTCCATGCATTGGTTATTGCCACAGCGATGTATAGAGTGGCCTTGGGGGCGTGGCCGGTGTAAGTGGAGTTTAAGCAAAATCGACAAACTTTTTTGTAAGCAGTGAAACAGAAAATGTAGTCACACACATAGTAACTAGCGACATCCTACATCGGTACTATTCTATGAAACTGACAATTCCACCAGGACTCAAACAAATTTGGCTCGGGGGCCCATATCCCGTTGTTTCTGATATTTATGGTTATCGCAGATCCTCATTTCATCAGCATCATGCGACGACCTTTCCGTCATCCGTTCGCGTCGAAGCGAGGGGGCGCTTCTGCCGCGTTAGCTTCCAGGGATCTAACATGAATGTATACATTAATGGTCTCGGCATTATTACATAGTCTGCGGTCACCAACCCGCCTGCCCAGCGTGGTGACCATGGGCACAACCCCCTTATGGCAGTTAGCCTATGGAGGCCTACGTCCAGCAATGGACTGCAATAGGCTGAAGACGACGACATAGTATAAAACAAAGTTGCTTCCCGCTGTCCCTATGTTGCACCCGTGAAGCACGGGTGGGTCGCTAATTCCTAATGATCAGTAACTTAGCTGCATCTCCTTCCGTGCATTTTGTAAGAGTCGACTAAGGAGGTCGGCCATCTGATTACGTAAAGGCAATAGCAAAGCCGAAGCCGCGCGTTCGCGATAATTGAGAGTGTATGCATGCGCGCAACGAGTGTTGCAGGCAACATGTAAAAATTACACTTAAAAAGTTAATGTTCCTTTTTTAACTGTGCCTTCGAGTAAGTCCTAGCTTAGCTTCGTATAAGGACATATTACGACACAAGCTATAATTTCTGTTTTCCTATATTTCTATTAGTGTGTGCACAATACAAGTGAAGTTCTAATATTGTGTTTTTCTTGACTTTCTTATATTATACCAAGTGCGCCCTATTCACTAAAACATACAGTCCACTAAATCGACATCTTGGCGAGACAGTCCATCATAGGTATAACAACCAGGCTGTCCCGCACAACGAGCGCTCGGCGTCCTCCCGCGCCCCGCACCTCGCCCCGCGCACACACACTCTCAATTATCGCGATCGCGCGGCTTCGGCTTTGCTATTGCTTTTACGTAATCAGCGGGGCTGGCATATTCTCTCATACGATAAGTTAGTAACTGGTCACTTTTCGTTTATATTGTATTGTCCGAACACACCTCAGTACTAAAATAACCACTATAAAGTACGGTAGTCTAGCCATAGTTTAGGTATTCTAATATATCTCCGTTACCGGTAATCACCTGCGACCATCCCTTTGATCCGCCCCCGGCGGTCGTTGACCCCGCCACCCCTGAACTTGGGGTAGGTTGGACAGGGCTGTAACGGTGTGGTTGGCAGATTCAGCTTATTATAGTGAAGACACGCATCAGCACGAAATTATTCAAATTAAAATCTAGTTTAGTAATAGTTTATTCTGATAATGGAGTTATACCGTGATTTTAAGCTAGAAATTTAAGGTATTAGTGTAGGTAGTGTTTTACTTAGAAACCATTATAATCTTATGCATGTAATATTATAAAATTATTAATTAAGAAATGGAAAAAATTCTTCACCCGAGTAGGAATCGAACCCACGACCTCTGCATTTCGTGCTAGTGCTCTTACCACTGAGCTACCGGCTCATATGCCTGTAATACATGTAATATGCCTGCCTCGGGTGAAGGAATCACGTAGTGTATCGCTTGAGAAGCCTACCGTACGTGGCAGGGTTATGCGAAACTGGAGTATTATGAAGACCTACGTATTTAGTTAATACATAACATATCGATTAGTGGTGTTCAAAAAAGCTATATTCTCGGAACGCGTGAATGTGATATGCTACATGCAAATAGCGCGCTATTTTTCCGTGACGTTATAACGTTACGAGTTGCGCGCAAATCACAAGTCACGAATGAATGACTGAACGAATACGCTATATTCTTATCCCGACAATCACAAGTTGTGAAAACGCTATTATTCTAGTTGACGCGATTTCATATAGCTGTTGGTAACCAATGACAAGTCACGAATACGCTATTTTCTATTTGACGCGATTTCATATAGCTGTTGGTAGTCCGGCGCCGGCCGTCACACGCTATGCATGTAGTACGAAGGCGCGATGAGTCATGCGTACGCGACACGTGAAGCGCGTATATCGTTATAGCGTTTAGCTTGGAACGAGTCAATTAAATCATTGGTTATTGCGCTATGGACAAATAGCATGTTATTTTTAAAAGCTATACGTTATATTAGCTACCACTAATATCGATATATAATACACGAAGTACACAAAATACTATCTCAGGTGTAACGTAAACTGAAGATATTATTTCCAAGATATTATAATAATGAAAGAAAAGCGTTCAGAAGCAAAAAGTTAGATGGATTATTATGTCACAGAGCCTATACAGGTGAAAATATTAGGGTCCAGAGTTGAGTAAATAGACTGCTTTTTCTGTATAAATACACATTGACGCGTGTAGCAAGATTTGTTCACGGGAAATAATTAATATCTGTCTATGAAAAAACTAGCATAAACACTGGACACTCTAAATTTCGCCCGATCAAGTAATAAAAAAAATGTACATTGTTTCTCAGCATTTTTTGGCATAAACATACTTTATTTGATGTATAGAGTACGTACCTTTCGTTAAGGGTGGCAACGAAAAAACACCTGTATACCTATAGGATGAAAATAAACTACATGCAAGCCAGATGCGAATGTTGAGGTGGATGTCTGGTGTTATAAGAAAGGATAAGATAAGGAATATGTACATAAGATGAAGTTTAAAAGTTGCACCGATCTTAGACAAGTTCGAAGTAACCGTTTGATTTGGTACGGACATGTGAAGCGAAGTATGGAAAGGCATATTTTACAGAGAGCGCTGGGCATGTCTGAGAAGTGTTGGATGGACTGTGTGAGAGAGGATATCCGTGTACTGAGAGTGAGTAACGAGATGATGGATAAGAAGGATGAATAGATGAAAAACACATATTATACGCCGAACCTAAGTACTAACAGGGCAGGGAGAAGAAGAGTATATTTCAAATATAACTCAACGTTATTGCTTATTAATAAAATACGGCGTATCAATGGAATTGATCTTGACGTGTAACCTTACATACCAGCGGCTCATAAACAGCGGAAGCTCGTTAAAATGCTGTAACGGCCCCGCGCTGGGCGCCAATATCCTGTTTATAGGAAGCCGTCCAATTTGTCCCACGTAGATATCATAGATTATATACACACGGTGGAATTCCCGAAATAATGTAGCCAGAACAGCAGGGTCATGAAGGAGTTCTTACTGCCACGATGAGTGTAGCAAGGTCAGATGCAAAAGATCAGTGACGAGTTGCTAGTACATCGCCCAAGAGAACGCCTCTAAGTTCTGTTGTCTTTTATTATTATTATATGTAAAAGTTACGGTCAATAGTATACTTATTATCTTGTAAATTATCTTGTAAATTTGTATATGAACAGTGGTTATTGATAATAATATAAATATAAATAAATATTCACACACTACACAACACATTAACCTAGATCCCTAAGGTCTTGTGTCGTGGGTACTAAGCAACGGTATATAAATACATAGATAAGTATAGAAACATCCATGACTCGGAAACAAACATCGATATTCATCATATCAATGTTTGCACCTACCGGGATTCGAACCCAGGACCTATGGCGTCGCAGGCAGGGTCACTACCTACTAGACCAATCGGCCGTTCCTTAGTTACTTAGTCCTTAGTCGACTCTTGTGACATTAGAAAGGAGATGTATTCTAGTGAAACCCTATATCAGCACACAATATTACGCAAATTAATTTTCAAATTATAAGTAAAATATAAGCGAATTGTGGTAAACAGAATTGCGTATCTAATAAACTACATAGATACATCCTAGTTTATCCATATATTTTTATTACAAATGTTTGTTTTTAATTTGTTTTATGCTGCTCTGGGAGGGGAAAAAACGTATTATACCACAGCTGCTTCTCTTCCCGGGAATACTGTACAAGTCAGTAGAGGAACAAGAGGGTCTTGGTGTTTTGTAGGCGATGGGCTGACCACCTGTCACTACTAACCGAACTTGTACATCTCAACTATACCCTCAAAATTGGTCAAAAGTGGCACCATATGGTTCTATCTGCCCTTGGTGCTCTGCCTACCCCGTAAGGGATAAAGGTGTGATGATATGTATGTATATATGTTTTTAATAATTACTTAAAAAATAAACCGAACAACTTTCGTTCTTAGAGATATTATTCTATGTTACATGTATAGATGCCAAAATCATGACCCTTTCTGTTGGCTTAACCGTCGTCGGGTAAAAATGGCTTAAAACCCAGTCGTAATATCTTCTTGATTTTAAAGACATCGAAAAATGGCCCCCATCTATCTGACTTAGCTGAATCCGCTACATCAAATAGTGATGCACGAACGAGGATGGGCTGTCTGTCACGTAATACGGGATATCAGTCACGTGGTATTATTGGATCGGTGATATACTAGCTGATATTTCACCTAGTATAAAATAGTGGTTGGTTTTTGATAGGTTTGGTGGGTAAAAGTAACAAACTTGCCTGTTTTTAGTACGACTATAGGAATAAAATTTGCATTTCAATATAAAAAGGTAACTATACTATACGCCAACCCTCCTGGCACACGCAGTCATAGAATGTTATATGACAGCGCGTGCCAGGAGCGTTGGCGTATAGTATAATAGGATTAAGTTTTCCGACTTCCCTCATGATACGAGTAGACGGTACCTTTAAAAATAACTTATTTTTTTGCAACTTGTTAATATAACCTAACTAAAAGTAAATACATATAACACTTAAACCAATTTTAACAATTTTGTTACGTTTGTCATTTTAGGTGTTTATTTAGTTAAAAAATATGACCAATACAAAACCTGATGATTATTATCACAGTAGATAAACAAACGTGTTATCCTCCTAGTCAAAAGTCTATTCAAAGTGTTAGTGAAGTGTGAAGTCAGACTACTCAAAAGTCTAGTCTAAGTCCACAAAAGTGTTAGTGAAGTGTGAAGTCAGAGTGTCTCCCCCCGCGCCTAACAATGAGATGAGTGGCGAGGAGTCGGGCGGCGTGCGCCGGCGCCGCAGCATCAAGCGACTCTTGCGCAGTTTGACCGCCGACCGGCTGCAGACAGGTGTGTGTGTTATGTCTTATGTCTAAGGCTAAGGCATCAGGGATGTTGCTATGTATGAAGATGAAGCTCTGCATTTGCTAGATTTCGATAAGCAGGCAGCGCATTGTGGTCTATTTCAAAAAAGTATTAGGGATCGTTTTACAAAGTTGGCGTAGTTTTTTGTATATACAGGGTGTGGTTGACAGCCAGGCAAATACTGAAATGCTGAACAAGTACCATTGTGTTGAGTTATACGATAGTGTTATTACTCACAGGAAATGTATTTTTGATTTGAATCAGTAATCTTTGCTCTGCGCACCAATTGTATCGGGCGATCCTGTGACTAATTAAATGGGCTTATTGGTTATTGTGTAACACATTGCTATTTTTTGGATCCCTTGTGACTCTCCATTAGGGTTGATCAGTTATTTAAACTTTTTGAGGGATTTTTTAAAAATCATCTCATGTTTTAATTTTTATTTTTAATTCATTACCTAAGGCCTAATTAAACGACTAAACAATTTTTTTCCTGAACAATAATATACGAAAAAAAAGTCGGAAAATTTTGGAATTTTCCCGCGAAAATTTTCAGTGTTTTCCGCCTCAGAATCATCATCTGAAGTTATGGTATCAAATATCGATATTTGCCTGGCTGTCACCATAGATTTATTATACTAGCGTTACCATAGATTTGTCACAAACACCCTGTATAAGTAGGTACTTATTTTATCAATATTCTATGCATTAAAGTATAATAACGAGAAAAACGGACAGAGTGCTGCGACTGCACAGATTGATGGTTAATAAAATTGCAACTATGTCAGTCTATTTTCCAGATTATTATATTTCTGTCTGTGCGACATCTGTCGGGTACGAAATAAACTAGTATTAGTCACATATGCTACATAAGTCAGTTAAATATAGTTGCGTTAGTCACTTGTTGCTGTAGTCATAGGCGGCGTCTTTGTTTGAGAAATTCCTGGTTGTTTCGGAAGTCGTTACCATAGGAGGATTTAGGGGGGCATACAGAGGGCAGGTGCCCTCCTCGATGTTTACGTTACTACCACAGCATATGCCTACTAATTAAGGAATCTTTTTGTAAATGAAATTGTATTAGGCGTTACAATTCGGAAGTTCAAACATTCACTATGGGTGCGCCCACCACCGTCTTTTTGTGCTCCGACCAGAAAAATACCTGGATCCGCCTAAGGACCTACCTACGGATATCAAGGTCCCAAGGATAGCAAGGGTTACAATACGCGGTTAATTGAATAAAGCTCCAAAATGGCGTAAAAAGTACCTTTAGGTACTTTATGTGCTCTAGGTTTTCTATAGTTGGCTAGTTTAATACTCGTAGTATTTCGCTTAACATACTCCTTTAGCTATATGAACAATGTAGATATAGTATACCCATCTATCTACATAAAATCACGCCTACCCCTTTTCCGGGTTATGGTACATCTCGCCCACAAAAACTCGCCACATCCCTTTAGTTTTATAAAGGAGACATCTAGTTCGATCTTCCACACTGATTCAGGCGAATCTGTCCATATACATTTTTTAAAGTAGACATTTCGCTACTTCGGGGAAGAAAGGGCGTAAAAGCCACTTTTGGCCAAAATGAGTTAATAATGCAACTTTGTTTAGTTTTCGACGCTCTATCGATCTGTATATTTAAAATTTCAATATTCCCAAAAAAATGGCTTTTACCCCCATGATTTTTTTCTCACCAAAACCATTTTTATTAAAAAAAATTGACGTATATGACATTATTTAATTATTTCAAATTAATAAGGGCGTATCACCATAGTATGAAAGAATATTTGGTCGTAAATACAATATTTATTACGTAATGACTTTTACGACATTTTTACTTGGCAATTTAAATATGATTTGGCTTTTACGCCCTTGCACAAAAATAAAAACTTGGAGTTACAGCATTCAAATCGTAACAATAACAATTTCTTTAGTCTAAAAATCGGAGAGTAATCATGTCATTTATCGTTGTCTCTTATGCGTACGTTAAACAGTCTTACAATGGAGTGAGATAGAAACATAATTTATTTAGCCAATAAAGCGCGCGCGCTGCCGACGACACACGCACAAACACAATCGCAACCTGCATGTACACGACTTACCACAAGTGAAGTCCACGTGTCCAATCTTGTCAGTCTGTCAATCGCAGTTTCTTTACCGGATTGTTATTGTTTACGTTCCGTTTGAATATTAATACAGTGCGAATAAGTTACTTGTTTAATTAAAAAAATGGATAATACGAAGCCGAAAGCCTTGGATTCCTTGCTAAAAAGAAGGAATATCGTTAATGCATTATTACAAAGCCGTCGTCGTTCATCACAAAGGTAAGTTTTAAGTAATAGTACAGTACCTATCTATTATTCTTGGCTCAAACTGTTTAGACGTGCTTACCTAATGTGATGTTTCTTTAGTTAGAGATATTCGTAGTGTAGCGCGCCACCTATCTGACAGCGAGCGCGTTCGCGAGCGGCCTGCTCGCGTAGTCCGTTGCCCCGCTCGCTACCGCTAGGAGCTCTCTTGCAATTATGCTATATTTTACTTAATTTGTATGTATTGTTTGGTTCAGTCAATTTAATATAACTCCTACGTTAAAACCAGTGTTTCTTTTGCTGAAGAAGGTTCACGCCCATCCGAAACGAAGCATACCATCTCGCTTCCCACAAATGGCGCCCAACAGGGGGGGCGTGAAAATTTTTTTTCGGTAAATTTACACTGTCTATCTTGAGAAGATATTTAACAAGAGTGATGCCCAAGAAGATGAGATCGCGTCGTCAGTCCGCAGACGACTTCACCGACGCGACCGCGACTAATAATATCCAAGAAGGAGGTAACCAATTAAGTATAGAGACAATGTTGTGTGAATTGCAAAGATCCCGTGCGATCATCGAACGACTCCTAGGCGAAAAACAAAGAGATGTACATTCCGGAAACCTATCGTGCTGCACATCCCGCTTCTCCGGTGACGGCTGCGTTGACAGCTTCATTGACGCCGTGGAAGCCTACATGGAGTGCTGCAACGTCTCCGACGCCAACGCACTCAGGGGTATGTCCATGCTCCTGATCGGCCCTGCAGCAGTGTGGTGGCAAAGCGTTCGGTTCGAAGTACAATGCTGGAGCGACGTGACTGACCGTTTAAGAGGTGCGTATGGTGACCGCCGACCGCCTCACCAGATTTATCAAGATCTGTTCGCGATGAAACAAGGGTCATACAACACTGACGTTTTTGTCGCACAGGCGAGAGCATTACTGACGAGGATACCACGAGGTGACCTGTCTGAGAAAGTCCAGGTGGACATGGTGTACGGTCTCCTTGATCGTCGTATCAAGAAACGCTTGAGCAGAGAGAACGTAAGCAACTTCGCAGACCTGTTGCGTGCCGCACGTCTAATTGAAGAGTCCGTGAAGGAAACCGCAGCAAAGAGTGCAGAGCAAGTCCAAACGAATCCTGTTCAAGTGCCTGAACTGTCGCCGCAACCTGTTTCTTCTTTATCTCAACCGCGTCGTGAATCTGTGTCGTGCGCGTCTCAGTATAAAGTTAATTCGCCCGTGTCGCAACCCGTTTCAATTAATCGCGCAACTAAATTTTGTAAATATTGTAAGATTTATGGACATTTAAGAGAAGAGTGCCGTAAAGTTGTAAATAAAACTAGTTCTATTGTAAATAATGTCGAGCCGCAGCAACCAAGTTGTTATGGCTGTGGTCAGAAAGGTGTCGTGCGATCGCAGTGCGTCAAGTGCAACTCACGCTTGCCCATTTCCACATTTGACGTTACTGTTACTGACATAAAAACATCACATGACATTACTGACGACTCTGACAATAATTTCTTTTTTCATTCGGGTTGTCATTACAAACGAAATAGTTTGAACTCCCAAGTAAATTTTGTAAATAGTTCCAATAGTTCTTTAAACTTAAAGCACTCACACACGTTTTCTCTTAAGGATTCTTTACACGATACAATCGTGACGTCCAATGCCCAGAGTTATAATGTTAAACACGATACACCTAGTATCTCACACACGAACTCTATTCAACATAGATCGTTTTCTTACTCTGATTTTGATTTCCAGGAGGAGGAATTTCGTGTTTCCAGTTTAACAACGTCTCAAACATCCAGGCCCACTCTCAGTATTCAAATTCTAGGAGCACAAGGCGTTGCTCTTATAGATACTGCGGCGAAACGCAGTGTGGCTGGTCATAAGCTCTATCAATTTTTAAATCGAAAGGGACAAACTTTTACCAAACAACCAAACAACAGGTAAATGTCAGACTTGCTGATGGTGTTCTCCGTTCATGTTCCCTTCTGTTGACCACCGTGGACGTCACTCTAACGCCACAGATGGTTGTCTCCATCGAGTTTTTCGTCTTTCCCGAGGCGACCAACAACGACACGCTGTTAGGTATAGATTTCTTAAAAGCTACGGATTTAGTTATAAACTTTGGCACATCCTCATGGTATTTGCACGGTACTAATCAAACTTTTCCTTTAGAGTATGAAGATGATGCCGTGTTTCCGCCATCTCCCACTTCGCCCGTAGTAGTTTCATCTTTGGCACTTAGAGAGGATGAAGGCAACATGCTCTCCGTGGACCAGCGTGATCGTCTTATGATGCTTCTTAATAAACACGAGGATATATTTAAGGTAGGAGGAGGATATACCCCTTTTACCGAACATAAAATAGATACGGGGAATCATACCCCTATTGCTGTACCACCGTACCGTCTTACGCCGGCTAAGAAGTCCCTGATGGAAGCTGAGCTCGAAAAGATGTTACAGGACGGTGTCATAGAGGAGTGTGAGTCTGCCTGGTCTTCACCCGCTCTCCTCATACCTAAGAAAAATGGAACTTGTAGATTCTGTGTAGACTACCGACGTCTCAACGCTGTTACTAAGTCAGATACTTATCCATTGCCTGTCATTGAAGATCTACTCCATGCTACCAAACGCGAGGGTTTTATCAGCACGATAGACCTTCGTTCCTCATATTGGCAGGTGAGTGTGTTCCCCAATGACAGAGATAAAACAGCTTTTGTGACTCCATTCGGTACGTTCCGCTTTCTTAGGATGCCTTTTGGGCTAAAAAAACGCTCCGGCGACCTTTCAGAGGTTGATGGACCGTTTTCGTTCAGGGTCAACTCTTAAAGATGTCACTTTACTAGTATATTTAGATGATTTGATGATACTGTCTGATAGCTATGATAAACATCTACAGGATTTGGAGGCCGTGTTTGATCGTCTACGTCATTTTCAGCTCCGAGCCAACCGTGAAAAGTGTGTCTTCGCGTGTAATCAGGTAAAGTACCTAGGACACCTCATTACTCCGGAGGGTATCAAAGCAGATGACGCTAAAGTAGAGGCGATACTAAATATGAAAGAGCCAACTAACATCAAACATCTCAGAACGTTCCTACAAACATGCTCTTGGTTTCGTAAGTTTGTCCCAAATTTTTCTGCGGTTGCTCAGCCGTTAACCAAGCTTACCAGGAAAAACGAGCCATGGTCTTGGGGTAGTGAACAGCGTTCTGCATTCAATGAATTAAAAACAAGATTAACCACTGCACCGGTTCTAGTCCAACCGATGTACGATGTAATGTACCGATGCTAGCAATTATGCCTTGGGTGCTGTACTTTTGCAAGGCGAAGGTTACAATGAGCATCCTATCGAGTACGCCAGTCGCTTGCTTATTTGTGCGGAAAGGAAATATAGTACTACCGAACGGGAAGCATTAGCCGTGATCTGGGCGGTTGAAAAGTTCCGTCCCTATATAGATGGTTATCCTGTTGTAGTTAGAAGTGACCATCAACCACTAAAGTGGCTTCTCACTCTTAAATCTCCCAGTGGTCGTTTGATGAGATGGGCGCTAAAACTACAGTCATATGACATTAAATATGAATATACCCCAGGTAAAACTAACGTCATTGCAGACACTCTAAGTCGCCCTGTTTGTGACGAGGAGCTTTTAGAATACTGTGAAGTATGTCCAGTTACCGTCTATATTCCTCGTATAAATCCTGAGGAACTTCGAACTGCTCAGCTTGACGACCCTGACAAGAAAGTTTATGCCTCAAAGAGACGGTCCTTATGTTGTCCGGCGTGTCATTGGTCCTAACACTGTCGAAGTAGCAGATTCTAAGGGTTTGGTGTTAGGTCGGTTCCATACATCCGATGTAACACTTTGTGTAGGACACGATATACAAACAAAACCTGTGCAACCACGTAAACTACGTGGTCGTCCGCGCGCACCTTCTATGAATGCACCTACACAAAATGCCCCTGTTCTCAGTGCCAAGTCACCTTCGGGACGAAGACGTGGCTTGGAGGAGGAGAGTGTAGCGCGCCACCTATCTGACAGCGAGCGCGTTCGCGAGCGGCCTGCTCGCGTAGTCCGTTGCCCCGCTCGCTACCGCTAGGAGCTCTCTTGCAATTATGCTATATTTTACTTAATTTGTATGTATTGTTTGGTTCAGTCAATTTAATATAACTCCTACGTTAAAACCAGTGTTTCTTTTGCTGAAGAAGGTTCACGCCCATCCGAAACGAAGCATACCATCTCGCTTCCCACAGTATTTATTTTATAATAAATATTAAGAGTGCATTCGTCGTAGTAATTTCTAGGAAGATAGGTACTTACCTATTTTTTTTACTACTTAAAATATTAGGTACTCACGGTGTAAAAACGGTCGGGTTTATTATGGTTGTATGTATAGTTGTATAGATGGGTGCTTACGTACCTAAGTGCTAACTAACTTTACCACAAAGGTCATGTTACGTAGGTACCTATCTAATTATTCACAATATTTTTATTCAGTTATTTTGTTTAATCATTTTCTTTATTCAAATTACATGCATTTCTATTTATTCCGTTATAAACTCCATGAAACTGATTTGTTAGACTGGCTTTTACGCCCTAATGACTAATGTCTTCTGATTTTTCGATGCCGTGCGTGACTTTTACGACCCCAATATTACAGGGAACTAAAACTACAATGGCTTTTACGCCCTAACTCTTACTAGCATTAAAAATAAAGACGACTTTTTTGTATAATTTTTGTATAAGTAAATCTATTATCATCTTATTTCCAGATCTGACTACGAGCCGAGTCAGTCGACTAGGAGTTTTGATCAAAATAGTAGTTCGGATCAAAGCAATGATATAATCGAAAACAGCGACACAGAAATGCAACCAATAAAAATATCAAAAGCAACACACACAAAAATCATAATTAATTCAAGCAGTGATGGCGATATCAATACCTCTATGATTTCTTTACCCCGAGCACATGCTTCATTCTTTGGAGACAACGTTGGTAGCCTTATACCACCAAAAAGCCCGTTTAAAAACAATAGTAACAAAATAAATATTATTTCTATGGAAGTCTTAAAACAGGCTGATAGTTCGTCGACTGTTGTATTACCACATCCAAATATTACTGCCCTCCCTGCAGATCCAGTAATTGCTGAAAATGAAATCTCATGTGCTGTGCCGACCGTTGAGTCGTTTTCTTCAAACCTTTTGCCAGCTGACTATGCTCCAGAAACCAAAGTTACATCAGTTCCGATCGCTAATTCGTCTCTAATTGTTAATACATTGTCTACCTACGACAATAGTACGCAGCTTGAATCTTCTTCCGTATTGACTGCTGAATTACCTACTTTATATGTTAATCTCGTGCCACAAGATGACTATGCCGCTGATGAACCCGAAGTTCCTTCTGTACCGATCCCTGAATCATCTGACTTGAAGACCAACCTTCTGCCGTTGGATAAATATATACCTCAATCTGATAGTTGTATACCTACCACCTCCAAGACGCCATTTTTAGAACTGAGTCCTTTACTGGCTGCATCTCACGATGAAACTCAGCTTGGACCTCCTAATCCATCTACAAGTACAGCACTGGCCAATTTAAATATTACACACACAGTGAAAAAGATCGGACTAAAAGAACACGCAAAACTTCAACTTCAAAATACAAGATGTATTATATAGACTTCTTATCTGACGAGGAAGCTTTAGACTTTTCTGGTGGTAGTTCTGATGATTGGACTTGCAATGAATCTGAATCTAGTGGTTCACCTGAAAAGAAAAAGAAGAAAAAAAAAAAAAGAAGAAAGCCCAAAAGGATGATACAAGTAAAAATATAACAAGGAAGAAACAGAAACTAATAAATAAACGGAAAGAACGAAAACAATTAAAAGATGAGGGAAAATCCTACCAAACCAAGAAAGGGGACATAGTTAAAGAAAAATCTATGGGAGAAAACCCATGTAAGCAGGATAAATGTAAAAGAGGTTGTTTTAATATAACGGAAGAAAGGCGAAAGTCTCTGTTTGACTTCTTTTGGAGCATAAGTTCACAACGGAGGAAAGATTGGCTTATTAATTGTACTCGCCAGGTATCAATTTCCAGGAAAAGAACGGACTCTCCAAATAGTAGGAGAAATTTAACATACGAGTACTTTATCAATAATGGTGAAGATCGTCAAAAAGTTTGTCAAAAGTTCTTGCTTGAGACATTGAATGTGACCCAGAAATATTTATTATACAATCTGTCTCATTCTAAAGAATATAATATGTCTCAGGATGATCGGAGGACACGTACATTTCCGGATAAGTATTCTCCAGAAGCAAAAGCACATGCAAAGTCTTTTATTGAAAAATTGCCAGCAGTCCCTTCACACTATAACCGGAAACGAACCAGCAGGGTGTATCTTCCCCAAGAATTAAAAAATGTATCCAATTTGTATAGACTTTATGTGAAAGAATGTGAAGATAAAAATCAAGATGCAGTTGGAGATACTATATTTAGAAATATATTTAATAATGAATATAATATCAGCTTTCATTGTCCAAAAAAAGACAAATGTCTTCTGTGTACAAGAGCCGACCGAAAAGAAATAAGCAGCGAAGAAGATAAAACCATTTTAGAAAATCACATTAAAGAAAAAAAATCTACTTATAAAAGGTTTCTAGCACATCAAAATTTAAGTAATCATTATAATATTAATGGTACTTTGACAGCTAGCTTTGATTTACAAAAGGTATTGACAACACCCCACGGAGATAGCATGTTGTTAGGGTACTCAAGAAAGTATGCAGTTTTTAATTTCACCATTTATGAAAGTGGAACTCAAAATGTGAATTGCTACATTTGGGGAGAGTGTGACGGAAAACGAGGTAGCCAAGAAATAGCAACTTGTCTTTTTAAGTATTTACAAGAAGTTGACGAAAGAAAAATAAAAAATTTGATTTTATACTGCGATTCCTGTACAGGTCAAAATAAAAATAAAGTAGTTCTATCTGCCATAAACTATTACTTCAAAAAGTCCATAAATTTAGAAACAATACAGCTTAACTTTTTGTTGTCTGGACATACATACATGCCTGTTGATTCAGTGCATGCAACAATAGAACGAGAAATAAAAAAACTCACCGTCTGGAGTCCTTCCCACTGGATGCCTTACATTGCTTCTGCCCGAAAACGGCCACGACCTTATCGTGTTATTGTCATGGAGCATAGTGATTTTATTAGTTGGGACGAACTAGCTACAAAGACTTTCACTAAGGAAACGCTAAAAAACATGCAATTTAAAAATATTCGGATTGCTACATTTAAGAAGAAGAATGTTGATCAAGTTGAAATTAAGTACTCCATGCATGAAGACACATCAGTACAAAAAGTCATTCTATTTGAAGTACCTGAAAAAAGGCCAAATACAAAAGGGAAATCTAAAGCGAGAGGAAGACCTAAAAAAAATATTTGTTTAGATACAACTAATAATCACTGCCAAGCTGAAAAATCAAACGAATTTGTGTTGCGTAAGTTATATGACGCCAGATTACCAATTTCGACTGCAAAATATAACGATTTAAAACTTCTTTGTGACAATCACACAATACCCAGACCGTTCCAACAAGATTTTTTGTCGCTGCCTCATTTTAAAACAGTAGTAGACCAATTACTAGATACCGACGAAGAAGACGATGTAGTAGAGGAATTAGAATGAATGGGTACTTATCTACATTTTAATTTCATTAGAATAATGCATGAATGATTAATAAGTAGAAGAAAGATTTATTTTACAAATTATAATTAAAAAAAAAGGTTAAACAAATAAGAAAAGAAAAAAATATATAAGAAGAGAAAGAAGATGAATAAAAAGAAAGTAAAAGATAAAAAAAATAAAGAAGAATACGATTACAAGCAATAAAATTAAAAAAGTAAGAAAACGAAACAAAAAACAGAAAAGGAAATAGAAAAAAAAGAAGATTACTAATTATTGTCAATTTGATTTGATTTATGATTGAATAAAACTGATTTGCATCTTAACTAAATTTATTTATTTAATACACCAATACCTACCTAGTAGAATAATTACAAACATACCATTATTTTATACTATTTTATCAATTTTAGTTAATTTATTTCTTAACTAGTGGACGCCCGCGACTCCGTCCGCGTGGACTACAGAAAAAACAAAATTTATTTCACCCCCAAACTGGTAAAAATTTCAAAATGCTAGAACAAACGATTTTTTTTTCTTATGACGTGATATTTGACGAACTTGCATACTAACTTTCAACCCTTATTTCACCCCTTAGCTGGTCGAAATTTCAAAAATGCTAGAACAAATGTTTAATGATTTCTTATCAAGTGCTTAAATATAAAGTTTCATGGTTTTATCTTTTAAAATTAAGAAATCCCATACAAACTTTCAACCTCTATTTCAACCCCTTCATCCCTTTTTTTCGAAATAAAAAGTAGCCTATGTTCTGTCTCAGGGTCTAAAGATTGTCTGTACCAAATTTCATCAAAATCGGTTGCGAGGTTTAAGCGGGAAAGCGTAACAGACAGACAGACAGAGTTACTTTCGCATTTATAATATTAGTTGGGATTAATTAATATTAGATGATAGTAATTATTTATCACAGTTAACTTAAAATTTAAATTAATGAAAATAATCAAAGTTCAATTCAATTAAATCTTTTCTTTTGTTTCACTATTCATGAATCGTGTGCATTTAACTTAACAGGTAGGTAACCTAATTCGTTATAATAAATTTTGTAATATAGAACTATGATAAATCAGATAATAATAATTATTATGCTATTATTTTGAGCTTCTATGCACCTTAATTTCAATATTCACCACATTAAATCTTACAAAATTATAATAATTGTAGGTTTACTCACGATAATTGTTATAAGTGGTGCAGTCATTACGACCTTTTCACTGTCTAAAGATGGTTTATACGACACGATGTATGTTAGCATTATAGATATTTGTGGATTTACGTCCTATAGTACGTATTTATAGACGGTGTAAAAGCCATTTTTATTAAAATTTTGGGTCGTAAATCCATCCTATCTTCTAAACCATAAGGTCTACTTAAAATTAAGCTTCTTGATATTAAAGAGCACTTAAATGCAAGTAAATATCACCAATTCATTCGAATTTAACTCTATTGCAAAAAAAGTTATTTTCCAAAATTTAAAAAAAAAAAACGTTTTTTCGCTCCCCTGTAAAGTTGCTATTTTGGCTTTTACGCCCTTTCTTCCCCGAAGTAGCGATTTGGCCCGCGGACGAGTTTTTTCGTGGGCGAGATGTACCATAACCCTCTTTTCCGAAAGGGTAGGCAGAGATCACGGATCTTCATTTGCCACGGTCCTGACTCCTGTTACACTTCTTTCGCTGTATCTAGTCTTATGATATTCTTCATACACGTGGTTTAGTAATTAGGTTATTCTTGACTTGGAATGGACCCGGAACACATGGATCATTCTCTATAATTTCTCTAATTTGGTCGGAGAAGTCCGGCAAGGTCTTGCCCTTCCCGCTCTTCTGTTATACATCTACCTGCCTAAATATATTTAAATCAAACATCTATTGTTACGAGCTCAACTATTTTTGATTTCCCCTACTCTTCATTTTCGACATTTGGCCTCCCTCCATTCTCCGCGCTGGAATCTAGTTAGTAATAACCTAAACACATCTCGCATTACTTCAGTAACGATATAAACAATCGTACATAAATGTGAATTGATTATTGTTTGGCTAGCACATCTGTGCAGTGAGTAAGAAAGACGAATGTGCAGACAAATTGCTCTCAGACCTCGATCCCATTTGTCGGCTGTCGGTTTGTTTTTATCGGGTACGTCAGCCTTTTGCAGTCCACTACTGTACGTAGGCATTTTGCAGGGCATGTCACAAGGCTACTTACTACCATGAAATTATTTGCGTAAATATTGGTCGAAAAACGCAAAATTTTAATTTCTGGTGCAGTTTTACCTCAATCTAAACTTCCATCCCTTATAATTTGATAAATGCGAAATTGGCATAATTTGACAACTTTTTCTCCGTAAAAATTCCCATATAATAACTACCTACTTTGTTTAATTATTTCTAAGGTGAACGAATAGTGCGTCTCATTTTTAGAATTGTGCACACCTATTCTTGCCCATGCACAATGCATAATAAAACGTTTTGTTGACTGTTCAATGGTTATAGACCTATATTTTATTGATTTTGTAAATTTTCCCTTTATTTATCATTACGATTTCATTTCGACTCGTAAATCTTAAGAGTATAATACGGGTGTCTATACAGGGTGTATCTGAAGGGTGTATATTAACCGGGATTCTATGAAAACTGCCGATTATACTTACCTGTCCACATGTATGTTAATGTGTACAGATAATATATGGACAGTTTTCTCAAATACTCCAAAAAATGAACATTTGATTTTGAGCTTCTTATAGACAGGTTCTCTATGATGGGTTATTTTACTCGACCCCTTCAGTTACACCCTGAATAGTTCATACAGCTAGTTAGCCTAGTAATATTAAGAATTCAATAGCTACCGCGCATCCAATTTAAAACACAAAAGTGACATTGAAGCCTTTGTGAGGCTCCTCTATTAAGGCTTTCTTTTAACATTACCTTCCACACGTTTCAGCTAGGGCGGTTTTAATTAAAGCCTTCAGGTGGCGCCCTATTGTTAGGGGCGGGGCTACTGATGTAACTCGAACGGGAACTTGTAACTCGAACGGTAACTCGTAACTCGAATGTGAGTTCTGTGAGAGTGGACCAAATATCATGTAAATATGGGCATACAGGACGTCATAAAAATACTGGTATTAAATTTATGTAATATAATAACTGCATTTTCTGGCACGAGTCATCGTCATCAGGTAGAAATTTAGTTCTATAATATTGATAGAATTATCATTGCGAGCATTATTAGACGGAGGGTAAATAACTACTCATAAAAAACCCAACTGCGTCGTAATTTTAATGTACTCAGTATCCCTCTCAAAACTAAGACGCATCTATAGTTTAGGCTCTAGCTAGAGTACGAGTATACCAAATATACAAACATACTTACATAATACCTCTCGAAATACATAACCCTCCTTCTGGCATAGTCAAATAGCAAACGAACTCACTTTTATTACGAAAACTCGAGTGAGTTCGTAAATCCAGTAGTACCACAACAGTTAGAAATAGGGATGCGACTTTTACACAGATCCCATTATTGCCTTCAGTGTGTGGACGTCTTTTGTTTTTCGCCGCCACTATACGTGTGCCTAGTCGTAGCTTGCATCATGCATCGGGCAAGAATTTGCTCTCAGTGTGGACGCAACATGCCGAGTGTTGGTCCATATAGTTTACGTACCGCGCTCCATATATACTTATATACTAGAAGAGCAAGCGAAACGTGTCACAAATAAATCGCGGGAAATTAAAATATCTTGCAGTTATTAACTCTGAAAAAAAAAAAACTACTATTTTTGATATTGATGCTCATTGCTTAGTGTAAATGAAATTTATTAAGAAAATAATTTACTTAGTTATGTTACCTATTAAATTTTAATATCAACTATTAAAGTACGTAACAGTATTATTTTCGCCGCGGAATACGAGTGGCGATACCGCTGTATGAGTTCCGCTGCGAAGTGTATAGCAACGGAACGAGTAGCGGAATCAGGCGGAAATTTTGTGGATATCGCAGCATTTTGTTTAATATGCATACCCCTTCTGTTACACCTTGAATACATGCCATAGTGTTAGGACTGACATAGACAAATCTTTATTAGCTAAAACAACACACATTACACTAAAAGTGGTGGTACAATATTTTTGATGTCTTACAAAAGTAATGTGCGACGTGTCACAATAGCAAAAGGATCTGCTGTGTGCTTTTAAGTGAATTTCAAGTTTATTCTTACATCTAAGATATTAACACAAGGATAAAATGTATATACAGGTGTAACAAAAAGGATATGTTAAGCGAAAAGCTACGTAAACAGCCCACTGTAGAGAACCTATCCACAAAATTTGAGACTCGAAATCACATGTTTATTTTTCCCGATAGTATGGAGAATTTTTAAATATCTCAGGAATTTACATACAATCTTGAAAAATAAATATGTGATTTCGAATCTCAAATTTCTTTCAACATACCCTTTTTGTTACACCCTGTATAAGCAGTGTTTAGTATGAGATTTAACAGGTTTCGTAATTGTGACAGTTTGGGTATGTACCTATAACAATTAGAATATCTTTTTCCCTATTAGCTCCTTATTTCGGTCTGTGCATATGTGTGTTTCTGTCACGCAAGCCTAAACATTTTCCATCTCAATCACGGTATCCATTTTACTGTCTACATTGGTTAGATATTCCGTACATTTTGCAGTAAAAAGTCATTTTTAAACAGTTATCATCATGTTTAGACGCGGTTTTGTACTCGTAATGACACTGTTGTTTTCTGTATTGTAATGTTTATATTTTTTGTTGCAGGTAAGTTCCTCAATACCGGATTGTCCCTATAGATTACTATTAATATTCAAAAGGTAAGTAATTTTGCATTACCCACGTTGGTGACAGTTCCAAAAGCTTCAGTGCAGAAAATTTTAGTTCTGCTGAAATAAGCGACATCTAGTCTTCTAGCTGAGAATTAGAAGTAGTACTCCTACTCGATAACAGGTGGCGCTAATTTATGTATATACAGTTCATTTTCCATTTTCATTCTAATAATGTTTGTTTATTATAATATTTTCTCTATGACTGATAGCGATGATAATTAACGTATTATTCTAGCAGGAGACATATTTGAGTCAGAGAGGAAGGCAAAGAAATAATATATTAGTTGCTCGTCTGCCCGATAGATGGCGATAGTTCATCAAATGGATAAATATTTTGTTCTAACTAAAATGAATGCTAAATATTTTCCCCCGTATTGAATGAATAATATTTATAAGCAATATGAATAATAGTCTTTTCAACTCAATTTCTGAGTTTATGTTGGCGTAACTTCCTTTGTTTTCGTTTAGAGTTTATACAAACAGATGAAACTACAGTACCCAGCAGTATGTTAAATATGTAATCTTACGCGAAAGTTTGTAAGTACGCAATTTTACGCAAAAACGGCTGGAGCGATTTTATTAAAATTTGGTATGAAATTAGCTGACACCCTGGATTAACACATAGGCTACTTTCTATCCCGGGAAAATATTTTTATCCCGGATAATTTCGACATTTTATTTTTTCTGCAGTCCACGCGGACGAAGTCGCGGGCGTCCACTAGTAATATATTAATTAAACACCTGACCGTCCACGAGCAAAGTAAGGGGCACAAAAGTTGACTATAAGTGGGTATACTGTACATGTGCTGTTGTGGAGTCTACCTATGGAATGATGAGGGTACAAAAAAGTATTAAATTCCATCGCCATAAATAATCTAATTAGTAAATTCTACACCAGTCTTTCCCAAAGTGGACGATAACGCCCCCTTGTGGGTACTGGAAGGGCGGCGGTAAGGGTCCGAGGAAAAAAATGCTAGACCTGTATGTTATTGACGCTGTTAAGGTGAAAATAAATAGAGACGCTACAAAATACCAGATTTTCAAAGTGGGCGTTGCCACGAAATTAGTTTTATTTACCTTTGTTCTAGAACTTCTAGACCCCCTAATCTAGACACACTGGTTATTCTAGACACAGTCTAGATATAAACACGATGTGACATCAACGCACCGTATTTAGCACTCGTGACGTGGCGGCGTCCGTTCATGGTATCGAACGTGAACTGACGTAGAGCAGATGTTGCGGACTCGTATTCTGGGATTTGCAAGATGCTTTTCGTTATTTTTATATTAATTTAAAAGTATAGGTTGTTATAAGTACCTATTAATTTTGTTCAGTACTGTATTTTAAAGCTTAGTTCTCAGGCAGAGCAATTTTACTAATTCGTTTTGATTATGTCCAATATTTTAAAAATTTATTAAAATTGACGATACATATGGCAATGCTGCCACACTTCATATTTCAACAAGTGGAATAAATTGCATTTTGTATTTTATTTATGTACTAATTAGGATAGGTACGAGTTAGTAGGTACACTAAATTCCCGTAAGTAATAACTAAATTCCAGCTAACTATAAGATACTATGTTTGCGAAATGAAGACGAAGATGTTTTTCCTCAAATCTAAATTTTCACTCCTTTCCTGAAATCATTGCAATTCTATGAAACACTTGATAATCTAATAAACTGCGGAAGCAGGTGTTTTAACAAAACATAACTTGAAGAGTTACCAATCTACAGAGCAGTGAATAATATTTGAACTAAAGTAAACACAATCAATTTTAAGAAAAATACATAGTAAAGTGGCGACACTGTGCTACGATATAAGCTCATGAGTTTTACTACATTACTGTTGCCTGTGGCAGCGAAAATAACTAAAAGTTTTTGCAGAAATTTAGTGTAAAATATCCTTAGCAAGTGGCGCCACCATTGTGGGTAATATAAAATGGTTTGGGCATCTTTGGCATAGGTCGCGCCAAAACAGCCAAAATGTATACAAACTCAATCTACTCGTAGCAGGCAACAAACATGGTTTATCCGACAGAAATTAAACCAAGCTTATTTAGTTTAAATTTCACAATTCGGGAAATGTAACTGAAATAAATAAATCAGGTAGAAACTTGACACTGATCAATTAACATCTGTCCCGGCTGTGTTGAACGTGGCTGTGAGATCTCCTCTATGACCCTGCTGTTCTGGCTAACATATTTCGGGAACACAGCTGTGTGTATTATGTATTATGTATATGTTTTAATTAATGTCAAAATTAAATGAAGTTGATTAATTTCTGCAAGCAACTTTTCTGCTCTGAGATTTTACCAAAGAAAGCTTTAGGCCTAATTTATAATGTCAAGTTTAAAGTTGGAGTATGTTAGGTATAAAATGATGGGTTTCTATTAATAAGACCTTAGATAATTGGCAGAAAAATAACAAAAAACATACCTATATTGTGTTTTAATTTATTGTGTCTTTGAAATGTATGCTTGATATACATACATACATACATATATATAATCACGCCTTTATCCCTTACGGGGTAGGCAGAGCACCAAGGGCCGAGAGGACCACATGGTGCCACTTCTGACCAATTTTGAGGGTATAGTTGAGGTAGTATTTAGATTAGTAGTGACAGGTGGTCAGCCCATCGCCTACAAAACACCAAGACCCTGTTGTCCCTCTACTGACTTGTACAGTATACCCGGGAAGAGAAGCAGCTGTAGTATTATACGTTTTTTTTTCACTCCCAGAGCAGCATAGAAGTTGATATACAAAGTATAACAAAAGAGATATGTTTGATTGGAGTACTTTGATTTCGATATAGAAGCGCAGTATACAAGGATCAAAAATATCGTAACGACTTTGCAGATCCCACTACAGATTGTAACATGAAAGAAGAGCAGAAGGGAGGTGGCCTGTTTGCCTAAAATGCCTATGATTCACTCTAGCTTTGAAGAGACAAAAGAGATAGTGTCAACGTTGATTGGAGTACTTTGATTTCGATATAGAAGCGCAGTATACAAGGATCAAAAAATGCAGGTAGTGCAACGATGTTTGTGTACTGGTTATGCATGGGTTGAATTTAAAATACTTGTGTTTATTTCTCTATAAGATGTTATGTAGAAATTCCTTAAATATTCCAGTATCTACCTCATCATCATCTTCAGCCTATTGCAGTCCACTGCTGGACGTGGGCCTCCCCCGGGGCATGCCACAAGACTATCTACCTATGTTCATGTAAATTTGATTTTTAGCTTCAATGTCCTCTGTCATGTCATCTATGCCAAATGTCATCTATCTCAGTCTACCTACTGCTGAACGAAGGCCTCCCCCAGGGTTTTTGTCCATAATCACCACGCTGGGCAGGCGGGTTGGTGACTGCAGTGTGATTTTCGGACTATGTTGTTAACACGGGAGGCGCTGCTGCCCACCTCCCGAAAACTTAATCGCCTCCTACGATACCCACGGGCAGACATGGGGTGGTGCTAATCTACTATGCCGACACCACATGGGTTACATCTATGCTTTGATAAATATACTCTAAGTAAATAAGCAATTTAATTATTTACTCATCTCCTCATAATTATTCCTTCACGTAAACCACGGCACATGTTGATAATGGCATCTGCTTTTCGGAAATCAATTCTGTATTTACATTTTAAACTTTATTGGGCAGTTTTAAGGGTCGTATTGTAGTGGCTAAGAGCTGTGTTGGTTTATTTTGCCCGGTGTAAGGTGCACCTGACTGACGGAAACGTATGGTAATGGGTTCAGATTTTATTTTAAAAAGTACTATATTTTAATACTATAAGAATAGCTTTACTTTGAAATGAAGTATTCTCAGGTGGCAAAAGTCTTGCGATCTTTTCTGACCTTTTAGACCGACTTAAAAAAAGAGAGGTTATCAATTTGTGTTTTATTTAATACTGACACGCGGAATGCAGAGGTCGTGGGTTCGATTCCCACCCGGGTGAGGAATTTTTTCCATTTCTTTATTAATAATTTTATAATACTTCTTATTGTAAATACTTTGGCCTCGTGGTGCCGGCAGAGTGGAATTCGTACCACCTCATGTCTGCCCGTGGGTATCGTACGAGGCGATTAGGGGTTTCCGGGAGGTGGGCAGCGGCGCCTTCCGTGTTGACAACATAGTCCAAAATACAAACTGCGGTCACCGACCCGCCTGCCCAGCGTGGTGACTATGGGGAAATACCCCCATGGCAGTAGCCTTGTGGCGTGCCCTGGGGGAGGCCTACGTCCAGCAGTAGACTGTAATAGGCTGATGATGATGATGATGATGATGGTGATGGTGATGATTTTTAGGCTGTGCGTTGATTCTCAAGTCGTTCAAGACAAATTATAAACTCGTTGAAGTAGTATTTAAGCTTCAGTAGCAGGCATAGGCAGTCGGAACTTCAAAGCGTGTTCAGGAGATACGATTTTAATAGTTTTTAAAAGCATTTCTAAAAGCTCTTATCTTGGGTTTGTGTGTCTGTGCGTCTGTAGATTAATTTTGGACACCCAAATGGTATTGATAACATGGTTCGAGAGTTTTATTGTTTACTAGTTACTGTTGAAATACACGGGTCGTATTGTATTATAATGACTGTTTTGTTAGATTGGGTGGTCTGTGATTTTGCATTTTGTCCTAACTATCATAATAGTCACTTAAGTACATACCTATACTTGTAATCTATACATATAATAAAAATGTAACGGATCGCTGTCTGTACATGGAAGATATATGAGAAAAAATATTATAGGAGGCCTGTATCAACGCAATAGTACTCAAAAGTATGATTTTTGGAATTTTTGTCCGTTTGTCGATTTGTCTGTTTGTCTTTGCGTTTGTGCACGCTAATCTCAGGAACGGCTGAACCGATTTCGATGCAGTTTTCGGTAATATATTGTGACAGGTCCCACTTAACATATAGGCTACTTTTTATCCCGGGAAAATGTCTTTATCCCGGATAATTTCGACATTTTGTTTTTTTCTGTAGTATACGCGGACGGAGTCGCAGGCGTCCAATAGTTTAGGACTATGTTAAGTACTTCGAAACAAAACTTGCAATCGAGACTTTAGTTCGTAATTTTTGCATTGAGGGCCCTCGGGAGAGGTTTAATAAGAGTTATTTTTAAATACTTGAGACTTTATTGGTTAAAGTTTGAGTCAGTAATTAACACTATAGTGTCAAAAGTTAATGCTTGCATGAAATTATTATTTTAAATACTCGAGCATCGAACGACGAAAAAAAAGAAACGACCTAAATTTTAAGTTAATGCCGCATTAAGTCCTTAAAATTGGTAGGTCGTTTCTTTTTTTTCGTCGTTCGATCGTCGTTTGTAATATACAGGGTGTAACAGAAAGGGTATGTTAGCGAAAAGCTAAGTAAATAGCCCACTATAGAGAACCTATTTCCAAAATTTGAGACGCGAAATCACATGTTTATTTTTCAAGATTGTATGAACATTCCCGAGTTGTTTAGGAATTCTCCATACGACCTGGAAAAAAAAACATCACACTTCGAGTCCAAAATTTTGTGGGTAGGTTCCTTTTAGTAAGAATAGCTTTTAGCTTAACATACCCTTTTACACCTGTACATACAGGATGATTTTTGGTCGTCAACGTTCCCGAAAACTACGGAATCTCCTCACCATCACGATCATTTTTCTCCATGGAAGTGGGACCTGGGAAGTGTCTAGTTCCCAAGATATTAGGGTCCAAAGTTGAGTAAATAGACTGCGTTTTTCTGCATAAATGCACATTGACGCGCGTAGCAAGATTTTTTCACGAGAAACAATTAATATCTGTCTATGTTAAAACTAGCATATATACTGGACACTATAAATTTCGCCCGATCAAGAAATTTAAAAATAAAACAAAAAATTTACATCGTTTCCCAGCATTTTTTTGGCATAAACTTACTTTATTTGACGTATAGAGTACGTACCCTTCGTTAGGGGTGGCAACGAGAAAACATTATTCCTACGAAAAATTTTCTGTGGTTCTCGTCTCAGAATTATAGTCTGAAGTCAGTATATCAATATTTTATAAAATTATTAATAAAGAAATGGAAAAAATTCCTCACCCGGGTGGGAATCGAACCCACGACCTCTGCATTCCGCGTGTCAGTGCTCTAACCACTATTTGAATATTTGCCTGGTCGTTACTTGCACCTTTTATAGAAAATATGTATTTCTTTGTTCACGCAAGAGTTTCTGTGACGCGACAGTACCGTCTTTATTTTATAATCTGGCAACAACCCAATTCAATTATAGGTAATTTTGCGATGTGACGTCAAAATGGGCATTATGCATTTTTTTGGGAAAAAAATTGGCTCCACCTTCAATGCGAAATAGATTTGGTGTATAAGTAGCTGTTTAGTTCGCGTGTTTCTCGCTATGTTTATGACGTTATAATTCATTCATGAGTTGCTACGTCAAGATATATTTTGTTAAATCTAAATCATGACTCGTGTATAATAGATTCATTCTGCCCCGGAAGATATATAAATTATTTAAAAATGCGCAAATTTATTTTAAATCTTATCATAACAACAGATTCTGCATTTACAATAGCATTAAATCCGCATCAAAGACATCAGCATTAACGAAAAATACTGGCGCACGCGCATGCTAGCCGGGAACATAAAAACAATAAAAATAAACAGGACGCCAACGCGGCGTTCGTCTATTAATATTGTGCTCATATGGTAGAGATGGCCGATAGTGCCAAAAAAATTACAATCGAATCATTCGAATGATTCGATTTGTGGTATTCGAATGAAAAAAAAAACATTCGAATGATTTTCAACCAAGTAGATGACCGTTAATAAGATACTGCCTGTTCTAATGCATAGATTTCATTTGGTAGTTTAAATTCAATCCGTGCGAGTCGTGAAAAATCATTCCAATGATGCAATTTCATTCAAATGATTTAAAATAATTGGAACATTTGGAACATTTCTTTCTAACAATCGAATATTTCGAATACTAGCCCGTTCGAATGAATCATTCACATTTGCCCATCTCTATCGGAAGTTCGATCTGCGTTGGATTTATTGTTTGATGGAGAAAAAGTTTCTCTATGACGATGGTATGAACGAGTATACCTACGAGTACATATTGCATTGTAGCCTATTGCAGTCTACAGCTGGACGTAGGTCTCCCCCAGGACAAGCCACAAAGCTCGATCTGAGATCTCCTGTTTTTGCCTGTTTAGAGCCGCACTCATCAAGTTATCTTCATGAACGAGTGCTAGTTAATAAATAAATAAAGTGAAGACGGTAAGAGATATCCAATAAACTTTACACGTTTAATAACTCCGCTATTGACAACATATCTTGACAAACCCGGGTTATGAGGGTTAAAAAAAACACGATTAGACGCTTCGAGAAAAGATAGATGTGTCCTTGCGTTTTGTTTTTAGCTCGTCTTGACGGGGCACTACCCCAGATACACTTTACAACACATCAACAGAGTCCCAATGTGTCAGTGACATATAGCTAGCACATCGCCTGAGAGAAGACCCCTAAGTTCAGTAGATTAGATTAGATTCATTAGTCGACTCTTACGACGTGCACGGATGGAGATGCAGCTGATGTATTCTAGCGGATCAGCATCAGGACTAACTTGTCTAAAAATATAATTAAACATAAATTTATTGACTGAATACAAACAAGTTATAAATCTCCAGTATCTCGGCGTAGCCTCTCCAAATCTAAAATGAAGTGTCATCAATAAAAATGCACTGAACAAAAAACGAACAGGTTCTGTGCGAATGCGATGACTTAATGTCCGAAAATAATACCTATGATAAACAAAGTTATACGTTTTACGTTGTTAGTAATGATATGAATATGACATCACTTTTGCGGGGTCTAACATAGTATGTTAGTAGACGTTTTAACAGTGCCGCTGTCAACTACGCGGGTATACAAATCAAGTGACATGGCTACTTGAAATGTCATAAGTTTCGTCATGCTGCCACCTGTACAGTTAGTCGCAGGCTTGGTAAGGTTGTGTACATATTAGAGAATCTGGGCTTCACTAGAATACATCAGCTGCATCTCCTTTCGTGCATGTCGCAAGAGTCGACTGAGAAGCTCAGGAGCGTTCTCTCAGGATAAACCTGCAGTTCTATCTACCCCATTTTAGGAACATAGCCGTGTATGTATATGTAGGTATATTGTATTTAAGACCTAACTTGGGTAATGTATGCACGTTTTGTCATATCTAATACTAATTAGTGACATCATCGTCGTCGTGTTTTTGTTTTGCGCTGTCTACAAAACACGTGGCCAAATGAAATTGTATTAGGCGTTACAATTCGGAAGTTCAAACATTCACTATGGGTGCGCCCACCACTGGGCCCTACACCCTCCACTGACCCTCGGATCTGATAACTCATAACTGCGAAAACAGGCACTTGCACTAACTACAATCGCCACGAGAAACCAGACCCGAGCACCTAGCATGCAAGACCAATACATTGCACCATTCCGAAATCAAAAACTAGATAAATAGTCTACATATGTTTCGCCAACAACCGTGGCATCCTCAGGATCTATGTATGCATATAATAAAAATGTAACGGATCGCTGTCTGTACATGGATGGATATATGAGAAAAAATATTATAGGAGACCTTTATCAACGCAATAGTACCCAAAATAATGATTTTTGGAATTTTTGTCTGTTTGTCTGTGCGTTTGTGCACGCTAATCTCAGAAACGGATGAACCGATTTCGATGCAGTTTTCAGGAATATATTGTGACAGGTCCCACTTAACATATAGGCTACTTTTTATCCCGGATAATTTCGACATTTTGTTTCTTCTGTAGTCCGCGCGGACAGAGTCGCGGGCGTCCACTAGTAATACATATAAGTATCCTGTGCTGTTGCAGGGCTCTTCACTAGAATACATCAGCTGCATCTCTTTCCGTGCATGTCGTAAGAGTCGACTAAAGAGCTCGATATTAGCGGCGTTCTCTTAGGCGATGAGGCTAGTAGGTTACAGATTTTTTTACATCTGGTCCTGCCACTCTGAACGTGGCTGTGGCATCTGCTATGTGATCTTACAGTTATGGCTACCCCATTATCCCATATATTTATGATGACGGTGTGAATGGTAAGTGAGAGTGGATAGAGATGCAGCCGATGTATTCTAATGAAGCCCAGGTTAACATGATGATGATGGTGATGGATTAGTTTATTGTCAAAACTTACAATTATTCTGGCATTTTGTCGCAATGAAGTCATCGATGACCGAACAATATAAGCTGCCCAAAAACAATTTATATGTAACAAAAGAACAATGTACTCGACATCGGAATTTGGAGCTATTATCGCGAGAATAGATGCTTTTAGAGTGCGTTTCATAGAGAAACTCCTATGCCTGATTTCGGAACTAACATTTTTTGTATGCAGTAATACCAATAATGTAGTCATACACATAGTAACTAGCGCCATCATCCAAGGGAACTATTCTGTGAAACGCACTCTAACATTGATGGATGCTCTGGCATATGTTATACTTCGCTCCAGTTTTGAAGTTTTCGCACATTGGCGCTAGTGTCGTTTTGACTTTATACTGTTTAATTAATTTTAATTAGTTCCATTGGAATCCGCGTCACTTCGTAACTGTAGTATCTTACGAAGGTCTTTCTCCATCGCACGTTCGTGGAGGTAGAGTAATGAATGATCCTGCTTGAAGAAGGGTTATGATTTACGAGTGTATGTATGTTTGTTTTTATGTGTATTTCTTTGGCACGCTCTAGACTAGAACCTGGCTTGTCGCATTTGAGTTGTCATAAGATTCTTCTTAGTCGGGGGAGAGATGCTGGGTCAAAATGTTTACGCAGTCGGGTTTGTGCTTTAACGAAATACGATTATATTATATTTGTTTGCGGGCTAATTCTATTATTAATTCGTAATTTATACAGGATGTTTTTTTGTGGCCACCATTAACGAAGGGTACGTACTCTATACATCAAATAAAGTAAGTTTATGCCAAAAAAAATGCTGGGAAAAAAATTTATAAAAAAAAAAATGTAATTACTTGATCTGGCGAAATTTATAGTGTCTAGTGTTTATGCTAGTTTTTTTATAGACAGATATTAATTATTTCTCGTGAAAAAATCTTGCTACGTGTGTCTATGTGCATTTATGCAGAAAAACGCAGTCAACTTTGGACCCTAATATTTTGGAAACCAGACACTTCCCAGGTATGCTTCCATGGAGAAAAATGATCGTGATGATGAGGAGATTCCGTAGTTTTCGGGAACGTTGACGACCAAAAATCACCTGTATAGTGGTGACATCAAAGTCTAAGTTAACTTACTTTAAAAACGATTCCTAGTTATATATGACGCGAGCATAATCCCGTAAACTGCTTTCAAGGTAGCTTTGTCACCTCATACTAAATTACCATTGATGACATAAGTGTAGCTTATTTATTTACTTATATGTTAAGGCGATGATTGTATATGTGAGAATGCACAATAGGTAATAACTAATAACATAGATGGAATAACGAACGTAATGTTTATTTCATATATGGACCATTTCCTACCACATTTCTCGTAAAGTTTCTTTTCCGTTCTTCTTGCGCAGGAGTAATAGAACTGGCGCATTTTTTTTGCTCTTGTATGATGTTTTGCAATAGGCAATAATTTTTCTATGTATGGTTGTTAATTAAGTTAATATTCGCATACCTCTTTTTTTTGGCAATGTAATGTCTCTGATCTGTACTATGTTTTGAGCCAAAAATAATAATTTCATTCATTACACACAAACACACTTCTGTGTTCCCAAAATGAGGTAGCCAGAACTGCAGGATCACGAAGGAAATCCTAGAGCCACGTTTAGTATAGCAGAACTAGATGTAAATGATCACTGACAAGTTGCTAGCGCATCGCCTGACTTCCTTTGTCGACTCTTATGATATAAGTAAATAAGGCTATAGACCATTAAACACCTATGAGAGATCGCCTTAAAGATTTATTTTATTAAGATTTATTCTATTGACCTTGTCTTCTATTTATCAAAAACAGATTTGTGATAATTGAAATAAAGTATTTTTTGGATTACTGTTTATTTACGTTTATCCTGATTAGAGATTGAGTATGTCGATTGCAATTCAAATTTTTTTTAACCAAATAATTTGAATAAATAACACTCAATGCTCAATTAAGTACTCAAGTCATTTAGTCACTAATGTCATAATAAATGTTTTCTTAAAGGTACTTCTAGGAATAAAAAATAACTCACTTGTTTGACATATTCTGTTTATTTTTTAGGTAAACCTTGACTATTATTAAAAGGGAGGCAGAAGAACAAGTTTTGTATTGAGAAATACAATAATTATAGGTTAGGGCTATAATTAGCTTTCCAAATCTATTTTTAGGGTACCGTAGCCAAATTGCAAAACGGAACCCTTGTAGGTTCGTCATGTCTGGCTAAAAATCAATAACAGTAAATTGGCTAGGTGCTGTTATTGATATACTAGTGAACGCCTGCGATTTCGTCCGCGTGGACTGCAGATAAAATAAAATGTCGAAATTATCCGGGATAAAAATATTTTCCCGGGATAAAAAGTAGCCTATGTGTTAATCCAGGGCGTCAGCTAACTCCATATAAAATTTTATTAAATTCGCTCCAGCCGTTTTTACGTGAAAGGGTAACAAACATTCATCCATCCATACTTACAAACTTTCGCGTTTATGTTAGTATAGGATGTAGGTAGGTAAGTACATTATCTACACGAAATATTACCTACATAGGCGAGTCCAACTTGCACTCGGCCGCTTTTTTTTTAAACAGTTCCAGTAAGTTTGCTCAAATCAAACAGATATCCTAAATGGCGTCGAATAACGAGTATTCAATTAGCGATAGCGATAAACAAACGATCGTTTCGTTTGAAAATTCCCCGAACTCGCAATATACAGATGGAAATATTGCTTCTGCTGAAACTTCAGGTTCTTATGAATGAAACTGTGTGTATTTTTATTGAGAACAATTTTTTTCACCGGCGCCTGTAGCACGTAAAGTAAACATGGACTTCCGATGTTCACGATTATTTTGGTCTTGGAGCAGTATCCTTAAGGTACCTCATTCAAGGTACATGGTAGGTCATACTTACTTAATTTTTTCAAGCCAATTTATTTTTTAGGAGCCTTGTCTATGTTCCCAAGTCTCGCTTGATGTGAAAACATAGGCGTGAAATATTTCAAACACTGCAGGTTAGAAATTCTTCTCACAGTTGAAACACGTTGTCCAAAGTAAATTGTATGGAAGGAAGAGATATTGCAGCGGCACTACCGCGAAGTGTCTCGGCATTGTTTTGTGAGAATCGAGCTGGAATTCACTGTCTGTTGATGGTGATAGTCATGAAGCTGAAATAGTGGGGACCTGTAAAAAAAAATATGGAGTTATGGCCAATTAACCCTGGTCATATACCTTTCATTTAGAAGCCTTACAAGGAAATCGCACACTCACTTTTTATTATGTTTTAAACTACCACGTGGTAAGGAGTGAGTTTACCGCCGCTTTTCGAGAATAATCTAGATACCTGTAACGATTACAATGGGTAATGTAATGTCCATAAGTACCTATCCTTCCTTTATCTTTAACACTACTTTTGTTTAGTAGATAATGTCGGAAATTCTGTAATGGAGAATGTTAGAAATGTCTGGTGTTTTACTCGTAGGTATGTTGTTCATAAATATTAATATTTATGTCATCCGTCACTATTATACTAGGTTAAGATGCTCTTCTTAAATTGTAACCGTGTTAATACAAAATTATTTAAACACTTTTAAGCTAAACATTACTTAAGTTTTTGAAACATGCCATAAATTTTGCTGTCTAATGTCATTTTCAAACAATACTTACACGCGATTTTGTAATAATCCCGTAGAAGTCTACTTATTTCTAAAGTCTAGTACAAACTCTTGACAATTGTACATTATTGCGCTTGCGTCGGGAACACGGAATTTGGCCAACGGACGTACCTTTTCGCCATATGTTGACCCTGACAGTAAACTTGCTAACCAAAACACATACAGCCTCAAACCTGTCCCATACACGATAAAAACACACCGTAACATCAAGTGCAAAAGCTCGAATATGTATTGTTAATATTAACCGGTTACCACGTTCTGCTTATGGACAGTGTGGAAGCTCGGTTTCGGCGTCCCGCTTGCGTGTTCTGTTGTTTTAGTGCCGTCTCTTTCGCACCATCATTCAATTCTGTGTACAGGTGCAGCCTGTCGCCGTCTCGCTCGCTCTTGTTTCACTTCTAGTGCTACGTTAGTCTTGTAAAGTGATCGATGCGCGACAGACGTGCGCGCCTTTGTGAGAAAAGTAAAAAAGTTTAGTGTGAAAAGCTCTAGTGATGTGTATCAGTTTGGTGTTCTAGTGATGTTTGTTAAGTGACGTTTTTGGTATTGTTTTTATCGATATTTGGATGCCCTTTTGTTTTGACAACGGTTTGTTATAAGCTTACCTTTCAAATATAACAAAGTTTAGTAGAAATGTCGCCAGGAATTTTGTTGTGGTATATCTATGATATATCATAGTTACACGATATGTAAATTGCTGATTGTGTATTCAGCAATAAACAATTGTATGTAAACAAAGTTTGCAAAGTAATCTAATAATACTTTGACAATCACGTCCGCTATCCTACTCGAAGTGAGCTGGGTTGCAGCTTAGTTCAAGGAAAAAATTAGTATTTATATAGGTATGTACTTAGTATGCAAAAATGAATCCCTATTTTTCATAGTCGTTGCATTACAGATGGAATAAATAGTTTTTGTTGTGTCAATTATTATCAGGATAAGGATCTTATGAATGAAAAATATAACCTCATTTACTTAAAGAAAAATACCCGACTGCGTAAAATTTTTGACCCAATGTCACTGCCACGACAAGACTAATCTAATGTTACCTCTCAAACTAAAATTGCATTTATCGTTTAGGCTCTAGCTAGAGCGTGCCAAAGAAACATATATACATACACTCGAAAAACATAACCCTCTGGCGCAGCAGTCGGGTAAAAAGTTTTGTGGCACATATAACCAAAAAATTGAAAAATAGACATTTTACACAACTGTAAGTTTATTGTCATGTGAAGTTTAGTGAAGACAAGACATCGTATGTCTCATCAGCTAGTGTTGGTACCTATAAAAACTATAATAATAATATTAATATTAATTTCTACAGGATGTAACAAAAAGGGTATGTTAAGCGAAAAGCTACGTAAATAGCCCACTGTAGAGAACCTATCCACAAAATTTGAGACTCGAAATCACATGTTTATTTTTCCCGATAGTATGGAGAATTTTTAAATATTTTATAAATTTTCATACAATCTTGAAAAATAAACATGAGATTTCGAGTCTCAAATTTTGTGGATAGGTTCTCTACAGTGGGCTATTTACGTAGCGTTTCGCTTAACATACCCTTTTTGTTACACCATGTATATCTAGAACAACTCATACAAGATAAAGTCAAATAAGCAAAAAACATAATTGTGATTTTGCATTAGTAACTAAACCGGTACCTATTAGCACCTTTCTATCGGTATAAAACGTAAATATATAGGTATTTAATATAACTTTTTGTAGTAACTAAAATCGTTTTTAAAAAATGAACTTTCTTTTGAACTTTTTGAAAATTTTAACTGAAAAACTCCCATAGTATAAATCGTTTGGATCACACTCAAAACATTACATGTAAAACTAATACACATCACTTAATCGAGTGCCTTCAAGGGAGAAGTTAGAACTGAGAATACAAGCATTAATGTTGAGATAAAATATTATTTAACAATGGTTTTTAAATAGTCATATCGTAACAGGAAGGAAATACACCCGCGAGTTCCTATTTGTGTACCAAAGCGATTCCCAAATACCAGATACCGAATCACTTACGCGTGTGTTTTGTATGTAATCCTCGATATTCAATCTTTTAGTTATTATAAAAGATAAATAATTAAGTGTACATACCTACATAATGACACCTATGTCCCATAGGGGTAGGCCTAGACCACAGATCTCTATTTAGTACGTTCCAATCATACTTCTCTCGCCCACATTCATTAAATTTGATAGTATGCTCATCGGCTTCGGGTGTTCTTAACTACTGTCAAACCTTAAACTTGGAGGGTGTGTTCTTTTGTATGACACAGGTCTTCGATAAGAAAAGATTTTCCGCGGACGAATTTGCGTTCGTCCACTAGTGATTTATTAGCCAGATAAAATTCTTTATTCTACAGAAAAAAACCACATGTACAAGGGCGAGCTTAATGCCCTGCAAGGCATTCTCTACCAGCTGGTTACTTACGAATATCATTTGCTGGTAGCACTATCAGAAATGTGGATAAGAAAAACAATACATTAATCTAAAATTACATATCATTCACATTGCAAATAATATTAATAGTAAAACAGTATTAATTGGTGTAGCGCCCACCACCGGGCCGTACACCCTCCACTGACCCTCGGATCTGATAACTCATAACTGCGATAACAAGCACTTGCACTACCTACAATCGCTACGAGAAACCAGACTATTTCCGAAATAAAAAACTAGATAAATAATCTACATATGTTTCGCCAACAACCGTGGCATCCTCAGGATTATAGAAATGAGTAAATTGTAGATTATTGCCCGGTGGTGGGCGCACCCATAGTGAATGTTTGAACTTCCGAATTGTAACGCCTAATACAATTTTTCAGTGTCAGATCATTTTATTGATAGTTTTGGTTTGTTGATTTTATTATATATTCTTTTTCCTTTTAAATACATAGAATCCTAGTGTACCAGGATAAACTACATCTATTTGTTAGTACAATGGAGGTCACAGTAATTTTAGTTAATACTAGTGGACGCCCGCGACTCCGTCCGCGTACTACAGTAGGGATGGAAATAATATGTTAAGTTGTCACACTGAAAACTGCCACAATCGGGCTCGTATTACCAATGAAAATGATCATGCGATTTATTTATAAAATGAACTTTAAGAAGTTATTAGTGACGTTAAAGACCATAGATATGACGGCCGATTGGTCTAGTAGGTAGTGACCCTGCCTACGACGCCATAGGTCCTGGGTTCGAATCCCGGCAGGTGCAAACATTGATATGATGAATATTGCTGTTTGTTTCCGAGTCATGGATGTTTCTATACTTATCTATGTATTTATATACCGTTACTTAGTACCCATGACACAAGACCTTAGGGATCTTAGTGTGGGAATAGGTCAATATGTTGTGTAGTGTGTGAATATATTATATATTATATTATATCTCTTTCGTTTATAAATTTAGGATTTTTTCCATTACGCATTAAAGACGCATCACTAGTCATGAAATTGCAGGTTGTTTCCCTGAATTTCCGAGGAAATCGCGGTATGCTACAGCCGTCATTGACCACAGAGTGACTCAACAATTGTTTGTGTTAGCTTGAGAGGCAATTCCCCTGGAGCAATGTCGACTTCGTTTGCGTGTTCTAGACTTCTGGTCCGAGATATAGGCTTACTTGCACCAAATGAGTAAATCTACATTCTATTTCATCTTTCTATGCGTACTCATACCCCCCATGGCAGTCTTGTGGCGTGCCCTGGGGGAGGCTTACGTCCAGCAGTGGCCTGCAATAGGCTGAAGATCATGCTTATGCGTTCTCATGACTTTGGCTGTGTCTTTTCTCTCGTCTGGTCTTAGTTGTATTTTAAAAAAAATCTATTTTAAACTAAACTCTAGGTAGTCTTTGGATAACTAAATTCATCATATTATCTCTTTATGTTTATGTAAAACAAAAAGCAAGATGGCACGTGTATAATTTGTGGTTTATTTAAACCCAGTCCTGTGCTGATGCGGAGCTTCGCTAGAACACATCAACTGCATCTCCTTCCGTGCATGTCGTAAGAGTCGACTCAGGATCTCGTGCATTCTCTCCCCTGTAACCTCATCTTTCCACCTGACCCCGTTACGTTACTAATGTCTTTTGGATCTCCTTCGCGCACCTGCAGTTTTGTCTACCCTATTTAGGGAACACAGCCACATGTATAGTACATTTAATTCCTCTACGTATCGAACTGATCTAGCCTGGACTGTTAGCCCACTGTCCAATGTTTACAGTATGCGCGGGCGCAGGCATTGTTCTCGCACGTCGCCTGTTTATGAAATAGCCCAGGTTACGTCAAGACGGTTCGTCGAAACTAGCTTATTGAGTTAATGTGGTCAATTAGGACCGGTCACACTTAAACATAGAGCTAAAAAAAACCCGACTGCGTAAACATTTTGACCCAGTGTCACTCTCACGATTAAGTGTCGCCGCTCGCGGGCCACCGGCCACAGCTACAAACGCCGCCACGAGAAGTTATGTATGAAAAGTACAGGAAGTATGCCGGTGGCGGCGTTTTGTAGTTGTGGCCGGTGGCCCGTGTGCGGGAATCTAATGATACATGTCAAGCTCAAATGCGACAATCCGTTTAGGCCAGATAGAAAAGGCTGTGTTCCCGAAATTGTTTAGTCAGAGGGTTGCCAGTGACTATTTTGCTAGCTTATTGCCGGAGAGGATGTCCGACTTCCTTAGTCGACTCTTACGACATGCACAAAAGGAGATGTAGCTGATGTATTCTAGTGAAACCCCGCATCAGAACGGGAGATAATAATGCTGATAATAGAGTTGTAAAATAAAAATGTATGTATCATATAAATAACCAATCAGAATCGTCCAATTCACCAAGGTCTATATCGGCACAGCTGTTTTGCTCAAGTTCATGTAAACACAAACGTTGAGTCATGCGGAGAAACTGCGAACTAAACGTAACTGATATAAATAAGTTAGCCACAACGTGGACACTAGCGACACTCACAGCGGCGGACAGCTTGGTGCATTTGCATGCAGAGGTCAAGATCGTGCCTGCGATATTAATTACGCGCCAATTATTTTGGACTTTATGTAATTGAGTTATGTGTTGAAATGCCTTCATTTGCTTCTGAAGCTATGGTCAGTTATGATGTCATGAATTGGTCGGAATCTGTAGATGCGTATGCGCATTTTATTTTCCAAAAAATATTAGACATTCTATCTCTAAAACCCCATTTTAGGTGATTTTCTCGAACTTTCAAGAACCTAATTATAATTTCATGTAGATATTGATGTTTATTTACTAGTAAAAGCTTGAATAATAATGTCAAATCTAATGATGAAGTTGATGCTGTCTCTTTCTTCATTAAGTTTTAGAGCGAGACAGCATGAAATCTATCCTTCAAATAGGCTATCTGATCGTTTAAAAAATCGGCCCTTAGCCCTTATACTCTTATAATTTTAAAATTACTTTGGATTTTTGAATTTGTATTAATGCGGCAACCAAAACTAGGTTCTTTCAGGTTAGTCTAAAATGTTTCCAACAAAGTATCCTCATATAAATCAAAACTACTTTCGGCATTGCCAATCATCGTACTAAAATTAGCATACGCCGAGAATTAAAATTAAAAACGTACTACATACGTTTTCATAGAATAGTTCCCGTGGACGATTGTGGAACTAAATTATTTTGTGTATACAGTAACATAGATGTGCACATAACAACTAGCGCCACGGTTTTGGGAACTATCTCGTGAGACGTGCTCTACGCGCGAGTGACCTAACTAGGCATATAGCTGACAACTTGTCTTGCTCTACTTATAATACATAGATACAAATACATATTTCTTCTATGCTGTTCTGAGTGTGAAAAAAAAAGTATAATACTACAGCTGCTTCTCTTCCCGGGCATACTGTACAAGTCAGTAGAGGGACAAGAGGGTCTTGGTGTTTTGTAGGCGATGGGTTGACCACCTGTCACTACTAACCGAACTTGTACGTCTCAACTATACCCTCAAAATTGGTCAGAAGTGGCACCATGTGGTTCTATCTGCCCTTGGTGCTTTGCCTACCCCGTAAGGGATACAGGCGTGATTATATGTATGTATGTAAATACCATAGAATAATCATTGTATTTGTGTTAAAGTCAAGTCACATAGTATATCTGCAGTGATTCAGTGTCACGTGGCATTTATATGTATTGTTGTGTTAGCAGAACTGACCCCTGTTTTATTTAAAACCAATGATATCATTTCTGTTTCCTTATGGCGTGTAAGTAAACAGCTTTAGTAATTTAACGTCATGGTTATTCTATATTTTAAACGAGCAAATCTTGCACTTATACGGTAGAATTCCTGTGACGATGCGGGTCTTCTCTAAAATGCATCAGCTGCAACTCTTTCGGTACATGCCGTCAGGCGATGAGATGATGGCAACTTTTCACCGATTGATTCATTTGAACATCTGTCCCCTCTGCGCTAAATGTTGGATCTCCCTTATAAAAATTCAGTTCAGAAGGTACTCCATTTCGGGAACAACCCTAACCCTCAACGTGTAGTAAAGCAGAGCGAGATGTAAAAAATTGTGATCTTATCGCCTGAGAGAACGCCCCTGAGTTCCTTAGTCGACTCTTACTTGAATAGAGCGCTAGCATTCAAAGGAACTGTTTGAGTTGTCCAGCACCGGTATGATGAATTTGGTGAGAGCGAGATGTCTCACTTTTAAACGTCAAATCCATAGAGCTAAGTAATAACTAGACAAGGCAAGTGTTTCTACTTGGTGTGTAAAAAGGGATTGCAAACCACTTCTATCAGCCCTAATTCACTCAGTCTGGCTTGAGAACAAGATGTCTATTCTAATTCTTAAGTCTATTTTTTACATGCAAAGTACATCAACTTAGTTTATCTAGTTAGTAATAGCTCTGTGAATTTGACGTTTAAAAGTGATTTCGCAGTTATGAGTTATCAGATCCGAGGGTCAGTGGAGGGTGTAGGGCCCGGTGGTGGGCGCACCCATAGTGAATGTTTAAAAGTGAGACATCTCGCTCTCACCAAATTCACCATACCGGTACTGATGATCCTAAAGATGTGAAACGCACTCTGGCAATGCTGGGTCTAGTGTTTTCTTGTACGCGATTCTAGTAAAACCCCGCATTAGCAATGGGTCTACGTCAATAAAACTAAACGCACAACAATAGTACAAACTTCGCCATACATCCAGCCTCGTGCGTGACGGCGCGCGGGATTCCTGGCTATTCCGGGAAGCGAACCCGCGACCGCCGCGCCGGCTCCGCGACAGGAACTACGCCATTTAGGTCGCTTTTGCTATTTATAGTTCGGTTTCTTTAGTGTTTCAAGTTTGCTAAATAACGTTAAAGGAAAGTTTCTTGTTTAGTTTTCTTGTCAAAGATACATTGTAAAGACTAGCTAGCTTTCATACACATAAATACACTTGTTTTTTTAGTAGCTCCCAAAATGTGGAGTCAACAACATTTTAATTTTTTTAAGTTTCGGGGGTTTTTTATGTATCTATACTGCGAATACACTATGTATGTTTCCCAGGACTGTATATAAAATGCTTAGCATTTAGCGACTTAAATGAAAACTATTAGAAAACCGCTTTATAAAGTTAAACTCTCCTAGAACGTCCCGGAGTTCTTTAATCGACTCTTACAATATGCGGAGGAGATGCAGCTGATGTATTCTAATAATCTATACATATTATAAAAATGTAACGGATCGCTGTCTGTACATGGAAGATATATGAGAAAAAATATTATAGGAGACCTTTATCAACGCAATAGAACCCAAAACGATGATTTTTGGAATTTTTGTCTGTTTGTCTGTGCGTTTGTGCACGCTAATCTCAGAAACGGCTGAACCGATTTCTATGCAGTTTTCAGGAATATATTGTGACAGGTCCCACTTAACATATAGGCTACTTTTTATCCCGGGAAAATGTTTTTATCCCGGATAATTTCGACATTTTGTTTTTTCTGTAGTCCACTCGGACGGAGTCGCGGGCGTCCACTAGTGTTTTACTAAATACATTGGATGCATTAAATTCGAACAACCTACCTAAGCATGCTATTCTTGAGAAAAAATATTTTATTCAGGTAAGAGACATTTACTTAGTATATCGAGGGGTGAAAGTCTATTTGGGGTAAGCGCCATTAATATATATGGCGCTTATCCCAAATAACCTTTCACCCCTCGATATGTATGACAATAAAAATCTTTATAAGTGCCTATGTATAAAGTAAAATTAAAACGTCAATATTGCAAGTTTCCCTATAATAACCGTAGTTTTTGAACTAAAACCGTGGCTCTTAGCGGAGCGATAAATTAGTACCGTCAATATAAAACAGACGTCCATCTGTTTACTAGACGAAACCTTGCCGGGTACGGTCGGCAGATGGCGTAACTATACCGTCTGAGGTACCTACCTATGTGGCTGATAGGCGGGTTAAAATTTAGACGTTTTACAGTATGGTTTCACTTTTCATTTATCGCTCAATTACTCCAATAGCGACTGCGATATCGACCGCGAAATCTTCAGAATTGTTGTTTTTCCTGATCCCGTGAAAATTTTAAATAATCCTTTGTGAATCTGGAAATCCTTTCTTTTAGGATGCTTACGTCATCATACAAGGTACACCTGCTCCAAGTTTCAGGTCTAACGGCCAATTTCAATCATAAATGATCTGGGATTTCTTAAAATTCCAAATTTGAAATTTTGTATGAAAACAATAAAAAATTTAATCTCAAATATGCAAAAAAATCTCTCTAGATCAGTCATTGAAATTGGCTGTAAGATCAGCGATTTTGACTGCGTTGATGCGTCAGCCGAAGCATATACAGGATGTAAAAAGACAACGTTGTTATTTTAATACCTCGTATTCTTTGTAACGTAACGATCATTTTTTTCTATGGAACCAACCCTGGGAAACAAAAATTTTTTTTTCGAAAAAAAAAAAAACTTTATTGCAAGCAATGTATTCGATTGACAAATGTACCTACAAAACTAACATTTTTAAATATTAATATGGTGTTTTTTTAAAAAATGTTTGTTAACTGTTTTCCAGATGGATTTATAATAAAAATGCTGATATTCATGTTACTTTGGACCTCAATATCTTGGAAACCCGTGGTTTCCCAGGGGTGCTTCCATAGAAAAAAATGATCGTGATGTTACAAAGAATACGAGGTATTAAAAGAACAAAGTTGTCTTTTTACATCCAGTATGCGAAAATTGTACAATATTTCTTATGGTGGTAAATTAAACACGTAATAAGAGGGTAGCTTAGTAAAAGTGTCTATATACCTAGTAAAACCGGAGCCGAATAACTATTACTTATTAATCTTAACACTCAGAATTTCAAAATGGCAGCTAAACCGAAAAGCGCAGTCTTTCATTAAAACCTTGTAGACTTGATAATTTTTAGTAAAGCACTTTCACCCCCCACACTCAAGGGTGCGAAGTATGGGGCGGGTTGGGGGTAGAGATGGACGATTGTGCCAAGGAGTTACAATCGAATTATTGTGGTATTCGAATGATCTTACTTATGAAAAAAGAAATCGATAATTCGTTAGTCGAATGATTTTTAACAGAAATAATTAATTTGAATGAAAATATACATAGATAATCATGAATCTTACTAATATTATAAACGCGAAAGTTTGTGAGTGTGGATTGATAGATAGATAGATACATGGATGAATGGATTTTTGTTACTCTTTCACGTAAAAACAGCTGGAGCGATTTTAATAAAATTTGGTATGGAGTTAGCTGACACCCTGGATTAACACATAGGCTACTTTTTATCCCGAGAAAATGTTTTTTTCCCGGATAATTTCAAAATTTTGTTTTTCTACAGTCGACGCGGACGAAGTCGCGGAGCGTCCACTAGTAAGATATAATTTACATTACATGCGAGTCATGAAAAATTGAATGAATTGAATTATACTGCAATTTCATTCGAATGATTCCAAATCATGCGAACATTTCGATTAGCTCTTTTAAAAAATCTAATACTGGCTCATTCGAATGAATCATTCACCTACCTTTGGGGGTGCAAGGGGGTGGAAGCCGTCTGCAGGCTAAATGCATTCGTTTTTTTACTGTCTACCGGATACGGAAGCTTGGGGGAAGTTTTTTTTGCTGCAAACGCATGATAATTAATAATGGATGGGAATCAACAGATGGTTTTTGACATTAGAAATGTTTTGTTTGTATTATTATTGGTATCTAGTTAGTGCTGGTGATGGAAAATATAATAGATAAATAACACATTAATCTAGTCCAAGGGTGTCCAATATAATTTTGTGAAGGGCCAAGATTAGTACTTTTGTAACTGTAGCGGGCCAAAAAAAATTCCCGATAGCAACGATTTAAAGTAGCACTATTAAAATATAATACACACTACTGCTCGAGCAGTTACCTAGTGATCAACATACACGGACCGCTCTTGCAGTCAAGTATTTAGTTAGATCGAATTTTGGACCATTTTTACTGAACGAATATCAATGGATGTCGTCGCGGATGAAGGGCTTATGCGGGCCGCATTGTGGCCCGAGGGCTGTATGTTGGACAGGCCAAGACTAGATTCTAGTCCCTCAATAAGATCCCTCAGGTCTTGTGTTGTGGGTACTAAGCAATGATGATAGTTATAATTTATGCAAGGCCGGAATTTAATCGCCAGTTTGCCAGATAATTAACATTTGAGGTAGCCCCGGGACTTGCCTATGATAAGCGTCTACTCTTGTAAATGAGAAATGAGTAGATAGGTACTTACATACAGAGATACTAGTAGTTTCTTGGTAGTCATTATCAAATGATCGGAAAATAACCCTCATTCATACATTAGCTATGTTGTCTTAAGTAATACATAGGTGTATGTTAAATTCATGGGTTACAAGTAAATGTTAGGTATGACACATACATCGGCCACATGGTTGCATATATCTATGATAAATCTTATTAGTTTGCCTCAGAGTTCCTTGTCGTAGATAACTAGAAGTAATATAGGAAGGAAGCCATTTTCTACGTTATTTTTTGTTTCTGTTCATATCCTTTATAAATGCCCTATCACTTTGGATCATGCATTTCATATTAAACCACCCACGCAGTTAACGATAGGGAGTTAAAAGTTTGACCTCACCTTGTGGTATAGTAGCTTCGAAAGTATTGGACTGATTCGTATGCGATATTTTTTATTATTATCAGAAATCTCACCGGTTGAAATAATGCCCACAAACAGTCTCCCATTGATGGGCAAAGGCCTTCCCGATTTGAGTTCACACTTATCTAGCGGCCCACTCTGGCTGAAACTTATCCAGGTCGTCTCTTCAATGGAAATTCCTATCCCTACATATTATAAAACAAAGTCGCTTCCACTGTCTGTCTGTCCCTATGTATGCTTAGATCTATTAAACTACTACTAATAGAGTGATTTAAGAGGAAGGTTTATAAATTTATATGTATACTATCAGCATTGAACCCGTGCAAAACCGGGGCGGGTCACTAGTAAGCTATAAAACTAAAAGTTCATTAATCTAATAATTATGTATGACACACAGCCCGACAGTATAGTATCGGCCGGAAGTGCGGAGGATGCGAGCGACCTCTGTCGACTTCCGGTCAAGCGCGCCATCTAGTCTCAAGTTGCGAACTAATATGCATATACTATGATGCTGTGATAGCCGATAGGGCATAAGGAGCTCGTATATGTGAGACGATGTTTTATTGTGGAAGATAATGGTTAAATTATGATGGTTGAATTTTTCTGGGGATGCGGTAGTCGGGCAAAAAAGCTTTCTCTTCGGTGGTATCATCTTTTCTTGAAACAGTTCAGGCCATTTTCGTTTTCATTTTCCTAGTCTGAAAATAAAATGTAAGATGCGATTTGTAATGGGTCGTTAATAAATTTCAAGATGTTGGTTTCCTCATAGTAGGTACCTAATTGAAGTTAAAACTAAAATTAATTTAACTATTTTTCTTCCGGTCAAAAAAGTAATTTGAAATCATTTGCACAAGCGTGATTATTTCTTCTACTACATACATAAGACAGCGTGTGTGGATGTTTGTTGGTCCTTCACGCAAAAACTATCTAAGTATATTATAAAGTTCACGTAGACAAAGTCGCGTGCGTGCGCTAGTACCTACTAATAGAACGACTACCGAATAAAATACAGTAATAATTCGAGATTGTACATTATGAATGTTCCTAACTATTATTATTTATTATATACCGTAATAAATGGCATTTTGCACAGACATTGAAACGTCGCGGCTGATGGATTGAGTACATGTGTTAGATTTATGTACAGCGGGCGTGAATAGGAATGTTCCTGTTTCAACATATTGTAGTTATTACATTATAGCGCTGTATAACCTCGTGGTTTTATGATGTATTGGTTACCTAGAGGGTTATTTAAAAAAAAAACTTAACTTGCAGGACTAACATCTTATATACGACAACTTGTAACCAAAATTGTGTTATCTGCCATAATAATCATCTGTTTGTGAATTTTGAATATAAAGGTTTTGATCCATTCTCCCGATTAAATAAATAGTTAACAAGTTTAGCAGAAAAAGGATTTTTTTGTGTCACATATTAATCGAAGCGTCTTCCGGCGACTTTGAGTACTTGAAAATGATTGGCGACATTTTTATTAAAATTATTTACCTTTGTCTGAACATTTTCTTTACATCTATCTTTAATAGATACCTACTGCATAATCTTCGCTCATTAGCTCTCAAACACATGTCGGGCCAGAGCGAAACGGTTTACACGCATTACGTATGTCTTTGTAAACTCATAACTAAACGTTGCCAAGAACGTCGCAATAGTTACCTCCATAACAAAACGCAAAAGTGGCAATAGTTCCCTCTGTGTGTAGCATAACAAAACGCAAAAGTGAAGTGATATGTGGTCGTGATGATGTGGTGGAAGAAACCGGATAAAGTGGATAACGGTGGTGTGAAGCAGAGAAGGAAGACAGTCCTGAAGCCAGCATGGGAATCCAGCGAGAGGGAGACCTCGACGGAAAGCGAGAAGGAGAGGCGACGGTACTCGGATATTCCCGACATGAAGGTGTCTTTAGGTCTGTGTTTTTCTTTTTTTTTTTACAATGACGGAAGAGGCAGTTTGTCGAAAATGACTGAATGAGAAACCCTTTTTTGCGAAATGTTGATTTATTTAGCCATGGCTGTATAGTTGTCGAAGGCGTATTGTAAAATCCGCTGTATTACACGACAGCGCGGTAGATTGAAAAACTACATATTACAAAACAGCGTCGTAGGTAATACAGCGGATTTACAATGCACCTTTGACATGGACATTAGTCTCATATGGCTTTCTTTTACGATAAAATGAACAAACAATAAACCTATTCAGCCATTTTCGAGAGCAGTCGATGTCCATTTTGTCTGTGTATTTCTTGCCACTTTTTTATTCGGTTAAGTCATCGGTTTGCGTTGGATGGTTTTTTACTTAACTCACTTTATATTGAAGAATAACGGTATATTGTGCGAACAAACTGTACAGTACGAGTGGGTACTACTTTATTATAATTATCGATGATATGTTTTTGTGGTATTAGTTGTTGTTGATGATTAGGTAGGGGCGACCGCGAGGCAAAAATAGGTAGGTCAAAGTACCTTTGTAGGTTCCGTGTTCCTTTTCATCCGCGCGGAATCTCTCGTAGGGTTTTGGGGTTTTTCACTTCAATCCACTTTAGGTATACTTCACTGTTATTTCACTTTTAAACGAAGGGCTCTCCTTTGGGTAGATCAGTACAAAAATTCACTTGCCGAGACGCGAGATCAGTACCGCGGTGGTTGGGCAACAACTACTAGCGTGGCGGGGCGAAAGGACACGGAGCCCGCGTCCGGCGACGAAGAAAAGAGCGGGCAATTCAAATAGGGAGATAAACGAGTAAAATTATAGTTTTAACAGTTGTCTATTTATAAATGAAATTGTATTAGGCGTTACAATTCGGAAGTTCAAACATTCACTATGGGTGCGCCCACCACCGGCCCTACACCCTCCACTGACCCTCGGATCTGATAACTCATAATTGCGACAACAGGCACTTGCACTAACTACAATCGCCATGAGGATGCCACGGTTGTTGGCGAAACATATGTAGATTATTTATCTAGTTTTTGATTTCGGAATAGTGCAATGTATCGTCTTGCATGCTAGGTGCTCGGGTCTGGTTTCTCATGGCGATTGTAGTTAGTGCAAGTGCCTGTTGTCGCAATTATGAGTTATCAGATCCTAGGGTCAGTGGAGGGTGTAGGGCCCGGTGGTGGGCGCACCCATAGTGAAAGTTGTCTATTTAATTTTTACCTATGTCCAAAGACGATCAAAGAAAGTGAAAGATAGGAATTTGACTAATCTTACCATCAGAACAACGGGATTAGTCAGTGATTCTTTAACATAGTCTTCCTAATTTTACCCTACTGCGACAAATACAGACTGATGGTAATGGTTTTAGTAGTCCATCTTATTCTATTTCTATAACTATCAGGCTTCCTATCGTTCAGGAAGGGAAATACTTATTACATTTTCTTTATTTGTTATATTTTCATTGTCATTGAAATTAAAAGCTCAATACATTTCGGGGCTAATTTACAAAATGGCTTCTTTATCAACCCCCGTCTAACCCTTTTATATGTGTCCTTGAACTATATTTTCAAACAAAGCTACCTGGAGCAATTGCCCTAAATAAACCTATTTACTTTAAACTAACCATTCTAATTGTACTTTGTGATTGTTACGGAACAAACGTAATGTTGATTTTATCTCACAAGAAATGTTATTAATTCAAACTTTGAAGTACTTGACTTTATTTTTATAAAAAATTTAATAAGAAAATGATTTTTTTTTCACCCGAGTGAGTTTTGAACTCACGACCACTCGCATTCCGTGCATCGCACTACCAACTGAACTATCGGGTCACTTAACTCGGATGACGAATTTTACCATACGAGTATCTTTTAAATTACGTTTTTGGCTACGTTATTTTTTCATCCCGATAGCTATACACTATTTTTTAAATATATTTTTAGTTATTTCCAATATTCAAAGTGGGAAAGTAACTCTGGCTTTCAAAAATAAGTCCCTGAGTTTGTCTGATCGACTATGAATTGTACATTTACACAGGATATAGCCTTTTCTTATCTTAAAATTATCTTTTCACGAAATGTAACTTCTTTTTCATTAATTGCGACTTTTTTCTTTTGCGCTCGACTTTATACGAAAGACTTTAATCAGACTATGTCCTTCTCCGCACTCCTAACTGCATGTATGCAAAATTTCAAGAAGATTCCTTGAATACACCCATTTACATATACCCTGAAGTAGTAACAAACAAATTTTTTATTTTCGCATTTATATAATAAGTAAGGATAGGAGATATTTTGTGAAGCAGATTCTTATATTTTTCTCAAGACCGAGCCGTAAAGATCGAACAGTGTCTTCCTTTTTTTTCACATAAATCTTTATCACTGTCAAATGATCTAAAATAACTTGTCTGTAGTATCGACAGTTTGGATTCCACACCTGTCTGAGGTTCAGTATAGAAACGAGTTTGTTCTGAACTGTTCGAATGACGTCACGACGTGTCACCTTCAACAATATTGCATTTTGGCGTGCTTTAGGAATCACCTGGTTATTTTGAATGACTCCAATATGAGTGATGGTTTACTTCTTTTTTATGTTGAGCAGTATATAAATTTATAGATAGCTGCCATCTGTTTATAACTAAATATAATGTTTTAATGTGGAACTATAATATCTTTATTAGCTTTGCTAAATAGCAGACGAGTCTCAGTTAAATTTATTTTAAACATTGTAACGACTAGAGATTTCTAGTCCTTTCTTTTTTGTCTATTTTTCGTTGTAACTATATCCTACTCAATAACAAGATGTTGTTCTATTAATTCATACGAAGTATGACAAAGCCTACATCTAAATGATCCTATCAAACACCCATGTAGATAGATAACTGCAACCGAAAGAATAAATCTAATGGGAAAAAGTCCTAGTTCAGAACCAATAGTTTACACCACCTGGTACAAGCTCAGAATAAAATACATACATAGTATAAACAAACACAGACACGGCTGCGTGTATAATAATACTTAATTAACATAAAAAACTATGAGACATTCTACGTGTACAAAAAGCGGAGTAATGTCCCGCTAAATGTCCCGCAGGTCGCACGGTATATGACCAGGCCAGGTGGTATTAGCCATGCATCACGGTCAAAGAAACTACCACTTGCCATTTATGAAGTCTTATGACATGAACGCTAGTGTTACTTTAAAATATAGGGGCATCAGCCTGCAATATGTGTCACCTGATCTTTTGCATCTGACCCCGCTATTCTGAACGTGGCTGTGGGTTCATATTCGTGACCCTGCAGTTCTGTCTGCCCCATTTTTGTGAACACAGCTGTGTGTGTGTATGTATTTGTATTTTAGTTCCATTAAAATCCGCTGGAGCTAATTATACAGCCATTTCTGTCGAGCTTAGTCACTAGCTCGTATCATTAAAAGTAGACTCAAACATTACTAACTCTTAATGCCAAGTAGTATGGCTTATGTTTGTATTCTTAGTGGCATTTTTGTATTTTGCTATCTTTAACATAAAGTTATTTTCAATAGTTGAGTGCGGTTGGAGTTTGAGTCGACCATTCATGATATAAGGGTAAATGCCAGCGACACAGGTGGTCAACTAAGACTGTGTAATTTACGCGATTCTCTAGGAATATTTAATTAGTTTGTGTTTATGGCAAAAACGTGATGTGGTTCTTGTAAAGGTACATTATCGTGTGGTGATAATTTATGGTATTTAAAACGTTTTTTACCGTTTCAAAAATGATGATGCGTTTCTGTGCTGATGCAGGGCTTCACTAGAATACATCAGCTGCATCACCTTCCGTGCATGCTGTAAGAGTCAAATAAGGAACTCGGGCATTCTCTCAGCCATTAAGCTAGCAACTTCATCATTTACATCTACATCATTTACATCTGCTCTATGCTAAACGTGACTTCAGATCCTTTACCATCCCACAGTTCTGGCTATTCCATTCCGCGGACACAGCCATATGTATGTATGTATGATATAACAATGAATGCGGATGGTACGTTACGTTTAATATAATCTTGGATTTTTTGTTTCGTTTGTATACAATTATTTAGCTTGAAGCCGTTTAAGAGTCTTGGTACCATGTGTATGGTAATTCATAAGGTCTCACCTACTTCTCGTGTGTGATGGATTCAGGGCTTAGATTCAAGCTCATTGCTTCATCCTCAATATGAATAGTATCTCCTTGAATTGTATCAGGCGTTAGTATTGGAAAGTTATAATTTTTCAATATGTCAGCGATGATAGGTATACGAACACCATTTGAAAACCTCATCTTCTATTTCATCAGGTGTCATTGAGGAGTGTTGCTTGCCTATAAGAAGGATATGTACATCGAATATTATAGCACAATACGTTTTTAATTTACTTGTAAGATTTTTATAAAGTTTTCGCCGTCAATTCTGCAATAGCATTAAAAATTAACCAATCGAAGCAATGATAAACATATAACCTAAATACTACAGCTTTAAGACACGCCACGTTCATTCGGTTCAGTAGCTTTTTGCTCAGACATGAAAAAAAAACTTAACCCGTGCATTCATAATAGCATGAGTCATCGGAAGGTTCATTGATTCTTATTTCAAACTGCTCGCAACGGATTTCAACTGACTTTTTTAAACAATACTGGTTGTAGACATCACCGGCTTCTTTTTAGAGTATTTCTCCGATCGTAGTTCGGTCATGGCGGCCAATCTCAACAGCCAACTGCGCAAGAGATGTTAGTGCAAAAGTGTGTCCGCAAACACTGGTGCACTCTCTATTGCTTCACCCCTATCAACGACGAAAACAATCCTGCTGGGCTTATGATACCCCATATGAATTATGTCTTTCCACAGTGATATAACCGGTTAAACATTTAACGTGAAACAAGCAATACTGAAGTTAGTAATTATAAAGCTATAGAAGTTCCTATCCATCTATTGACTAAATGTTGTAAGTTTACGATTATTTCGTTAGAAACACATAAAATAATTCATGAAGCAACGCTATAAGCTTTAGTGTTTAGACATCTTATGGATGAATTTGAAAACGGTATGTATAAGCACGTAGCTCTTCGCAATAGTTCTATTGTTGTTTCTATTTGCGTGTCCCAACCGCTCAGTTATCCATTGGAATAAATCGGATTGCATTATTAGATAAATGTCGATCAAACGAGACAATAACGAACAATTCTATTACCGACTAGTGGACGCCCGCGACTCCGTCCGTGCGGACTGCAGAAAAAATAAAAAGTCGAAATTATCCGGGATAAAAACATTTTCCCGGGATAAAAAGTAGCCTATTATTGGATGATGATTATGATTTTCCAACACACATAAATTCACTAATGACCCTCGGATCTGATTCATAACTGTTGCAAACCAATTCATTATCATCTATATACTAGAGTACTTATCCTCACCACCTCTAAAACCCAACACATTACTTCTAACACACCTAAAAATGAAATCATAAGTTTTTGTTAACCACAAAACTCTTTAAAACGAGGTTGGTTCAGACGAAATTTCCTTTTAGTACTGAATCTTTGTTAGCTTACAACACAAACGTTTAGTATAAGACCTTAAGCTGAAACTCTCAAATTAAGTAATCCCAACCTAATTTTAAATGTGAAAATAAGTTTGTTTGGTTTGTCTCTTCACGCTTTATTTACTCGACCAATCTTTTTAAAATTCTGCATTCATATAGCTAGGAGTACGGAAAAGAACTATGTATTCCACGCGGACGAAGTTGCGGGATACAGCTAGTATAAGATAAAGATTAACCCAAATATTTAGTCGTTGTGCAATGTATTGCTCTTATCTAGCATTGTTTACACTTTGGTAAGCGTTCGGTCGGTACTCCTTTGTTTACAATTTATGATACCTCTAGTGAAAGGTAATTTATTACTGATATATGCTGTTGTACTTTAGTACCAGGCCCGCCAATGATATCCGTTTGTAGGTATGTTTGACACCTCACGACTAAGACGAATCTAATAACACCTCTCCAGCTCAAATGCAACAAGCCGTTTAGGCTCCAGAGCACGCCAAAGAAATATGCATTCATACATAAATACTCGAAAAACATAACCCTCCTTCTGGTGCAGTCGGGTAAAAATAGAAAAAAATTGAAGATAAATTATTTTCTAAGAATATTCTTGACTTATAGAATCCAGATTTTACCTGCTCAAACAGTTCGACGGAAACAATATCTTTGTATTGATAGATTAGTAGATTCCTGGAAATGTAACTTGTAAGAAACAGTTATATGACCCTTCTGACGAAAGCAATGTCTAAAGCTTTACAAAGGTCTGCCAGATAACGAACAAGAATGTACAGCTATCTCATTACATAACTGAATTCCTAATGGCGTGTTATATTCCTACTATAAAGACAATATAGTATGTTGCTTTCTCCGCTTTCCCAGGTTGTTGCATATTATGTCTGTTTAGACAATTACACGAATAATTCCCATGTGCGAATTTAAAATCGTTGTCAGTTTAAATGGTATTTCTTTTTCCAAAATTGTATTACCTCCATGGATTATCTTATATTTGAACAAATAAAAATTATATTAGAGAATTCGCTAGTTTTGATACTATGCATAGGGCCGTAGACAATATCGTAACACATGTGTCGTCGTGTCATATCCTCCAATAGTGGTTAGACCTCATCAAGTTATTTACCGAACGCGCTGAATGAATGTTTTCTATTGGAGTTAATTTTACCATAATAATCTTACATGGAATGAATCTAAACACAATGCTAGTTTATCTAAATCTCTGTTTCATTCACTGGTATCTAAAGCTTTTCGCAAATCTCAAGATCATCCATTATCATTAGAGATATTCCCATGACAATACAAATACAATAGCATTAAATAGAAATGTTTTGAAAACCTTATATTCTTAAGAAAAACGTTAATCCACCAATCGTCTGTAATACTAATGTTTACATATAGAAAGTATGTTCGCACAGTATATCGATGATGAAGTCGTTAACCGCCATTGTATGTTAAACTTAATTAATTTAAACTGCTTTTTGTACCGTCCAACGTGACTCACGATTCATTCTTCTGATCATTATCAAGAACTGATAGTTTTTTGATCTTATTGTCAACGCAATTGATATATTTTTAATTATAAACTATGTAAAAGTATACAAGTGGCAAGAAATATGTTATAGTAAGTGATAGTGTTTAATAGTGATAATATTTTAACAGAAAGAAGAAATGGAAGCGACGAGTCTCTGTATGAATCAGCTGATGGTCACAGTGATCCAAAATCAGCGAGTGATGATGCTCTGCCAAGGCTCGGCAAATTGCCGGCGATGAGCAAGGAATCTCTAAAAGTGGCTGTCACAGATGAAGAAGGATGCACAGTCAATCAAAAGAAATGTCACAGAAAAACAATGTCCCTATCAAATCCCTTAGAAATGGTCAAGAATTTAGGAGATGAATGGTTTGAGAAGCGAGATTTAGACAAAAACTCTGATAGAATTAAATCAAGGGAAAGCCTTTGGAGTGAAGAAGACAGAGATTCGGTTAACGATTCTGTCAAACTTGACCAAATTAGGAAGAATAGTAAGAAAGAAGGTAAAAAACCAGAAAGTAGAAAAAGTAGCGCGGGTGATGGACCCTTAAGAAAAACAAGTAGAGGAGGGTTAGTGATGAATATATTTGGAAGAAAGAAAACCTCTGTGACTAAACCTGAAGCGGTGGCGGAAGTCGTCGACAAAGTCGCTACTGCAGAAGAAATACTAAATTACACTAAATTCTTTCTGGAAGCTGAAATTAGGCATGCATCCGTTAGTGAAATTAGGCCTACAATTGAAACAGATTCAGATGAAGAAGCAGTACCTCCTACGCCTAGAACTCACCACGCACGAAGACTTAGTAGGCAGACTTCAAGGAGTAAAAGCAAAGCTAGGGGAAAAAGTCAGTCCGTCAAAGTGGCTACATTAAGAAAATCACATAGTGGTACCTTGAAGAAAGCTAAGAAGAAGGCTGTGAAGGCTCAGATGGCCAGTCGGAGTAGGCAAGCGAGCATAGTGATGACAGAAACCCCGATCGTGAAGAAAAAGGCATATGAAACTACTAAAGAACTCAAACATAATTCCTGGCTGTTCAGCGGATCTAAAGGTAAGTCTAATTAATTTGTTTACCTATATTTTTTATTAGCCTGGAATGTTTCCCACTGCAGGGAAAAGGCCCTCCCCACTCTTAACTAAACCTTGCGATCTTTCGCCTTCTTCTGCCATTCCGGAAGGTACCTCTTCAGCTCCTCTCCATCTCCTCCTTGGATTACTGTTGAGACATTGTTTGTCTTTAGGTATCCACTTAGTGGCAATCTTTCTAAACATTGTACCGAGTATTTATTTACTTCATGATATCCTAAAAGCCAGTCATATGAAATTAATTCAAAATACTACGTAATTAGATGCTACAAAATAAAATTAAAGAGTTATATGGGTATCATCTACTTTATGCAAATTTGGGCTCAATACACCGGTTGACCTTGACATTGTATCTTGATTTTCAAGTTCATTGCGTCATCACTGTCTATACCATTTACGTTCAAATGTGTGAAATATTAGTTTAGGTTGGGACTACCTTTATTTACTTTGCTGTCAACGTTCTTTCTATACCTATCGTTAATCTTATCTTAAATCGTCGTCGTCGTAGTCGTCAGCCTATTGCAGTCTACTGCTGGACGTAGGCCTCCCCCAGTGTACGCCACATGGCTCGATCTCCCGTTTTTGCCATCCAGTCACTACCAGCCGTCCTCTTTAAGTCATTGGTCCATCTGGCCGGAGGGCGCCTTATCTTAAATGCATTAGACAAATTGTACTAAGTAGATACTGGCTTGGACTAATTTAAATGACACATATAGATCTTTCTGGTTTAGGTATTTTGAAAGCAATAGGGTTTCTTATTATTTAGATTTCTATAGAAATCTACTTTGTGTAATTTTGACGACAAACATCTACATTATTTATGAGTCTGTAAATTAAATAAGATCGTTCTATTAAAATAACGTTATTTAGACGCTCTCTAGCATTCTCATCTGGTAGTGGAGAAGTATTAATTTGAATCAAAGACACATATTAAATTAAATATTTAATATATTCAACTAAAAAGAACACACGTCTGCTTGTCTTTTTAGGTAAACTATTTTGTTATGGAGTCGTGATGATGGCATTCAAACACATAGTTTGATAGAAAAAGTAATGTTTATTTTAACAGTTTCTGTAACATTACAAGTCGTTAAAATTCTTACGTTTGTTGCCTATTTCTTATCAGCGTGGAAATGATTCAATGTTTACATGCTTCAAGGCCGTTTTGGTCAGTCCAGTTTATGAAGTAAACTAGCCGGAAAATGGTTTACAAACAGCATATATTCATGTGTTTTTTGAAATCCCATTAAACTCAAATTCAATTATTCCTTTAGGAGTAGTATGGTAGCATCATAGAGTAAACGAGTCCCCAGAAGGAGTCATCAATGACAAATGTATGCCGGGTAGTGAAGCTAAATATGAGGTAAAAATCCCGAATGTTCCGCTCTTCTAACCCGCGGACGGCCAAATCGAGAAATATTATCACTTTAGAGTTTTGATGTAATAAAATAACTCATATGCCTAAGAAATGAAATGAAAAAAAAAGAGTAGGGCGAAATGGTGACTCATAAAGGAGAGAAATAAAAATCACGAATAAAACAATCAATTGGGTCAATTACACTGACTTAAAATTTCATCAAAAGTGCGCGTGATACTCGTATTGGGTAGTATTGTAATTAGATTTCAATATTTTTTTGGTGAAGTTAACACTCCAAATACATGCTTTCGTTTTTAGTCTAGATTCTAGTTAGGGGATTTTAATGTCGTGCAGTTCGCTAAAGTAATTTTTGATCCACCTTCACCCTAATATTACAAAATCCAGTTCTCAACAATGTTTCAAACCAGAAGTAATTTAGGTACCGTACCAGCAATTTTACCACCCGAATATTTTGTACAATTATGGATAGCAAACTTGCATTATTTTCAAGTATAAAGGACACATTCATCTTCTACAAACTGCGTGTGTAACTATAAATAGTTAAAAAGGACTTCTTATTAAGCAAGATATAGCACTTGACCGATATTTTTTAAGCCAGCTGCTACGGGTAACTGATATAAAATTCTGTTCATGGTCAAAATCATTTGTATTCTGGCGTTGATCTATTGCGCGTCGAAGTAATCTGTACTAATGAAAATTAAAACCTGTGCTAAAGTAAGAGTCGACTAAGGAATTCGGGCATTCTCTAATGCAATAAGCTAGCAACTTGTCATTTAAATTTGTCCCGGCTATGCTAAACGTGTCTGTGAGATTTCTCCATTATGATCCTGCAGTTGTAGTTACCCCATTTATGGCACACAGCCGTGTGTATATGCTATGTATCTAATATTTGTACTATGCTAAACATATCTTGGGAATATTATATGTATTACTTATTCCTCCATGACAGAATACACGGTATGTACATCTACAGTATCATAAAGAAAGAACAAAGAAGTAAGATTTTATTATTAAACACTCGCACTTGTACATTTTTTACTGTAATGCGATCTTTCAGTGGACATTAAAAATACCTTAACGTAACAGCACAAACTACGGGAGTCCAGAAACGCGTCTTGTTTAGATGATAGGTTTTATGATCCATTGTGTTATTGTGCCGTTTTGTCTGCTATGAAAATTCCTCATCACTATGTTGTTCCTCGGAGAAATTATGTAGGATTCTTGGTTTTGGTGAAGGTTTAGGTACTGACATATTTCATTCTTCAAGGGCCGATATTTCCAATAGACAGATAGTCTATCTGAAGGATAAATTTCATGTTATTTTTTTTTTGTAAAACTTGACCTTGATAGACCAAGATTAGCATCAACTAAGATTTATTTAGGTCCACGAATTATCACACTTGATGGCTCTTTCTGACGTCAAAAATTAACGTAGATCTAATCTAGACTAGATCAAGGCATTTGATGCAACTGTGCTTTAGGCATAGGCGTAAATCTACATCCCTATATACATATGTATAGATAGATATACATCTGATCATTTGAAAAATCGACCCTTAAATTATAGGTATTTGTAAGCTTTAGTTAATTCAGGTAATTAATCGATTCTAATCCAACATAAATGGTTCTCGTTACATTAAATAGTGTGCAAAAATTAGGCCTGCCATGCCAACATTCTTTATGTGAGGCCACTGGGTCGCTTTGAGGTTAATGCTAATAGTTTCTTTTGTTTAACTTCAGCTGTCACTCGATTATTTATCGATGCTGATCTATCGATTAATCGGATACCTACTTGATTAGGTGACTCATTGGATTTTTGTTTTGGATTTGATGTTTTACTTTGTAGCTTTTTGGTTATTTCATTAAGCTTTTGTTTATAGACGATTGTTTGTGTAATAGATGTATCGTTATTATTAAATACAGCAAATTTTATGTTAATGCCATTGTAAAGGTATGTATATGTCTTTGACACCCTCTAGCTAGAGGCTAAACGGCCTGTTGCATATAAGCTTGAGAGGTGTCATTAGATTGATCTTAGTCGTGAGAGTGACTCTGAGTCTAAATTTTTACGAACTCAGATTTTATTCCTTAAATAAATGAGGTTATGCACTGTGTAATTGCAAGTAGCGCTAACCTCAAATTAAAAACAATTGATATGCCCAAGCGCAACGCAACGGGAAGTCGGTATATCCATCCTTCGTATTAATAGTGTTTCCAACGCTTCATGAGTCAGAAGCCAAATCGGCCATTGTGATACGAGCTTGAATCCCCGATCATGCTAATTTGGGACTTGGGAGACGGTTTTTAAATCACGTCCAATTTATTTGGGCATATTTATAAACTGTTTCAGTGTACTTACAATCAGATGGGATGATGTTTATTTCTCTTTGCTGATGATGAGTGTTGTCAAATGTGAAAGTTTGTGATAATATGGATGTTTCTTTAACTATTTCACGCATTACTACTGAAGAGGTTTTGTTAAAATTTGGCAGTAATAATTATGGCTTATTATAGACTACTATAGTCAATCAACTTTTCTTCTATAATAAGAAATTATTTGATATACCTTTATCCTTCTGTGTAGATTGAGGAAGACCTTAAAAGTGTGAAAAACCTTGAAAGCGTGGTTGAATGGACTGTGTGAGTGAGGATATGCGTGTACTAGGAGTAGGTAACGGGATGACGGATATTAGAGATGCATACATACATATAATCACGCCTTTATCCCTTACGGGGTAGGCAGAGCACCAAGGGCCGATAGGACCACATGTTGCCACTTCTGACTAATTTTGAGGGTATAGTTGAGATGTACAAGTTCGGTTAGTAGTGATAGGTGGTCAGCCCATCGCGTACAAAACATCAATACCCTCTTGTCCATCTACTGACTTGTGCAGTATGCCCGGGAAGAGATGCAGCTGTAGTGTTATACGTTTTTTTTTCACTCCCAGACTTAGATGAAAACAAAACTCCCAGAGCAACATAGAAGATAGTAGAGATTAGTAGAAGAATACATATTGCGCCGACTTTAAGTAAATGGAAACAAGGCAGGAAGAAGAAACTTATCTCCTTTCTATCGTATATTTTAATCGGTCTCGAGAAAGGGAACTTGCTTCCGTTTCTTAGTACTGATAAGTACGAGTAATAGATAAAGTAACATTATGTAGTATTTGATTTACATTAATGGCATTGAACTCTGTTTTATCTCTATGATTTTTAATGTCTCATTAATTTGCTGATTAGTTCTATAAATTTGGTAAACCCGTTTATATTTAATCACTGTTTATTTACATGTTCTTATCCCATTTTTTTTCCGGTTTCCTTCTAAAATCGTATTGCTAAATTTTTGGCACTATTTACGAAGGACAGTTATTTGCCCAAATATTTGCCTAAACTGATGAATTATTCATCTTTAACACGATTTTATTACACCACACTTCTACCAAGACATCATTTTGTTATTCGAGTTCTAAAGCTTTGAAATATTTCTTGTTGCTATTCCATTTTAGGAGTTTGTTCCTCATTTTTAACCAACTCGAAGTTATGTATGTTGTAAAGATTTCAGCCTAAGTTCTGGCGCCACCATGCCCTGATATTCGCCAAGTACCGAACCCCACTTGAGCGAGCAGCTAACCTAATTCGCAAATGCATTTGAGTGCAATTGGTCGATGACCTCAATGCAATATCATGAGGATGTTAGGGTTATTGAGTATGGACACGTATTTTGAAAATGGTTCTAACGATTATGATGAAATTTGTCATACATGTGCCCTCGCCTGTGTTCCCTAAATAGGGTTGCTAGGACAACAGGAACATATAGGAGGTGCCACAGCTACGTTTAGCAAAGCGGGGTCAGATGTAAATGATCATAAATAAATCAGTAGGTTTAGCTTATCGCCTCAGAAAATTCCTTAGTCGACTCTTACGACATGCACGGAAGGAGATGCAGCTGATGTATTCCGCTGAAGCCCCGCATCAGCACAGAATTATACTTATCAGTTCTTTTGTCCCAACTTAGCTTTAAAATGTTGATTCCCAGTAGGTACAAAGGTTTGATTGAGCATGTTTCCTACACACACAATTATGAGTTTGCGACGTTTGTATGTGATTTGAATGGGGCACTATATTTAGCCGTTATAGCACTTACACGTGGTAAATATTATGATCTTGAGTGTGATTTAAGGGAATCTGGGAAATCCAGTGATGATGCGGAGCTTCACTAGAATGCATGTCGTAAGAGTCGACTAAGGAACTCTGGGGCGTTCTCTCAGACAATGAGCTAGTAACTCGTCACTGATCTGATCCTCTGGATAAGATAAACGCAAAGCATCCAAAATATTAGAGAGACTGAGAATGTCACTCATCGTTTTTGAAGTGGTTGGAAGTTCAAGGAAAATATTTTATTTGTTCGTGGATATTTTAAATACGAGTATGGTTAAGTTATTTTAAATTCAATATATCTTTATCCAAGGTCAGGTCAAGAGTACCCTAAACCGACGAGCGTGCATGAAGAATATCATGAAAGTAGATGAAGCGAAAGAGGTGTGTCAGGATCGTAGCAAATTGAGATCCGTGATCTCTGCCTACCCCTCCGGGAAAGAGGCGTGATTATTATGTATGTATGTATGTATGTATATCTTTATCCTTAATGCCGCAACATTTTTACTCTGGTATCGTCTATGATATTGATTTTTTTTAATATTACGGAGCTATTTGTACATAAATATTAACCCAATCTATAGTTAACGCAGCTTTACTGGTATCATCGATTTATCTAGTCATTAGTTCCGTCTCTGTGCAATACTAGAATACCTACTTACGGTATAATTAGTTTACAATAACCGCTTGTAGTCTTTTATTAGATCAATTGCGTCCAGCAAGAGTTAAAAACCTATATCTAACCTTGTGTGATCCGGTTAAAGTCCATTTTGTATGTAGCACACACATCGGTCAAGTTTATAGATTAGATATGTGTAGACATGACACTCGGCTACATAGAGTTTATTAATTACCTACTATACCTACCTATACATATGGTGAAATCCGCCTTTTAATATTCACCACTGAAACTAAGTTTAATCATTTGCAATAATAAGAATATTATCACTGAAAAGAAAAACAACAATGTTAATGTTATAAAGTACCCTTACTTGAGAGTGACTTTAATGCGACTGTGAATGCTAGCTTTAGAATTAATGATTTTTGAGCCAAATTAGCATGAACACAATACAAATAGATCCCTTACTAACCCGACAATAACATACATGTAAATAATAGTTTAAAATGTAATGTCTTTGTAAATCTATTCCATTCCATCCTTTATTATAAGTACTTGTTAAATACGCAGTTTATACTTTTCAGCGCCTTTGTTGTTTATATTTCCTTCGCTAAACGTACTAGTTATAATGATGCCTTGACAATAATTTTTAGGGAGGATGGTTTTCGAAAATAGCAATATAATATAAGCCCACAGCTGGTCGTTATCGCCCACTTTGAGAAAGACTGGTTTACTTGGTAACCGGGATAGATCCACCACTCAATCCCGCCCCTGCAACACCTGTAAGCCAGGATCTACAGAGGCATTACCTAACTAGTAAATGCTGATTGCTGTTAAAATTCGTATAACGTAACAGCAATCTCGGAGAATTTGACTATACTGCTTTATTTTACGTAATTTGTAAAAAAATTATAATAAAGCACAGAATATCCCGTAGAGAAGTAGCAAGTGACGTGAAGTATTTAGTGGATCATTAGGTAGGTAATTAGGCACGGATGGAGTGTCGCATCTGTCTCAATCTCATCACAAAGCAACAGGACGAAGTGAGATCATCGCTAATTGTGCGCCCGAGTTGCATCGGTTTTTGTGCGAGACGCTATCAATGCGGTTTGATTGTGGGAAATGCATTTTAATGCGATCTTAAGTATGTAATTGATGTTTTTTTTGTCGAATCAGTTTCATGGAAAGCTCGTTTAGAAATATTGTAGGTTTTGTGTAGGTTTCTGTATTGGATAAAAATTTATTGTAGTAAAGAATTAAAATTAATGTTTTTATTTAATTTGAAAAAATATAAGACAGTAATAATTGTCTTTTTATACTATCTTCTCTTGTAAGGGGTTTTCGATACTACGATAGTTTATCTATTTTTTTGTGTTGCGCCCCAGCGGCTGTAAGCTCAAACCTTACAAGAGAAGAAAGTACACCTCTGGTGCTTAATACTTCCTTTTAATACCTCATACGTCTGTTATGTGACTTTGAAAACGTTTGCCATGAGGTATACATTCTTTTCGTGTAAGGTTTCTTACTTAATCTTGCCACGATCCACTGGACTAGTCTCGATCGACCGCTTGGCCAATCCCTGATATAGTCCACACTCTAACACAGCACCCCTTGTCCTCAGGAGAATCCCGCCGGGAGGGATCCACGGATGACCAGACGGCTCCCGACGCTGACGTGGACACCAGCGACACCGCCGCCAAAGATGCGTCGCCCAAGGACAACAAGTCAGTATTGTATATTACGTATAATATGATGCGGGGCTTCTCTAGAATACATCAGCGGCATCTCCTTCAATACAGGTAGTTAGAGTCGACTAAGAAACTCAGGAGCGTTCACTCCCTACACTGGTTATACCCTATTTCGGGATCGCAGCTGTTTCACAGCCACTAGAATAGCGGGAGGTCAGATGTGAAAGATCATTGATAAGTTGCAAGCTTGTCGCCCGAGAGAACGCCCCTGAGTTCCTTAGCACGGAAGGAGATACAGCTGATGTATTCTAGTAAAGGCACAGGAAGTTTTTTTTTGTGATAATAATTTACCTAACAAATAAATCAATGGGGACAAATTATCTAAAGCTAATTTTAACTAGCAGTAGTCTATTAAAACGCACAATAATGACGGTAGTAACTTGGCGGTCACCTGTCAACTTTTTTCCACATCGTATCATTATAATCTAGAATGAGAAGGTGCTCTCATCTCTGACCCATTAATCTAGTCTAGTTCAATCCACTAACCCTTATTTATTCCTCTGCAGTTGGCGTACAGCGCCATCCAGCGGTCGCGGCGTGAACCGCGCGGAGAGCTGTCGCGAGCGAGACGCGCCGCGCCGCGGCAAGCACCGCAACGCATCCGACCCGAATCGGCTTACCGCGCATAATAACCAGTAAGTGCTATTATGTAATTATATTTTATTTTACAGAAGATTTCTAGGTGCTCTATGTTATTTAGAGATTCTTATTGTGTATATATTTTGTGCGGTTAAATCTTAAGGTTCGTTAATCGAGCGCCCTTTGCAGCTTTTTTCGCGCGGTTGCTATAATAGTTTCGCTACTCGGCAATAGATGGCGTTGCACATAAATATATTATTTTGAATATCGGTGTATGTTTTTGAGTGAATTTGTTTGTTTAGCGTTGTTTATTTTCGGCCAAAGCGATGTGTACAATATCGAATGCTTTTCCAAATTAAAACGTGAAGCGTGATTGAGTAAAAGTAAATAGCTCTGTTGATTGATTGTTTGAATCGGGTCAGTTACATTAAAACGTTAGTGAAATTCCTTAGGTACACGCATATTGAAAATAACCGTATTTATATGAAAAAAAATTATGTTTCATGGGAATATGCATCCCATGCTTTAGTGATTAATCTGTGTTTGCAATTTGTTTGCTAACAACACTACTTGCGTTTATTTTTTGTTTTTGAATAGTTAATTCAATTTGGATGAACAATACATACGGCTGGTATTCCAGAAATGGGATAGACAGAAACTGCAGGTTCATAAAGGATATTCCACTGTTACATTTCACATAGCAGTAGGCATCAGTGACAAGTTGCAGTTTGATTTGGTTGAACGTTACAAATCTATGTCTATACATATAATAAAAATGTAACCGGATCGCTGTCTGTACATGAAAGATAAATGAGAAAAAATATTATAGAAGACCTTTATCAACGCAATAGTACCCAAAACAATGATTTTTTGAATTTTTGTCTGTTTGACTGTGCGTTTGTGCACGCTAATCTCAGAAACGGTTGAACCGATTTCGATGCAGTTTTCAGGAATATTTATTATTTATAAATAATACTTTTTATTCCGGGAAAATGTTTTTGTCCCGGATAATTTCGACATATTGTTTTTTCTGTAGTCCACGCGGACGGAGTCGCGGGCGTCCACTAGTTAGAAATAAAACTATTTAGAGTCTACGTCGTATGCGACAAGTCTCTGGCTTTATGTGATTTTACAGTGAAGAGGTATGTAATCTCCTCTACATGTAGACATTACAACGTCGTATGTGAAATATACGTAAACAGGGGAGAATCAACTCTATAAGCTTCATTTTAGAGCTACATTTCAACAATAGCTCACATCTTCTGCAGCAACAAAGTCTAATTAAATGTCTACTCTAGGTATATTTTTTAGATAGAAGCTTTTTGACTGAAACCGTGTTATTACTAAAGAATTAAAACAATGTTTGAAGGCATAAAATACCATACACTTTGTTGTCTTCCTACGTTTTTCCCATTTATTTGGGGTCGGCGCAATATGTCCTCCCATTCATCCCTGTTATCCGTTATCTTTGATTAGGCTAACATAGCTAATGCAAGCAAGACTGATTCAGTATTGCAAGACTGATTCAGTATATCGTAGGTTTATGTGCTTGCCTTCTGATAACGGTAACATACGAACGTCACACGAATTTCATGATTTTTTGCCCCTCCCCCCTCCCCTCCTTGTCACAGCTGGTCACATTTGTGAGAAATGTGTGACGTCACATTTAGCTTTTTTTTGCTTAGAGATATTACCCCCTTGTCACACAATGTCACAGTTTCACGACCCCCTCCCTCTCCCTTAACCTGTGACGTAATATTTGGATGGCCCCTTAGGTTCCTATGTCCCCTAGATAGGGCAGAGTGCTTTCCCAGTTCTCCGCCATCCCGCTCGTATAGAACTTCGCGTTTTAATTCGCTCCTAGTCTTCCTTACTTTCTTCGCCTCTGCGATTGTCCGCAGAATGAATCACGCAGCGGATTTTCATCCACCTGTGTGATAAGACTGATTTATGTTGATCCCTCGCTTGTAGCAACTTCAGTTGTTTTGAGATATCTTAGTATTCTGGCTTGTACGTACGGAAGGAGCGCCTGCGACAATCAGTTTCGTACGGTTAGCCTTAGAAGCCGCATTGCGGACGGTTTTGTCTAGTATTCGGCGTGATATAAATTAACCAAATAGAAGGTTCATTCGGAAATAAATAACTGAGTTGATTATATTTACAAGATATTGTGCCGGATGTCTTAATTGTGTTATGATAAATTTTTCAGTTCTGTTTATGTAAACGTCATATTTCTACTTCTATACATCAGTTAATTGTAAATGTATTTAATTATTTTTTTTGGTAAGTTACCTAGGTACTCGTAATTTAAGAGTGCTGATGCATATTTTCTAGGACTATTTACCTTCTGACAGCCATAACTACCTAGAGTACATAGACATACATATATCAGCCCATTGCAGTCCACTGCTGGACGTAGGCCTCCCTCACGGCACGCCATAAGGCTACTGCCATAGGGAGATTTTTCCCATAGTCACCACGCTGGGCAGACGGGTTGGTCACCGCAGTGTGATTTTCGGACTATGTTGTCAACACGGGAGGCGCTGCTGCCCACCTCCCGAAAACCCTTAATTGCCTCGTACGATACCCACGGGCAGACATGGGGCGGTGTGTTATTCTACTCTGCAGATACCACACGGCACCTACAAAATATGTAGTTCCTTGGAACGATGGCGCTAGTTTCTCTGTACATGACTACATTATCCGTATAGTGCATGCAAAATTGTTAGTTCCGAAATAAAGCCACTTATTTTATGATAGAATCTTTGTCTTCTGCGCCGTCTGACTTTCCAGTGCATGTCTAACCCATTGAGCATCAGCAATATCACAAAAGATATTAATTTGAATCAAGTATTTTCAGTATCTACTCTACGTCTACCTGAAACAGTAGTTCCAATGAGTTCCATAGAGATCGCTCAAAGCGGCTATTTGTTATCAAACTTGGCCGAGATGGTCTATTGTTTGACGCATGTTGACAGTTATTATGGTCCGGTGGCAAAGCACCACAGATGTATACTGATGCGGGACTTCACTAGAATACATCAGCTGCATCTCCTTCCGTACATGTCGTAAGAGTCGACTAAGGAACTCAGGGTTGCTCTCTCAGACGGTGAGCTACCAACTTGCCACTGATCTTTCACAACTGGTTCCGCCTACATCCATGTTATGGATATAGGCTCTCCTTCGTGATTTTCAGTACTAGCTACCCCACTTCCGTCCGCGTGAGAGAGCATTATTACACCCGTGCGAAGCCGGGGCGGGTCCTTCGTTATATATATATATATATATATATATATACCTTCGTCTTGAATCACTCTTTGTATATTTAAAACAAATCGCATCAATATCCGTTGCGTAATTTGAAAGATCTAAGCATACATAGAAACAGACAGCGGAAAGCAACTTTGTTTTATAATACAGGGTGTTTTTTCGTTGCCACCCTTAACGAAGGGTACGTACTCTACCTATACATCAAATAAACTAAGTTTATGCCAAAAAATGCTGGGAAACGATGTAATTTTTTAAATTTTTTTTACTTACTCCATCGGGCGAAATTTATAGTGTTCAGTGTTTATGCTAGTTTTTTCATAGACAGATATTAATTATGTCTCGTGAAAAAATCTTGCTACACGCGTCAATATGCATTTATGCAGAAAAACGCAGTTTATTTACTCAACTTTGGACCCTAATATTTTGGAAACCAGACACTTCCCAGGTATGCTTCCATGGAGAAAAATGATCGTGATGATGAGGAGATTCCGTAGATTTCCGGAACGTTGACGACCAAAAATCACCCTGTATGTAGTCTTATGTTGATATGTATCCATCCTTATTGTTAAACTGAAGAGCAAGTTTTAATTAGGTTTAGTTTGAAATATAGAAGTGGGAATAACTTTGTTGGTATCAGAGTTGCTGACAATACTGCGGTGTTGATTGACATACTCGTTGTTGGTTTGTTTCGTCTTGTTTGTTTCGAACTGAGTTTTTTAAGCTTAGAATTAAAATTACCTATTATGTTTTGAACCTGTATGGTATTGTACATACAAACATATAGACATATGTTAGGACATTGCGCTCTTTACAGTCCATGGAGAAGAAATAAAAGAGGAGTAGCGGCTAAGTATATTTTCATACAAAACTAGTGTGCCGCGGAGCGGGGGTGAAATATGGGACGAGGGGAGCATTGAACACTGTAGCCCTGCCCATTTACATAGAAACCACCTTGTAGTGACTAGTCAAACTACTTCTCATTAACAATATGGTTCAGGTTGTTTTACTAAAAAAAGTACCCTGATAAAAGCGCTAGTGTCTTTGTAATTTTAATACGGTTACATTTCGGAGCACAACCGTGTGGTAACAGCTACTGCGTTACACTGGCGCTGAAGCTCCGCCCCTATTATGACTTCATGGCCTCACGATTGCCACACGACTCAGTTCATAGTCCCACCCCCTCTACCTTTTTCATGTTACAGACATATACTCGTAGTTACAAACAAACCTACCAGTACTAATCAAAGTTCATATCAATAATGATTTAATTTACCCTTATTCAATCACACTCGACTTCAACCTCACTCAACCAAAAAAAGTCAATAAATTATAACCATTCCTCACTGGAGTGGCCTCAAGGGAAAACACAAAAAATACGAGCGTGAGGGTTCCTCAGCCTAACCTTGCAAAAATTTCCATTCGTAAGATTCACTAACTACTACATAACCTAAAAATAGCGCAGTTTCAGGATCATTTCATTCAAATACAAACTCAACGTACGAATGTTTATTTGCATTTTAAACGTATTCATGTATTTATTTTATTAAAATATCGTATGGAAAGATAATCTATTCTTCTATACATATAATAAAATTGTAACGGATCGATGTTTGTGCACGCTAATCTCAGAAACGGCTGGACCGATTTCGATGCAGTTTTCAGGAATATATTGTGACAGGTCCCACTTAACATATAGGCTATTTTTTTTAAATGTTTTTATCCCGTATAATTTCGACATTTTGTTTTTTCTGTAGTCCACGCGGACGGATTCGCGGGCGTCCACTAGTCCTGAATAATAGCACTACAAGAATCTTATGTCCCAAACTAAGATCCGTAGTCTCTTGTCGTTTGTACTTATTATTACACAGACGTTACTTACCAATAGATATAAGACATTTTATATCGCAATCAATCATAGACTTTTCATCGATTTTGCAAAATTAATAACCGTTGAAAATTAACATTACAAAAGAATTATTAATAAAGAAATGGAAAAAATTCCTCACCCGGGTGGGAATCGAACCCACGACCTCTGCATTCCGTGCCAGATTACTAAAGAACTTTTACTTGCAGACTGTCAATTGACTCTACCAATACTTGTACTATCCTATACAGGGTGATTTTTGGTCGTCAACGTTCCCGAAAACTACGGAATCTCATCATCACGATCATTTTTCTCCATGGAAGCATACCTGGGAAGTGTCTGGTTCCAAAGATATTAGGGTCCAATGTTGAGTAAATAGACTGCGTTTTTCTGCATAAATGCACATAGACGCGCGTAGCAAGATTTTTTCTATTTTATCTTTCTATGATAAAACTAGCATAAACACTGGACACTATAAATTTCGCCCGATCGAGTAATTAAAAAAAAAATTACATCGTTTCCCAGCTCTTTTTTTTCGCATAAACTTACTTTATTTGATGTATAGAGTACGTACCCTTCGTTAAGGGTGGCAACGAAAAAACATCCTGTATATCAGCCTGTTTCAGTTCACTGCTGGACGTAGGTCTCCCCAGGGCACGCCACAAGGCTACTGCCATTATGTGGGTTTGGGGTTATTTTCTGACACATAATTATTAAATGTTAATTCTACATTTCTATCGCTACTATACCAAATTATAATCGATCAGATTTTACCCAAATCAGTTCAGTAGTGACCGAGTTAGTTTATTAGGCTAGCAGATAGACGTGTGCCGTTCATATGTTAAATGCGTGTGCGCTTGTAATTGTAACGTTTCCTCATAGTGTCGTTTGGAAGACTGCCAAAAGTTAAGTTACTATTTAGAGGCAGTGGTTTGTGAAGACACGACCATAGAGAAGTACATCTAGGTATTTAATATTATAACCCCAGAACGGCAAATAAAGATGCTAGAACTGCAGGATCATAAACGGCCAATTTTAATACTAGAGATCATAAAGAAACTCAATTTTTTAATTCAAATTTTGTTTGTCTGAAAACAATGGAACATTTAATCTGAAATATGCAAAAAATCTCTCGAGATCGGTTATTGAAATTGACTGAGAGTACATCCCATAGTCACGTTTAGAATAGAGGGGGACAGATGTTAGTGATCAGTGACAAGTTGCTAGCTTATCGCCTGAGAGATCGCCACTGAGTTCCTTAGTCGACTCTTACGACATGTACAGAAGGAGATGCAGCTGATGTATTCTAGAGGCAAGACATTATGCCTCTTTCATTTGATAAAGATTCAATAAGTGATCGTTATTAAGAACTATTAAACAATATAGCCGATAGGTAACTAGTAGGTAGGTAGGTAAGGCAGTAAAGTACGTTTACCTACATTTGGAATAGTTCAGAAGCGGTTATTTATTTTACATATGAACGGTTTCATCGGTAGTAAAAGTTTACGGACACTAAAATTTTAACTCGTATTTAACTGTGCAGGCATTTGGCATTCCTGCTCTACGCCGACTTACCTATGTAATATTTCTAGTAATGGTAATTCTATATAATCTATACATATAATAAAAATGTAACGGATCGCTGTCTGTACATGGAAGATATATGAGAAAAAATATTATGGGAGACCTTTATCAACGCAATAGAACGCAAAACGATGATTTTTTGAATTTTTGTCTCTTTGTCGGTTTGTGCGTTTGTGCACGCTCATCTCAGAAACGGCTCGGTTTATCATATCGTGTTTCGCAGGTCATGCTACTTGAGCAGGAGCGTTTTCTCTGGCGATAAGCTAGCAAGTTGTCACTAACCCTATATGCTAAAGGTGCCAGTGGAATCCTGAAGTACTGGCTACCCCGTTTTGGGGAACACAGCCATGTCTATGTATGTATATTTATCTGTGCCGTTACGTTATTATTTGATGCGACTCGATAAATTAGCGGCCGTAGATAGCGGAAAAGCCTGCACTTAGCGATAAGCCTGATGGACGAGCTACGGGCGGGTGACAAGGTGGCTACCGTGGAAAATAACAATAAACTACACACCCTTATGAAGTTATGTGCTCGTGTCTTTATCATTCATCCTGCTAATATTAATAAATGCGAAAGTTTGTGAGGATTAGATTAGAAATTTTTTTTGCAGTCCACGGCAGATAAATATAATAATTCCAATACTTGTACCTATCCATCCATGTTTGTATACTTACCTATTTATGTAGATTCTCAGATACTTTATTAGTTTTTCTGAGCTTTAGTTAGTGTCCGATGGCCAAGATGGATGGGTAAAATAAATTTTCGGTAAATATGGGTCACCGAGTTAAACTTGTTTTTCTTCAATCGAAGCTTGATTTTTATGTGCTTGGAATAATGTAGGTCTTGTAACCTTCATTTAATACCTATTTATATCTATGCTAAACTAGTCCTGTTCCGATGCGGGGCTTCACTAGAATACTGCATCTCCTTCCGTGTATGTCGTAAGAGCCGACTAAAGAACTCAGAGTCGTTCCGTCAGGTGATGAGGTAGCTTGTTCTCGATCTACTTTACCAAATCAGTATTTAAAACGAACTCTCTTGTTTAACATTTTATATCGTGAATGAATTCGCACTAAAACCTCGACAATTACGTAGCTAGATACTTAAAGGTCTTCCATTTAAAATGCAACTCCCGTCTTCAATATAATGGAAGCCCGAGTAATTTCTGATTTGCTTGCTTCCACGACCTCGTGCCAAAGCGGTGGAGATTCTCCATTATTCACGACCTTTCTATAGGCGAGATAGGAATCTTTATTGGGAAACTCAAGATGTCTAGTTTTTTTTTGGTTTCTGTGATAATTTCGGGAAATCCTTTCACGCTGTGTTCCCCATGAATTTTTTTTTAACCTTCTTTGCTGAATAGTTTTGTGTGTCGTCGCTTTCACTCGGTAACGGAAGAGTTCTGAACATGGAAATGTTTATTCCACTTACTAAAATAAAATCTTCCCCTGAGAAGTTAATAAATAACGATAACAACACAACGAGTTATATAAGGTCCTTCCGAAATTAGTGATTTGATTTTTTTTTCCAGTATTTCGAAGTTGGCCCCATAGTGAAAGTTGTTTCTTTTTACCTGACTAGTTACGTGTCAAAAGCAAATCACTAATTTCGAAGACGAGGCAATAATTATTGTGTAGAACCCAAAAAATCCGAAAACTAAATAAAGCGGAGTCGTGGCGTGGTAGTTAAAAATAAGTCAAGCCAACATCTTAATAAACCAAGCAAGGATGGCGCTAGTGGTGACATATTCAACATCAATGCGAATGAAATATCACCCTTTAATACTACAGGAATCGAGATCAAAGCTATTTGGCTGTCATGTAGAGTAATAACTGTTGTCAATATAATAATGTGGTTTGAGGAATGTAAAAACGTAGTAAAATCATGCGATTTCTTGAAGTGTATGGCGATCATCAAGTCCGCCTTTTCCTTTTCTCCGTTTGACGGCTCCGTATCCTCGTTCCACTCTATAACTAGCTATAGCCTCCTAGGACGTCACCGCTAGACGTCATGTAGAAGCCGTACGAAGGCGAAAAGACAATCGTCACACGTCACCGTAATGTGAAAATTTCCTCCAAGGAACCGATTTTGAAAGTACATTGCATCTGTCGGCACCGTAAAGAGGGCGCGGTTTCGCGTAATCACGGCCGCTTTACAACGGCACCGCTATCCTAGGCAACCAAAGGATTAGTACATAGCAGTGTAGAGTAGAGTATCCGCAATAGAAACAATACCCGTTTCAATAGCTAATACATGGTCATATTAACACGGCTGTGCAAGATCACGAAATAGATCCTACGGCCACCACGTTTAGCATAACGGGGTCAGCTCTAGTAGCATGACCTGCGAAACACGATATGCTAAACGGATGTATCGACATTTAGCCTGTCAAAATACGATAAATATAGCCGCCATGTTGAATTTTGTATAGAGACGATACGATAACCTACGATACGATATCCTCGATGCGTGATCATGCTAGGGGGGGGCAGATGTTAAATATTAGCGATAAGCTGCTAGATCAAAGACATGCACGAAAGGAGATGCAGCTGATATATTCTAGTGAAGCCCGCACGAGATATTTTACTTGAAATATGTATTTTAGTCGGCCATTACGTGATCTAGCCATGGGTTTGTTTAGTATCCTCCAAATTTAATGCATCCTGTTAGTATTTATCTGATATATAAATGACGATTGGCATCCGATCAAAGATCTCTTTACCTCTCAATTTGATGTCTGTGTACGGTTTATTTGAGGCATATTCCACCTAATATCGATTGGGGATCTTTCTTTTACTTGTGCTGATCGTCTAGAAAAATACTTTTAAAATACAAAAATATAGACATACTTTCCAATGGATTAACCTACCTATAGTCCCACGCTAAGATCCCTAACGTCTTGTATCGCATCGCAGGTAGTGAGCAACAGTTTACAAAGAAACAGCCATGATTCGGAAACAAACATCGATGTCCATGTTTGCATCTATCGGGATTCGAACCCAGATCTTTCCTTTTCCTCAATCCGATTGTATTTTTTGGCACGAGTGCGAAAAGAAGTTATACCAATAGGTATCCAAGATATCCTTGAAGAATTCGCTTAAGCAGCCGTTTGAATAGTCTTATATTGCCTCAGTGTAAGTGCATATTATGCATTATGGCTTCTTCAACTTGCCCTATTTGCCCTTTCGAGTCTCAGATAATAACTAAATATCTTGTAATCTCATTTGTTTATATTGTACATACATACACACCCCTAAATCTAGTGGCCTGAACTGCAGGATACAGAAGTTTTTTTTCCGTAAATACAAAAACGGAACCCTTATAGGATCACTCGTGTGTCTGTCCGTCCGTCCGTCGCTTACAGCTTATCTCCGAATCTATTAGCAAACACATTTGACCCAAACACAGAGGTGTGACGTGAGCAGATGAAATCGTATATGGGGGGTCATTTTTGCTGAAAAACTGCATTGTGGCATATCAAATGAAAGGTCTTGTTGAAGATCTTAAATGTATTTTTTTGTAATTTTAAAATAAATAGTTTCGGAAAATAGACCTATCTCCGAAACTACTGAACCTAAAATTTTGTGGTATAGATTATAGGAAACCTATAAGAAGTCCATGTATTAAAATAACATGGTAAATCCTCAAATTGTGCGTACCAACTTTTTGTCAGATTTAAAAAAACATGATAGGTAAGTGCCTATTCACTCTTGCTTTTTTTTATATAATTAGCTAGAAATATTTGACCGCCATCGAGACAAGACGCGGCCTAGGGTGGTACATGTTTGCCTATGTTGTAGTGCTCGGGAAATACATTGACAGGAAGTGCATTCCACTCCTTAGCCGTTCGCAGTACAAACGAGTTAGCATAACGTTTGGTGCGGATGGGTGGGATATCAACAACATAAGGGCGATACGCTAGTCTGCGTCTAGTATCCCGATGGTGAAAAGGGGCTGGTGGAACTGTATTGTGAAGTTCCACGCACACTCTCCAAAGTGTATCCTGTAAAACACTGACAAGCCATAGCCACGTTTGGTGTAGCAGAGCCGATGTAATGGATCAGTGACACGTTTCTAGCTCATCGCCTGACATAACGCCCCTGTGTTCCTTATTCGACTCTTACGACATGCACGGAAGGAGATACAGCTTTTGCTTTCTAGTGAACATAGTTTACGTGAAAGAGGAAATATTTCTTTTCACTTCAGTCTTTTTCAGTACCGAAGGTTAACTCATGATTTGGAGTTAAGGTATTTTAATTTCCAATCAAAACATTGCCAATCACACGCTTTTATAAACACACGCTGTAAGACAAGGCAAACGGATGTCCAGAAATAATCCCGCCAATAGGTCAATGCCACAAAATTATCTGGACTCAGCCGTGGCGGCGCCGGTTTCCATTAGACGCTCCAGCGACATGAAGTCTATGATATTAGTACCGGTATTGACCGCAACTGTTGATACGTTTGTCGCGGTCATTGACAGCTGTCAGTTTGTGCCACATATTGACTTAAGTGTCAGTCGAAATGAGCATCTTCTTACGTGCATGTCGTAAGAGTCGGTTATGGAACTCAGGGGCGTTCTCAAAAGCGATGTGTTGGTCTCTAAGCCCTACCATCTAGAGTCACAGTGCTGTGACACCTCTTTCATGATCCTGCAGACCTGGTAGAAGTATCCTCGCTTTGCAGCAGTAATAAGTTCGTATTCGTGATGTATCCTCCAATAGGGGTTAAGTTTTGGTGTCCTAGGTGCCGTCATATAGACCCTGGTCGCCCCGGTCCAAATATCACGTATCTATCTTCAGTAGTCGACGATGATGAATCAGTCAGGATTGTTTACTCTATAAAATAGATCCATCGGTTCAAAACCATTGGAATTGTTTAAAAGTGGACTATGAAAATAGATGACTCTGTAAGGTTTCTGGCTCAATCCATCCATCTTGCGTAGTACAAACGGCGCAAATACGACGGGCATATAAACCTAACGGCGGGTTTTACTATTATGTCCACCTGACCTCGTGGGGCGGGAGTGGTGACGTCACGCCTCCCTGCCAAGCCCTGCGATATGGGATGTGCAATTTAGGAATTTTGACTATTGGAATGCCTGAGTTTTTGAGACTTAATATGGTTATCGTCTTCTCTTATGTAAAGTCCGAGTTACGGCTCCACTTTAGAAAGATAAACTGACCTTTCGATTTAGTTTGGATAAGAGCCGTTATTGTCTTGAGTCCAGCAAGTCCCACATATTTCACTTTAATTGGGTTGTTTTGGAACGAAAATCTTAACAATATCACATAATATATTTTTTATTTTTCCTTTTGGTCAATCAAGCAGATTGCTATGTTATTTAGGAATGCTTTTCTCAATGTCTTACAAAATATCTGTGCCTTCCAATTGCTATAATTTCATCAGTCATAATTTCTAGATTTGTAACGTGTTTCCTGTGTATGGTGTAGAAGCCAATAAAGTAATTCAATTCAAAACTGTCATATTTATAATACAAACATAATGTCTTCCAGTATCATAGAGCACCCTTAAAGGTTGCCCCACCCCCACCAGTCCCTCGTTGAGTCGCTTATGCGTTGTTTCCCCCGGGTGGTGATCACCTGATGTGGTAGTTTCGGGGGTGGGATTGGGGTTTGTTTTGCGGTTCATTATTCTGCGTCTTTGTTTTCTCATGGTGGGTGTGGTTCTTGAATGGCTGCAGCGGAAATAGAAGGGGTTATTCTGCTGAGCCCCTTTTATATGCGGTAGCCTAGATCCATTATGTATTTCTGTTTTGATAGAAACAAAAACCGTGTTATTACAAAAGGATTTAAACATTGTCTTAAGCTAAACTTGGCATAATATTGACAGATATTCATATGTCATTTTTAAACAGTATTTAACTCTAGACACGGGTTTATAATCTAGGTAGTCATCAAACTATTATAATAATATGGAAGGAATAAAGGAGATGAGGAACTCAAAAGTTACTCTTCTTACTATCTTACCGTGCTGATGCGGAGCTTCTCTAGAATAAATCGGCTGCATCTCCTTCCGTGCTTGTAATAAAAGTCGACTAAGGTACCGGGGCGTCTCTTAGGCGATGAGCTAGCAACTTGTTACTGACCTTAAACATCTAAACAAGCTAAATGTGGCTGTATGTAGGATTTCGTTCGCGATCCCGCAGTTTTGGGCCACCCCATTTTTGGGAACACGGCATATACACAATATATGTATATGTATGTTTGTTTCTTATTAATGGCGGTTGTGACGTCACCTTGTGTCTCCAGCTTGCTCTCTGTTTGCTTCAAGTGTCTTTAAATGAAGCAATAGGATAACTTGGATTAACAGCATAGTTCTTGGCACGTTTCTCATTAAGCTCGACTTGCCAACAAGAAACACTTCGGAGACCATATATCCTACGTGTTTAACATGAAGATAGGACAGAATGGAGCTGGCGTAACAAACTTTGTTTATATAAAGTAGTGTAGGTAAGAAGGCTGTTGTATTTGTGCTCAAAAAGCGGCGGTAGACTCGCATCTTATAACGTGGGATTACATATAGGCTTGGCGCAATTGAGCCGCGGCATTGGTCCTGAGTCTCGAATATAAAAGGTGTAAACATTAATTTCCGAGTACTCGTATTGTGGTGAATATCGATGTTTATTTCCGAGTTTATCCCCTTTTATATATCACATCTTAGTACTTACGATACAAGACGAGGATCTTAGTTTGGGGGCTAGGTTAATGTGTTGTTATGTTTATTTATTTATTTATTATTATTAGAACGGCTGAAGTAGCCACTTACTGTAATACATGATCACATTATTCATCATCATCTTCCTGCCCTGTTCCCATTTATTTGGGGTCGGCGCAATATGTACTTTTCTTCCATTCATCCCTATTATCCGTCGTCTCATTGCTCACTCCCAGTACACGCATATCCTCTCTCACACAGTCCATCCAACATTTCTTTGGTCTATCTCTTCCTTTATATCCATCCACATTCATGCAAAAATATGCCTTTCATCCCGTCGCTTTACATGCCCGTACCAAGACAGACGGTTACATTCGTAACTTGTCTGTGATCGGCGCAACTTTCAGACTTCCTCTCGTATATACTCATTTCTTATTTTTATCAATTCTTGTAACTCCACACATCCATCACAACATTCTCATCTCGCTTACATGCAGTCGATTTTCATCCTTCTTCTTTACGGCTTCTTTCTGCATTCAGATCCATACAAAACGACAGGTCGAATTACGGTCTTGTTTGTACACCTTACCTTGTTAATTTATGAAATAATCAAAACATAAGTACAATCAATAATTAAAGTCAGAAGTTATGCATTCAAAGTTAATTTTTTTACTAGAAGACGCTCATGATTTCCTCTGCGTAAATTTTAGAATTCCCAAATATCTCGTTCCCGTGAATTCTTTTCTTATGAGATGCCTAAGATTAGCGGTTAAGGCTCCGCATTAATCCGTCACTCAGGCAGGACGAAGAGTTTTATATCTATTAATTACATAGCAGTGTGTCTTAAGCTTTTATACATACATACATATAATCACGCCTTTATCCATTACGGGGTAGGCAGAGCACCAAGGGCCGATAGGACCACATGGTGCCACTTGTGACCAATTTTGAGGATATAGTTGAGATGTACAAGTTCGGTTAGTAGTGACAGGTGGTCAACCCATCGCCTACAAAACATCAAGACCCTCTTGTACCTCTACTGATTTGTACAGTATGCCCGGGAAGAGAAGCAGCTGTAGTATTATACGTTTTTTTTCACTCCCAGAGCTGTTATAATATTAGTTTAATAGAGAATTCCAATATACATATTACTGCGTAGTCTACATTGCCGGATTGCAGATTATGATTAGCATCTCCAGTTTTCTCTTCGTTAGGGTAGTTAACGAAATTTTCCACCATTAAGCGTGCTCCGCACTGGGCGCGGTCTGGTTAATGTGTGTACTCACTCGGTGGAATCTACCTTTAGCTTTCAGGGTTGTCACGCGAGTCTGATATGATATAAGTTCACGCGAGGTTTTATTTATAATTGTTATGGTTTTTTTTTTAAATTGCAAGTGAAGGTTTTCCTTGCTTTGATTGGCGATTAACGGCCATTTTCATTGTTCGGGATAAAAAATTGGGTTTTTTTAGGGTTCCGTACCTCAAAAGGAAAAAACGGAACCCTTATAGGATCACTTTGTTGTCCGTCTGTCCGTCCGTCCGTCTGTCAAGACCCTTTTTCTCAGGAACGCGTGGAGGTATGAAGCTGAAATTTATATCAATTACTCAAGTCTACTGTCCCTTGAAGCTGTGAAAAAATCAAACTTCTAAGCCAACGCAATCAAAAGATACAGCCGTTTATGCCGCAAATTTTCGACACTTGCAAGGGAATCAAAACCTACAGGGTGCTTCCCGTGAACTCAGAATCTTGAAATTTGGTACGAAGCAACGTCTTATAGCATAGATAAAGGAAAAATTACGAAAACCATAAATTTTTAGTTACATCACATAATATATATTTTTTAAATAATTTTAAACTTACTACCCATTTCCTCATAAACGCGTAGATGTATTAAATTGAAATTCATACCAAATACTCAGGTCTATAATACCTTTAAGCTGTAGCAAAATCAAACTTCTATGTCAACGCAATCAAAAGAAACAGCAATTTAAGCTGCATATTTTGAAACTCGCAAGTACTCGCAAGGGAATCAAAACCTAAAGGGTACTTCCAGTCGACCTAGAATCTTGAAATTTGGCATGAAGCAACGTTTTATAGCACACATAAAGGAAAAATTCCGAAAACCTTAGATTTTTAGTTACATTACAAAATATATATTTTTTAATAAATATAAACTTATTACTTTTTTCCTCATGAACGCGTAGACTCGATTGTCGTAATGAACGAACTTTGTAAACCTTGCAGGTTTGTACGGAACCCTCGGTGCGCGAGTCCGACTCGCACTTGGCCGGTTTTTTTTATTACATATTTAAAACTTTGTATAACAATAAATGATAAATCTGAAACATGAAATCTCTTAAATCGGTTATTCTCAGTCAGATCTTAATGAACTTTATAAAAAAATTATTTGATAAATTTCTCATCTTAGCCACCCCTAACTATTAAGGCAGGGAAAATTCCCAGCCTTGAGGTAACTTCTTGACACATTTTATTGACCTAATTGAGACCTACTTTACCCGACTACACCGTAGAGAAGGTTATAATGCTTTCAAGACTGTTGAATTTCCTGGTTATTGATTGAATGTTTTCTATGATAGGTTTATTGGTTTTCTTCAGATATATAGGTATGGGGGTATATTGATTTTTTATATGATCTTCAGGTGGACGCTCACGATTTTGTCCGCGTTAACTTTACAATAATTTTAATTTTCGGGAAACCCTTTCTTATAACACGCCCCCCAAGTTTTAGGGCTCTACTGCGTTGATCCTTCAGTCAATGAGGATAAAGGCTCGAGCACACCGGATGCGTATGCGTGCACGTACCTCTGAGTTTAATGTATAGAACTGTCACCGCTTGACGTCTATGCTTACGTCTACGCATACGCATCCGGTCTGCCCGTTCCTATTCAGTTCCATACATTACAACTCAGAGGTACGTATACGTCTACGCTTACGTGCACGCACACGCATTCGGTGTGCTCGAGCCTTAAAGTATTTATCTATAGATGAACCACAGGAATAAACAATTGAACATATATGCAGCCTGAAAAAAAAAAAGAAAAACATTATAGAAGCAACAAGTAACTGGCATGGTCTAACTAAACTACTATTTTTGACACATTTTTCAAGTTTTTACTAGTAAATAATGGCATATCAATTGTTGCTCTGTTCAAGAAAACGGTATTATGTAAATGGGGCTTTATGAATGAAATTTCCCATGTTTGCATACTAGGTGCTTGCATCTTGTTCCTCTTTACTGCTCTATTAGTGACCCGCCCCGGCTTCGCACAGGTGCAGTGCTGATACTATACATATTAACCTTCCTTTTGAATTACTCTATCTATTTTAAAAAATGCATCAAAATCCGTTGCGTAGTTTTAAAGATCTAAGCGTACATAGAGACAGACAGTGGGAAGCGACTTTGTTTTATACGAGTATTATGTAGAGGTGATAGCCCAGTGGTTAAGACAGGCATCTTCTAAGCGGGAGGCGTAAGTTCGATCCCAGTCACGGGCCTGTACCAATAAATTTATTTCATGTACAAATTTTAATGTTGCAAAATTGTCACTTAGCTCGTGCCTCGGAATGCACGTAAAACCGTTGGTCCTGCGCCTGATCTCTCTTCGGTCGTGTCAGCTTTCCGTCCCATTGGGCTATGAGAGTAACGGAATAGAGAGTGCATCTGTGTTTGCGCACACACTTGTGCACTATAATATCTCCTGCGTACTTGGCCAATCTCCGTAGAGATTGGTCGTCTTGACCGAAATACGGTCGGAGATCATCATCATGTAGAGGGAATTGTCATGTGATGTTAACGTTTAGATCGAGCATACATATTAGTAAAGATGTTAACTAGTCACCCTCACCTGCCCGTGGTGCACCCTGATATTTAACGGACGAGGCTCTGACGCTAAATAACTTATAATATCTATTTAGTATGACACGGTAACATTTCCCATTGTATTCGTTACCGGTAGCTAGATTGTTGTATTTGTGCCCGAAAAGCGGCGGTAGGCTCCACATGGGCTTAGTAGGCTAAATGGTGAAAAGTGTGTCTGTAAATTGCATTCTTCTGGAAAATAATGAGCGTGACTATATGTATGTATTTTGATCAGTAGTCTCACTACCCACCTGAAAATTTTCACCCTATTTCATCCCTTTACTCTATGTATATATGTACGTATGTAAAGTACCTATGGTCGCTCTGACTTACTAAAGGCATCTCAGTTGCTTCCCCGTCGCCGCGTCGGATAGTCGCGTCTAATTTTGTGTCATAATAGAATTTAGATCGGACTGTTTGTACCGTGAAAACGTGTTGGTGATTTTGATTCAGCTCGCTTGGTTTTAGTGCAATTTGGAAATAGTGAGTGTTTGATTTTTTAAGCAAATGTGCTGAAAGTGTTTTTGAATTACTTATTTGTTTGAGAGATATCAGATAGATATTTGAAATAACCTACACCGTGTCTCGCTGCTGGGCAAAGGCTTCTTTAATTCGAACCCACACTTGGGTTTTTCTCTCTAGTGGCCCATCTATTGTCCTAAATTGCTGCCGCACTTATAAAAATCTACGCTGAACGTGGCCACATAGGATCTCCTTTTTGATCGTGCAGTTGTGGCAACTCCATTTTGGGAGCACAGCTATGTGTGTATGTGTAATAGAGGAACCAAGTACCTACCGATAAGAAAATAGTGTTTAAAATTAATCTTCGTTCTAATTTGTAATAATAGGTGACAAGGTGTTAGTTAAATTAAATAAAACTTGACCGGGTTAGAGTTTGTGAGGTTATCGGAGGTTATTATTAAAAAAAAAAACTTCTATCACTAAGGTTACTTTATATTGGTAGTGAAAACCGCATCATAATTGACATACGAGTATATAAAAAAAATAGATCTTGATTAAAATTTTACAAATAGTAGTAGTATAAGTTTTTGGACGATAAAAACGTTTGTTAGGCATTCACATTCGAATGGCTGAACAGATGTTGTTGAAAATTGGCACAGCGATAGATTGTAGTCATGAATGGCACATAATCGCCTTAAACCCGGAAAAATAATCTAGTTTATTGTTTTTCATTATGTAGACTGCAATATGGCGACTTCTGCCGAGATTTACGCCCATGTTCATAGTGGTAACTTTCCCTTGAGCCAGTACATTGCTTAATCTTTGACATATCAGTTTTTTTGCTCTAGTATGAAGGTAAGAGACGATACATAAGTGACTTTGGAGCATCTACGTCTTGCTAGCGTCGTAATATCTACAAAGTCTAATCTTCTTCTTCTGCCTATTGCAGTCCATTGCTGGACGTAGGCCTCCCCCAGGGTACGCCTCAAAGCTACTGCAACAGGGGGGTTTTGCCCATAGTCACCACGCTGGGCAGGCGGGTTGGTGACCGCAGTGTGATTTTCGGACTATGTTGTCAGTACGGGAGGCGCTGCTGCCCACCTCCCGGAAACCCTTAATCGCCTCGTACGATACCCACTGGCAGGCAGGGGTGGTACAAACTCTACTCTGCCGGCACCACGCGGCATGTCTAATGTAAAAGTAATTTTAGTTGCGATGCTTAAGGAAAACGAATAAGATTCAAGTAAGAATCCAATTAATCTCTTAATAGCTTTAAAATTTCGAAGTCTGTGACAAATAGAGCGAAACGATGCTGAACGGTTAGAACGACGCGGTACATTTCTGTTTTACTATCCGATGTTATTTAGGTAGCTCGAAGTAAACCGTCAATGTATGTGCTGGTGCGCGGCTTTACTTGAATACATCAGCTGCATCTCCTTCCGTGCATGTCGTAAGAGTCGACTAAGGAACTCAGTGGCGTTCTCTCGGGCGATAAGCTAGCAGCTTGTTACTAATCATGAACATCTGTTCCCCTCTATTCTAAACTTGGCTGTGGAATCTTACGATCCTGCAGTTTTTGGGAAACAGTCATGTCTATTGTATGTATGTATCGAATGTACTTTTATCTTTCGGTTACATTGACGTTTTACTACCGGTCATGTAGTTATGATGTCTTACCAAATGTTTCAGTGTATGCGTTTCTCTAATATTTTCCAGTTCTACCTTGTAATATAACAGATAAAGTCTTGTCGTTAAATAGTAAAGGTAAAGATAAAACGTAACTAATTAGTGCGGAGAAATTACTAGAGTTTGTTTTATGGTTTGTTTTATTAAACTATTTGAAATTTTGCGTCTTGCTCGACAATGAGATGAATATGCCCAATCAACTTCTTAAAGTAGACTACTTTTAATGGCTTCTTATACATATAGACACGGCTGTGTTCTCAACTGCAGGATCTCGAAAGAGATCCGCTAGCCATGTTTAGCATAGCAGGGACAGATGGTAGTGATCAGTAAGAGTTTGCTAGCTCATCGTCTGAGAGGACGTCCGTGACTTCCTCAGTCTTCTCTTATGACACGCACGGAAGGAGATGCAGCTGGTGTATTCTAGTGAAGCCCGCATCAGCATAGGCTATATGCACTGGCCGCCATGATCAGATAATTAATTGATATAACTAACTGTTTGTTATACAAATAAGTTAATTTCATCTGAACAGCTTTTGCTATTTAATTGAAATCAATTTAATTCTCGACAGAAGGTTTTTGTTATAAAAGGAATAAGATCTTGATTATAAAACAAGGTTCTTTTCAATAACGATAATTAAAATATAAAAACCATGGATAGGTGAGAATTGTATGTGAAGTTAAGGTGCCTCTGTAATTAAATAATTTCCGTTAACTTTGTAAATAAATACTGAATGAAGTGAGAACGGAACGCTTTTTCGTTCTATTGTTCGTTCTTTTTTTCTCTTTTGTCGTTCATAGGTTTACCCTGACCAGCAGCAGGCCTATTGGCTATCTTTTTTGACGGTTCATTCATAGTGATCATCACTCAATTGAAACTCAACAACTGGAAGTGGCATAATGCCTTATCTGAAGACAATTTTGGACACACACACACACATACATGTCACCTCCAGTTCAATAAGTTTCAATGGGTGATCATGACTATGAACTGTCAAAAAAGATAGCCAATACGGGGACTGGACGGAATCCAGGGAAACGTCAAAAATATATCACACACTCACACAGCTGTATTAGCTAAATGGGGAAGTCAGAACTTTAGGATTATAAGGGAGATCCCAGAGCCTCGTTCAGCGTATGTGGTGACTTAATTATGTATTTATAGAGTAGAAGATTTTAAAACAGCGACATCTAGCTTTAAGTTTGTGGCTTGTTACTAGAGTCCGTTAGAATAACTCGTATGCCCGATTTTGGAACTAATATTTTTTGTATGCAGTAACACCGATAATATAGTCATTCACATAGTAACTAGCGCCACCATTCAAAGGAACTATTTTGATGAAACGTACTTACTTTAGTTGTTACCAACGTTTACCTATAGTCTGTGTGTTTGACAAGATACTTAGGAAACCTTCCGGCATTCCATATGAGGCGGCAAATATTACAGTAATACGCCTCTAGTGCCATTTGTATATTTCGCCTTGTACGTTTATATGGAAAATCGGGATGTGTGACATGGTGTTTATGTGATTATTATTTTATATTTAGGTATCCCTAGACTACTGATATAATAAACATGAAAGTTTGTGAGTTTGGATGTTTTTAGTCTACATTGCAAAATGCCAAACAGATTTCGATGAAACTTGGCATTCATGTAGATAGTTTATTGTTGAATAAATGCTAACGCGAACGTCTAACGACTCGTACCTACCTATATTATAACACTTTCTTCTTAACAGTGAAAACCCTAAGCTAACTGAAAATATAATCTATTTTAAATATTGAATTTTGTTATAGCGTTAAAGTGAAATGATAACTAATATAAAAAGCTAAGTGAAGTAATTACGTCAAGTGAAAAAATATACGTTACGTAAATATTCGTTTAAGTGACGTAAATGTTTAGTAAGGTGACGTAATAGTTCGTTAAAGTGACGTAAACATTAGTGACGTAAACATTCGTGACAATAGCCAATATGACAACTCCAGCGCCGCGAGTGTCAAGAAATGTGTCGCTGCCTGCCGGACGCCAACCGGCGGTCGGAATGCTAGCCAGGAGGACGTTGTCGGAAAGGTATTTCGCTTTGTGAGTTAGGTTTTTTTATAAATATTTCTAAAATTATTTACGGAGTGTGGAGTTTGAAAACTTTTTGTGTCGTGTAAATGTCTACGTCTTTTCTTGTTTTGTCTGTTCACGTGGAAGCAATAATTACGTTTTAAATTCCCATTGATTCCCATTCTCACGATAAATATATCGTTCCTGTTGGAATTTCGGGAAATCCCTTTTTAGTGGACCTATAAGGTGACAAAAAAAGCCACGGTCCAAATATTAGGTTCGTTTCTAGTTTCAGAAGTTTCGCCTCGTTGGCAATTAATGAATCGAGGCAATGAATATAAAATTAAAGGAATTGTGGCACACTTCTGCCCGATCTCTAAGGAGGGTAATGCGTTTGATTATTTTCTACAAGTAGTATACAGGGTGTTTTTTTGTTCTATACATCAAATAAAGTAAGTTTATGCAAAAAAGAATGCTGGGAAACAATGTAAATTTTTAATTTTTATTACTTGATCGGGCGAAATTTATAGTGTCCAGTGTTTATGCTAGTTTTATAATAGACAGATATTAATTATTTCTAGTGAAAAAATCTTGCAACGCGCGTCTATGTGCATTTATGCAGAAAAACGCAGTCTATTTACTCAACTTTGGACCCTAATATTCGTATCTTGGGAACCTTTAGGTTAGGATATGGTTGATCGTTGTATCATTAAACATTGTCCTGAGGGATTCAGCTTTGTTTACCGAGATTTGGCTAGTGTATAGCTATCGGGATGAAAAAATAACGTTGCCAATAATGTAATTTAGAAAAGAGATGGTAAAATTCGTCATCCGAGTAATTGACCCGGCAGCTCAGTTGGTGAGAGCTCTGCACGGAATGCAAGAGGTCGTGGGTTCTAGTCCCACTCGGGTGAAGAATTTTTTCATTTGTACATATTTATAATATACGATTATTTGTATGTATTATGTATATGTTCGTACATAAGGACATCCCCGTGATCACAGTGATACATTTGCATTAGTCATGTTATTAGATTAAAAATAATGATGTGTGGATGACAGATTCGACCATTATACAGAGTGTAACATGTGGGGTATGTTAAGCGAAATGTTTTACATAAAATTTGAGACTCGAAACAACATGTTTATTTTTTCGGATAGTGCGGTTAATCGTAAATAACTCGGGCTTATTCATACAATTTTGCAATATGAACATGTGACTCTCTAATTTTCTTTGTCTTTATGCGAATTATGAACAGGGCCTCGCAGTTTGTTCCCAAACGTATAGCACCGTGATAAAGTTCGTATTCTGGTGGTACTATGGATAATTTAATTAGTTTACCTATATTTATCCCAAGAAAAAGCTAAAAATACACGTTTTATACTGTAATAATATGCAGTTTATTGAAATGATGACATTTATCAGACGCGACCGGACATAAAAGATAATTTGGCCCGAATAGCCTAGTTTTATTAAATAACTATTAAACTTGTAACCAATGCAATACATATGCAGGGCTGGCCCGTCCATTTCATGATTTTTTGCCCCTTCACCCCCTCCTTGTCACAGCTGGTCACATTTGTGAACCCCCCCCCTTCCCTAGTGTGACTAGTAGAGATTATTGAATGAAAATGTGACGTCACGAAATTTAGGACCCCTCCCATCCCCCTTGTCACACAATATCACAGTTTGACGACCCCCCTCCCTCCCCCTTAACCTGTGACGTAATATATGGGTGGCCCCTTATCTCATTTACTGTAAGAGGACCTTAGAATAGTAGTATTATGGGTTATGGACGTTACTAGTTATGTTCCTCGAGTCATTAGAGCTGACCTTTCTCGCAATTCCATCAAATTTAATATAGTGCATAGCGGGCGTTCCAGTACCTAGGTAAATTACGGGGAATTAAAAAGGCGGGGGCAAGTCGTACTGGTATTAAAACCCAATGGGTTCAATGTAATATCATACTGTTCGAAATTGGTTTGATTACTAGTGTATTGAATTGCATATAACATTATATACTACATAAAAGGGAGCCAGAACTGCAGTCTTAAAGGAATTCCCACTGCCACGCTTAGCAAAGCAGAGTCAGATGTAAAAGCTCAGTGAGAGAGTGCTCCTGAGTACCTTAGTCGACTCTTACGACGTGCACAGAAGGAGATGCAGCTGATGTATTCTGGGGAAGCCCCGCGTCGGCACAGCATACTTATGTCAGGTACCCTCCTGTCTGCTAACCCTCAAATAAACTATTCGTGATTACAATCGCAATGAGATACGAGATAATCTTATATGTTTAGATATATGGTCATAAACGTAATAGAATAATTGTGGTCTAAGCAACATAGTCGTAACCTTCCGAGTCGCATTTAGAAGTAGTTTGCAACTTCCGTGCGCTTGTTTGAAATGCGCTTCCTTTGCAGTGAGTGCATGCAGCGCCTAGCGCATGCTGCTGTGCTGGTATAGTAATGTACTTGAGGTGATTCTGTTTGCATATAACACTAGTGGATGTAGACTAGGTACAGACAAAAAACAAAATGTAATTTACCGGGGATAAAACATTTACATACATATAGATTGCTTGTCTGTTTTACGAATAATAAGGTAGCCAGATCTTCAGGATCACAAATAAGATTCTACAGTCACGTTTAGCATGTAAATGACCAGTGACAAGTTGCTAGCTCATCGCCTGAAGGAACGTACGACCCTGAGTTCTATACAGGATGATTTTTGGTCGTCAACGTTCCCGAAAACTACGGAATCTCCTCATCATCACGATCATTTTTCTCCATGGAAGCATACCTGGGAAGTGTCTGGTTTCCAAAATATTAGGGTCCAAAGTTGAGTAAATAGACTGCGTTTTTCTGCATAAATGCACATAGACGCGCGTAGCAAGATTTTTTTCACGAGAAATAATTAATATCTGTCTATAAAAAAACTAACATAAACACTAGACACTATAAATTTCGCTAGATCAAGAAATTTAAAAAAATTATTGAAAAAAAAATTTTTTTTTTCCCAGCATTTTTTTTTGGCATAAACTTACTTTATTTGATGTATAGAGTACGTACCCTTCGTTAATGGTGGCCACAAAAAAACATCCTGTATATATTTTTTCCGGAATAAAATGTAGTCTATAGCTTGTACTAAATTCACTAGGACTAGTAGGACTATCCAATACAAAAGTGTTTTTTTCGATTCCGACCAGGGGGGCAATTCTTGAAAATTTTCGAGCCGAAACTCAACCACTAACGAATCGCTAACGAAACGCGGTGCGAAGCAATATATACTTACCGCTTGAGTAATAAGGTATATTTTAGCACGCATCGGTCACGAGTGTGACAGAATAAAAACAAATATCTGTCTCGTGCTGAAACGTGTCTAATTACGTCACCGTTAAGTATTTATTGCTTTGTTCTGAGCGTCTATAACGGTTCCGTTTCGGCTTCGTTCCAACTCGAGACTTTTCGAGAATTAGCCCCCGGACAAACAACTCGTAAGCTTTATAATATTAGGTAGAATACATAACTAGTATTTACTTCTGAAGGGAAGTCGGACAGAAGTGTGCTAATTTACAAGTATCGCGTTGAAACTGACAATCTTCTTAACAATATGTATAAGAAAAACAACATAATAATTGTTGTTTAACAAATTGTGATGACATTCTTACTGTACAGCTCATCTGTGTATAGGTAGGCAATATTTGTTTGTATATTTTCGTGTTACGACATGCACGGAAGGAGATGCAGCTGATGTATTCTAGTGAAGCCATCGGCAGGAATAATCAGGCATTATTTTGTAGCTAGAGACCGCATCCGACGTGTGATGTCCTTTCTTTGGCAAGACAAATACAAATATTGTTATCCGCCCTCTTGATGATCTCCGACCGTATTTCGGCCACAGCGACCAATCTTTACGGAGATTGGCCAGGTACGCAGGAGATATTATAGTGCACAAGTGTGTGCGCAAACACAGATGCACTCTATATTCCCTCACTCTCATAGTCCGATGGAACGAAAAGCCGACCCGACCGGAGAGAGATCAGGCGCAGGACCAACGGTTTTACGTGCTTTCCGAGGCACGAGCTAAGTGACAATTTTCCGCTCTCTTATTATCTTACTAGCAAAAGCAATGCGTTTGCCTAAATTCGTGTAATCCCGCTTGTACAATATTCGCAGATTGCTTGTGAAATTTGTATTACGTAACAACAGTCTCAAAGGGGTATTGATATTTCAACGAAAACGGTGTCGTATTAGTAGTAGAAAACTTCTACTTAGGTTTTGCAAGATACGTATTCACATACCACTGATTCAACGTTATTTTTAGGGTTCCGTACCTCAAAAGGAAAAAACGGAACCCTTATAGGATCACTTTGTTGTCCGTCTGTCCGTCCGTCCGTCCGTCTGTCAAGACCCTTTTTCTCAGGAACGCGTGGAGGTATGAAGCTGAAATTTATATCAATTACTCAGGTCTACAAGCTAAAAAATCAAACTTCTAAGCCAACGCAATCAAAAGATACAGCCGTTTATGCCGCAAATTTTCGACACTTGCAAGGGAATCAAAACCTACAGGGTGCTTCCCGTGAACTCAGAATCTTGAAATTTGGTACGAAGCAACGTATAGCATAGATACGTAATTTTTTAGTTACATCACATAATATATATTTTTTTAATAATTTTAAACTTACTACCCATTTCCTCAGCGTAGAGGTGAAATTCATACCAAATACTCAGGTCTATAATACCTTTAAGCTGTAGCAAAATCAAACTTCTATGTCAACGCAATCAAAAGAAACAGCAATAATGTTATGAATTTCATTTTGCAATAAAAATACCATAGTTATGACTCGATTGTCGTAATGAACGAACTTTGTAAACCTTGCAGGTTTGTACGGATCGGTGCGCGAGTCCGACTCGCACTTGGCCGGTTTTTTTTTAATGAAATGTGCAAAAATTATGACAGTAATATGTAAGGTAGCAAATACGTTAATAATCAATTAGTTGCCTTCTGACGGCTGTTTTTCTGCATACGTATGGCCGCTATATTCATAATTGAAAAACGGCCATACGTATGCAGAAAAACAGCCGTCAGAAGGCAACTATATTACGGTATGGCCGCTATATTACGGCACCGCTATTTTAGGCTACAATTGGCTTAGGTGACTCGGCTGTCGAAAGTAATATGTGAAAAACTAATGTTTTTAGGTGTACTGTCTATTCCTTCATAGTGTAAACGGTGCCCAAGTACTAACCGACCCCTTCTTTCCCCCAGTGACCTGGAGCCGGGAGGCGCGACCGCCCCCTCCGGCAGTTCCAGCAGCTCCAGCCTTTCTTCCAGAAGCAATGAGAGCAATACCGTGCCTGCTGATCAGCAAGGTGAGATACTTACACATTGCACGTCAGCCTCTCGCAGTCTACTGCTGGACGTAGGCCTCCCCGAGGTTACGCCACAAAGCTGCTGCATAGGGGGGTCTTCTGCCCATAGTCACCACGCTGGGCAGGCGGGTTGGTGACCGCAGTGTGATTTACGGACTATGTTGTCAACACGGCAGGCGCTGATGCCCACCTCCCGGAAACCCTTAATCGCCTCTTACGATACTCACGGGTAGACGATGGGGTGATGCTATTCTACTCAATCGAGCAGTGGACTGCAGTAGGCTGATGTTTTTGCAAAATATTGAATGAATCAATGAATATGTGGCAATAATTTCTAGTGAATATCAAGTTGATTATAATAATCGTTTATTTCTTAATTTATATTTAATGATTTTCTTGTATTAAGAGTTAATTAGGAACAGATATAAAAATAGAGTAGTTTAAGAGGTCGGAGGTTGTATTGCACAAGACGTTACCACAACATAGCTTACTTAGGTTTAATTTGCTGAAGGTCAAATAACGGGTACAAAAAGGAATGAAAAGAATATTCACCTTCAGCTCTCAGGTAAATTTTATCAAATTTGAGTTATCAGAAGGATTGACGACAAAAGTTAAAAGACGAACGAATGGTAGATCGAAGAGGCGTTCTTTTTTACTTTAATTCCTTTTTCATTGTTTTGGCAATCAAATCAAATCAGCAGCATCTAATTCCGTGCATGTCGTTAGAGGCGACTAAAGTCTCAGTGGTGTGCCATCAGGCGATGAGCTAGCACCTTTTAACTGGACATTTACATCCGGTATGCTACACGTGGGTGTAAGGGTCTCTTTCTTGATTCTGGAACTTTGCCTACCCTATTTTCGGGAAAACAGCCTTTAGTATATATGTATCAGAGTAAAAAATACGTATTTATGAACTAGATGATAGAACGGAGAGGCGTTCCTTACATTCACTTACATTCCTTCCTTTTTCACTCTTGACGGCCGACTGGTCTAGTAGGTAGTGACCCTGCCTGCGACGCCATAGGTCCTAGGTTCGAATCCCGGTAGGTGCAAACATTGATATGATGAATATCAATGTTTGTTTCCGAGTCATGGATGTTTCTATACTTATCTATGTATTTATATACCGTTGCTTAGTACCCACGACACAAGACCTTAGGGATCTTAATGTGGGACTAGGTTAATGTGTTGTGTAGTGTGTGGATATTTATTTATTATTTATTTACTGTTAAAAACGAACGCACTCCAAGTTTGTCACAAGCATTCCATTATCACAAAGCATACCATGACGTGATATCCTCAATATTTTGACCCAGCATCTCAATCGGACTGGTCGGAGGAGGAGGAGCCGCTGGCAGCTCAGTGGGCGGACAGTCTGCCGCCGCAGGTCCTCGACTCGCTGCTGCTTGACGCCAGGCTGAGGAAGCGGCAAGAGGTCATACATGGTAAGCTTGCTCCTTTGTTTCAGCAATGTAGTGTGTACAATGCAATGATTTCTACGGTATCACCGCGAATTAAAATAAATGAATCTACATTTAACTTAATTTAATTTAAGTCATTGAGTGAGATATAAGTGATTGATGCACTCACTCAATAACTTGCTGGCAGCTGCACCTTGGATACATGATATAGCAGAGCTAGAGTGATGATTGAATGTCAATTATTTTGCGTAAGTAGGTATTTTAACTAATATTGTATTTGCGAAAGTAAGTTTTGTTTTTTTAACTTCTTCATTTTTTATATACTGAACCAATTTTCTTCAAAGTTTGTTTACATATTTAAAGTCGGGAGTACGGAGAAGGACATAGGCTATTGTATCGTCCGACCCTGTATTAGAGACAAATTAGTTAAGAAGAAATAAGCAACCCTATATCGACTGCCTACGAATTTGTACACGTTTAAGAATTTCCGTTCTTCCCGTTTTCCTTGAGATTTAGGGAAGTTACACAGGCAGTATTTCCCCCCTTGCACGAATATCAAAAAAACCTCCTATCAAACCCCTCAAACCTTCCAGAGCTGATAGTATCAGAAGGCTCCCACGTGCGCTGGCTCAAGGTCCTCGGCAAGGTCTTCCTGAAGCCGCTGGAGCAGCAGCCGCATCTCCTTCCACCAGAGGAACTCCGAGCTTTGTTCCCCAACCTGCCGGCGGTCAGGGAGAGGCATGCGAAGTTATACGCAGCGTTAAGATCAGCCAGGAGTCAAAACCATGTAGTGGCAGTGGGTACAGTGGCTGATGCTTTGCTCAACACGGTAAGTGGTGTTTTTAGATGTAGAAGTCCGTGTGTAGCAGATTCTGTTGTGAAATTTTTGTTTGATGTTTCTTTAGGGTGTTGCGATGTAAATACCTGTAGTTAAGTTGTATTAAGACATTGGACAATTCCAAATACTCTATTTGCTTCAAAAGTATCGGTATATTGTGACTGATTTAATCCGGATGATAAATAGGGAAAATAATAGATACATACAGTGATATAAAGTCTATTGTTTTTGATGTTTTGTAATGCCCATGTATATGTTGAGTCACTGTACATTTTACACATAGACATAGTGTGTTCTTAACATGGGGTAGCTAGAACTACAGAGGGAGGTCATATTACACAACTACCTTTAGCCTAACGGGGAGCACTAAGAACGGATGAAATTCCTATGGATTACGAATCGAAAACCGCTGACAAATCGGATAGGGCTGCCTAAGTCGAAATTCCCACGTAAATAAACGAAAACCGCTGTACCTGTTGTCCATAGTGTTGTATATGTTGACTCACTGTACATTTTACACATAGTAGTGTGTTCTTAACATGGGGTAGCTAGAACTACAGAGGGAGGTGAACCAGCATACGACGCCGTCGTTGTAATACATGGTATATTTCGCTCGGTGAGCATACGCGCTTTCTGCCGCGGACAGCGCATGGCGCTCGACAGTCTGCGCGAGCGCCGCCGCAAGCACAAGGAGCTCGCGATGCTACTGCAGGCCATGGAGCAGGCGCCGCTGTGCGGGAGACTGCAGCTCAGGGACCTGCTGGCGTGCGTGTGGCAGAGGTGAGGGGACATGGAGCAGGCGCCGCTGTGCGGGAGGCTGCAGCTCAGTGACCTGCTCGTGCGTGTGGCATGCATGCAGGAGCCGCTGTGCGGGAGGCTGCAGCTCAGTGACCTGGGCGTGTGTGTGGCAGAGGTGAGGGGGGGGGGCAAGGAGCTCGCTATGCTGCTGCAGTAGAAGGTGACTCGGAAGCAGGCAGAGAAGGTATTGTAACAGATGAGTGTGGCAAAGGGAGGTGGCATGGACAGAGGGCTGAGGTAGGTGCTTGAGATGAGGGCCCGGGGATGGTTGTGCCAAGGGAATGTGACAAATGTAGGTGCCAAAGAAAAAAGGGGTGGGTGACAGGAGTTACCAGAGAGGAAGACAGAGCAAGATGACGGAAGGATGGCTGAGCGACGTGCCAGGGGGATCGGTATAGGAAAGTGACAAAGCCACAGAGATAACACATAAAGCTGTTAACGAAAATATTGTTTCAAAAATGTGAGCCCAGGCTTTAGAGATAAGGGTCCAGAAATAAGGGACTTGATCCAGAGATAGGTCAATAATACAAAGATATATGGACACAGATTTGATTCCCTATCTTAAATTTAAACAACCAGTTCGCTTAACATTCCCCCTCAATTTACACAAGATAAAAACCGAAGCACATTTAATTCCAGACTAACAAAATACCAGCTGCTCCTAGAGAGCATCCTAAAGACGGTGACGGATGACGAGTCGGACGCGAGCGAGGCGGACGCGTGTCGCCGCGCGCTCGTCACCGCTAAAGATGTGCTGCAGGTTGTCGACACTGCTATACGGACGGCGGAGAACGAACACAGGTATGTGCTATACAAAAAATAACATATTTAACTTGGATTAGCCCTATGGGTCGGACATATCTGGCGGAAAATCCGTTGCATATTGTCGGTCGCGTAACGTCAGAACAGACGAATACTCGCACGAGTATATGACAAAACCTTTCACACACAACCGATGATGTTAGTGCGTTTGCCTGTACCTGCACCAGTAGCATGGCGTCCGCGACTCACGTATGTCGCGCATTTTATGACGCCTAAATGTCAAAATTCGCGACAAAATGACGTTCACACTTCAAGCTGACATTGGAAAGTGTTTTTTTGTGGCCACCATTAACGAAGGGTACGTACTCTATACATCAAATAAAGTAAGTTTATGCCAAAAAAAATGCTGGGAAAAAAAATGATTTTTTTTTTAAATTCCTTGATCGTGCGAATTTATAGTGTCTAGTGTTTATGTTAGTTTTTTTATAGACATATTAATTATTTTTCGTGAAAAAATCTTGCTACACGCGTCTATGTGCATTTATGCAGAAAAACGTAGTCTATTTACTCAACTTTGGACCCTAATATTTTGGAAACCAGACACTTCCCAGGTATTTTTCCATGGAGAAAAATGATCGTGATGATGAGGAGATTCCGTAGTTTTCGGGAACGTTGACGAAAAATCACCCTGTATTAGTGTCCCAATTGTTTTTATATGTTATTGATAAGATTCATGCGTTTTGTGGAACTCTGATACGAATTGTGTGTACATTAGTGGCTGAATAGTTTTCACAATGCTTTTATAAGTGTGGATCTGTTATTGGCTTTGTTATTTCATTTAAAGTTATAAATTGGTCTATCTAAATAGTAAAATATATATAATATTAAATAACAATATTAATATTAAAATCCATATGTACATAAAATACATTCAGTGGTACAGGCCCGTGACTGGGTATGAACTTATTGGAAAGCGCACGTCTTAACTTGTGGGTATTACGAGTATTACGGGAACAAGAACATGGTCTTAAAGTTTATTCTATTTTTGGGATAGAATGTGTATCTTCTTTCTTTACTTTATTGTATAGGTATGTAGGTAAATATGGATGTAATCGAAGTTACACACTGGTTGTAATATTTTTAACCATTTCGATCCATTTCGATGATGTGTCGATTTAGTTAGAGGATGGGTAGGAATCTCTATTATTCTGTGCATTTCCTTCAGGCAGATTCAGAAATGTGTGATTACTCCGGCTGTTCTGCTTCACCATCCATTTCACAAAACGGCTTTAAAACAATCATCAAGTATAAATCTCTATGTTTTCTTCAGGTTGAAGTGGATCCAGTCGAAGCTAGAGGTCCGCGTGCCGAGCGAGCTGAGACAAGAGTTCGAGGAGTTACGCAGAGTCGATCTCACGAGGGGAGTGCTGCGGCACGAGGGGGAGCTGTCTGTCAGGCACGACGCCAAGCGGACCGCGCTGCAGGTGCGTGCGGGGAGTGTGGGGAGTGCGGGGAGTGCTGCGGCACGAGGGGGAGCTGTCTGTCAGGCACGACGCCAAGCGGACCGCGCTGCAGGTGTGTGCGGGGAGTGTGGGGAGTGCGGGGAGTGCTGCGGCACGAGGGGGAGCTGTCTGTCAGGCACGACGCCAAGCGGACCGCGCTGCAGGTGTGTGCGGGGAGTGCGGGGAGTATCTTCCCCAGGGAGGAACCCACATCATCACATCAGCATAATGCACTCCACTTCTGGACTGCTGCCTCCACCAGGGCAGCCACACGGCTCGATCTCCCGTGGCCGTCATGCAGTCACTACAGCCGCCCTCTATAAGTTATCGGTCCCTCTCGCCGGAGGTCGTCTAACGCTATGATACGCTACGATGAAGGGCAATCGCGCAAAAGTTACTTATTTACCAAAGCTAAACCACAACCAAAAACGTTATTTTATGCACATTTGCTTTATAATACTAGTGTGATATCACCACCTCCCTCTACACTCCTCAGGCACTGCTGATGGAGGACGCGCTGGTGCTGCTGTCTCGTGAGGGGGAACGCTTCGTGTTGAAACCGATCCCGCACGCCGCGGGAGTGTTGTCGCCGGTCGTCAAGTGGTGAGTGTGGGCTGACGATAGATGGCGTTGTTTTATGTTTTCATTTTTACTCATAACTGGAGTGCATTTCATGCGTTGATAGCCCAGTGGAATGCGTACGCTTTCCCCAAGCGAGCGTCGTAAGTTTGATACTAGTCACGGGCGTGGCTTTCTGTTTTCCTGTTAAGTCGACTTTTCACACTGTGTAATATAATATTTACAGTTTGGGACATAATATGTTATATTACACAGTGGGAATGGTAATATACTGACTGTTACACTTAAAATTAGACAGGTCTATCTCTCCCTATTCTTAACATAAATGATTGGGGCAGAAAAGGGACATCTTGGACTAATCTTAAGTTTAGGTTTAAACGTGACAGTTAAAATTGACTATATTACATTCCATCGCATATTGAAACCGACTTTAGGATAAAATAATTCGAGTGCATTTTAACCAAATAATACCTTTAAATGATGGCGCTAGTTACAATGTGAATGACTACATAATCTGTGTTATTAATTCGCAGGGACAAAGTGATATTTCGACCGAACGCAGCGGTTCGTAACACGTTCTTCCTGATGAACATCAACAAAGTGCAGATGCATGAACTTTCTGCTAATACTGCCAACGAGTTCGCTATGTGAGTATACATGTTTTTTATTTTATAATTTGTTTGGTAAGTCTTAAATTTGAGAAAAAAAATATCTTTTTATTATTAACTGTGATTCTGTTATTTTTAAATTCCGATTGTGATGTAACGATTTTTCAGCTTTTTTCTAACTTATATACCCTTTCTGCGCTTATGTTCTGTCATTGATTAATATATCAAAAGAAAGCTATTTCTCTTCTGATTATTATGGTATAAGGTTGCCTCTTTTTAATGAGGTTAACAAATGAGCGTCGTACATCTGCAGCGGGCTCTTAGTTAAGCCGCATGTGCATGTTATAATTACGAGTATAACAAAGCCTCGTCTGTCGTCAGTTGGGCTCGTCACATCCAGCAGTCTCCGCTGGCCGAGTTGTCGGAGGTGAAGGCGCGTGCGCATGCTGACGACGCAGGTACGTCAAGATATATATATATATATATATATATATATATATATATATATATATATATATATATATATAGGACCTTGCTTACTCTATTTCTCAAAAAGTACGCAGGCATATCACAAGAGATATTTTTAAACTGCGTTTCACCGTATAACTCCTATGGACGATGGCGCTAGTTACTATGTGAATGACATTATCTGTGTTACTGCATACCAAAAATTTTAGTTCCGAATTAAGGCATTGGAGGTATTATATAAAACATAGTTTAAGAGGAATATCCTTGCTCAAGCTCCATTTAAGTTATGCCATTTATTGGACATTTAAAAGTAATTATATTATTGAATGCAATTTTTGACTCTCTTAGGCGATAAGCTGGCCTTGTCAGATTGGAGATTATTTGCATCTGTTGTCGTGGAAAACGTAGCTGTGGGATTATACGACTCGTATCCTGACTACAATATTGTGTATTCGTATCTTTTGACCAGGCAGGATATCATTGGATATCATTATAGAACCGCGTTAAAAATTGTACATATTTTGATGACATTAAACTTTAACTGAAAAATTAACGAAACGCCTGTCGAAAGTAGACTAATTTTATCCTAAAAATGAGAAGATTTTTGTAATAACGCGGTTATTTATTATGGTCGATTGTTACCGTCACAGTTGCACCTAAACGTAAAATTAGTCCTACCTGTCCCTGTCTATCTCAGCTACTTATGTTGAGAACGGAGAGGGACATACCTAAATTAGGTTAACGTTTAAGTGTGACTGTCAGAATCATATTTGCAAATATTTTATTATTTTATTATATTTATTATTTTAAACTTTCCAGGCGTAAACGTATCTAGAAACCCATCGGACGCGTCCGAAAAGTCATTACCCAACGACGAAGTGGAGAGCGACAAGGACAGAGCGTCCGTCGAACGAAGCTCTGTCGAGAGGGAAAAGGATAGAGATACGAAATCAGTGGAGAAAGAAAGAGACGCACAATCCGTGGAGAGGGAGAAGGAATCAGTGGAAAGAGAGGAGAAAGATGAAGAAAAGGAAGAAAAGGAGAAACATATGAAGTAAGTTATTATAAAATATTATAGGACAGCCTTTCCACAAAGTTAGAGATTCGAAATCATATGTTTATTTTTTAAGATTGTAATAAGATTTCGGATCTATTCATAATAAGTTCTTTGTACTGGGCTATTTTCATAGCATTTTACTTAACATATTCCTTTTGTTAGTACAGTCTACGTGGACTGAATCGCGGGCAATAGATACTATTTGCAGAATAGGAATCACTTTGAAGGAATTACAATCCCCCATTTGCCCAGTCAATTGAATTACTTATTTGTTGTCATGGGTTTCATGTCATAAATTACACATGTTTTAATACGAGTATAAATAACGGTATGGGCTTTTGTGCGCGAGTCCTACCTGAATTCTATTAGTTTTCTTAATACCCCCCCCTCCCCCTCCCCCCGCAGAGCGCGGCGCCCCGCCACCGGCAGTGTGAGCACGCACCCCCCCGCCCCCCCGCGTGCGAGCGAGACGGCGGATGTGTGTGCGCCCGCGGAGACACACTATGCGGAGAGAGTGCACACCTGCCAAGGTGAGCTTACTGCGATGTATAGGTCTAGGAACTAGGTAGGTAAAAAGAAACAACTTTCACTATGGGACTGACTCCGAAATATATTTTTAAAAATCAGCTGTTTCATACATTTCAGTGCAGTAATTGTTCGAGATTGTATGGAATACAATTGGAATTTTGGATAGACCTTGTATACATACATACGTCTGATTTTAGCAGTTCTCCTAGATGTCGTCTTTACACATTAACTGTCGTGCGGTTTTCTAGAGGTGTTGCCGACGTTTATTTACGTCCTGGAAGTAGGCTTTAAGCTGATATCGTTTATCGATGATTAGAAAATCTGCCAGCAGTGAATGTGTTACAGCTATCATAACCGTTATTAATTCCACGTTGGTGGCCATAAAGCCCCTAAACTTCAACTTAAGCATTACGGAGCGTAAAAAATAAAGAAGTTATGTTGTTAGTTCCTGTCATAAATCATTTTGATTTATATCAGCCTATTGCAATCCACTACTGGACGTAAGCTTCCCCTGTGGATATTGATTTTATCATTTATATCGCCTTTTGACATTGCACTGAATACAGGAGATTGCTTTAACTAATTCACTTGACGATGTTAAATCTCAATGAAATATTATCTCGATTTCGAAGATTTTTCAAAACTATATACTTTTAATGCGAAAAGGCGACATGACAAAAATATAAACAACCTATAGTTTACATTAAAATGTCTCCATTACCTGTTACAAACAAGTCCGTCCTCCCACAGAGCGTCTGTCCCGACTGGACGACACGATAGTATCGGCATTACGCGCTAAAGTGTCGCTCGTGGGAAGGATGCTACGTGTTCCGAGCGACAACTACACGCATGTTGCTGATATGGCATTAGCTGACACGCTGGGACAAGTTGGTATGTACTTATTCTTAGTATTCTTTATTGTACACATAAAATTTTATCATAGACAGTAAGTTGTAAAAGAAATAGTACAAAGGCGAGCTTATCTCTAAAAGAGATTTCTTCCAGCAAACCATTAAGTACAAAGAAAATTTTATAATATATAAAAGGAATATCATATGTGCACACGTATAAAAATATAAATAAACTTAACACAAAATAAATATATTTACTAAATAATAACAATACTTAATTATACATATATATAATAAAATATATATTTATAATACTACTACATACTAATTTATCCATACAATACATACAAACATTATATTGTGACCTATTCAAACTATATCAGATAATAGCACAGTGAAAACATTAAGGAAGAGACAGGTAATATATGTACTGTTTTTTTTTTCACTTAGCGGTATGAAAAATAGACGGTAGTCGATTCTCAGACCTACTGAATATGTTTATAAAATTTCATAAAAATCGGTAAAGCCGTTTCGGAGGGGTATGGCAACTAACATTGTGACACGAGATTTTTATATATAAGATTTACCGAAACCCTATACCTCTCACTCTCTTAAACTCTCACCTCTCTTTTAAAATGTAGATTAGATGTAAGATGAAATTAACAACAAACAGTCCAGAGTCTTTGGTACAGTGTTTGCCTGGTTGTCATGTAATGGGGGCCACAACGAGTGAGTCGCCACTAGGTGGCGCTTTTGTGGAATCCTGTTTTTTAGATGTGCGCTTTTGTGGATATCCTGTTATTATACTTTGTCCCCTTAGTAGTAAATCATGGGAGGTAAAAAGAAAGTTCTAGTGTCCTCGCAGTCCCTACAGCCATTGCTCATGTAGCTTTTCGTAAAAACTATGAATTTATGATAGATGAACATATATGCCCGATTTCAATTATATTAACGAATTCCCGTTTGTCCCCTTCCCGTGGGAATTTCAAATGTTATCTAGGCCCGAAGCTATATGTATAAATATTTCCCGTTGGTCGCCTTCCCGTGGGATATCGGGAAATTCTTATAGCCTATGCGTTTCTTGTAAATGATTTTTTAGCTATTCATTACAACCAAACAAACAAAGAAACTATACAGCCATAGCTTTATGAATCGCAATGTTATCTAGGAATCCAAATGATTTTTTAGGAAACGCATAATCTCCAGAGTGAACGCAGAATCTGTCCCCTGGCTGTATGGGCATAGTTTCTCTTGCCTTTAATCCGAGATAATTAGAATAAAAAAAACCTCTTAGTACAATAAAAGGTGGTCCACATTGTAACTAAATATTGGCCCTTGAAGAGAGCCACATAGGTCCGAGAATCCCTTTATGTTCCCACCCTCTGACACCTTATATGTACATATATAAATAAATCTCTGTGCAGACATGTCGAGTGAGCTCGGCACACATCGCAGCAACAGTGTGGACTCTCCCGACCTACACCAGCTGCTGCTAGCCGCCGAGACACAGAGTGAGCTTATAATATATATTTATATATATATATAAACTTTATATCATCATCATAGATGATTGGTTGGCGCAGTTATTGGTGACCTTGCCTACTACGCTATAGGTCCTGGTTTCCGATCCCTGGAAACATTGATGAATATAGTTATTTGTTTCCGAATCAAGGTGTTTCTGTAAATTTATGTACGTGTGTAAGATATTAGGGATCTTAGTGTGGGACTGGGTAAAGTGTGTTATGTCTCTGTGAATAGAGACTAGATAATATGGTCGATTCCGGCAGTCACACTTATATACCAAAAACGTAAATTTAGTCCTACCTGTCCTTTTCTCTCTCAGCCATTTATGTTAAGAACGGAGAGAGATAGACCTGACTAAGATTAGGTTTAGGTTTAAGTAAATAAATAATAAATATTCACACACTTCACAACACATTGACCTAGTCCCACACTAAGATCCCTAAGGTCTTGTGTCGTGGGTACTAAGCAACGGTACATAAATACATAGATAAGTATATAAACAACCATGACTCGGAAACAAACATCGATATTCATCACATCAATGTTTGCACCTACCGGGATTCGAACCCAGGACCTATGGCGTCGCAGGCAGGGCCACTACCAACTACACCAATCGGCCGTCAAAGTGTGACTGCCGGAATCGACCCCAATGTTTATTATCGTTATAGATCATCTAACAACATACAACATCATTTGCATCATATTTACATTAAAGATTTTTTGAGAAATTTCGCAAATGGATCAAGATAAAGGATGATGGGCAAAAATGTATGGGATGTGTCCCCACCGACCAATAACGGACGTATATAGTTGGAAAGCTCTTTTTATGACTATCAAATTGTTACTACAGGGATTATTCTCAAATCATTGTGTGAAAAAGTTATAGCTAAAATAATTCTGTTTTTTTTGCTTAAAAGTTAAGTATTTATTCAAGCGTTTGGTTAGTTACCTGCGAGATATCAGCCTTTAAACACTGGTCCTGCTACATTTCTAAATGATGTGATAGTGGACAATCCATAAAATGTCTAGTAACTAACTAAGGGTGTTATTTTTGGTTGCATCAAAGTACCTAAGTTTATGCCAAAAAATACTGGGAAACGGTGGTTGCGCATAATGTATGGCCTCAAATATTCGAGTTGGTTTTTTAATAGATATTTATTAGAAATATGTTTGTTACACGCGTCTCAACTTTGGCTCTTGATATGAGTATCTGGGAAACCAGACACTTCCCAATTATGATTTCATGAAAAATTATATTCCTGATGACGAAGAAAAATCTTAGTATTTGCAAATGTTGATGACAAAAACATCCTTTATATTCCTATGTATGTAATAATATTTCATGTAATAGCTAAAAGAAATCTTCAAAAAATATATTTAAAAAACTCGAAATGTTTTCCTTTTGCACTTAAAAGGCAAGTACTTTTTAAAGTACTAAGTGATCCTTAAAGTTATTATTAAAATAAAATAAGTAATAAAATAATAATAAGTAATAAGTAAGTTTATGCCAAAAAAATGCTGGTAAACGATGTAAATTTAAAAAATAATATTTTTTTAATATGTACTTTTTATTTTTTTGTCCATTTTTGATCACTGGTTTTAACATAAATACACTCGTATTTCCCAGTGAGTCAGCTAACGGAGTTAGCGAACAAGACGCTGTCACTGAGTGGTGCCGCGCTACCCGAGACACGTGGACACTGCGACACGTGTCGCGTCCGCAGACACAGGCACGGTGAGTGTATATGTATGTATACAGGGTGTAACAGAAAGGGTGTATTTTAAGGGAAAAGCTATGTAAATAGCCTAATTTGCAGTAACAGACCCGAAGAAATATAGTGTGTCATTCGCAATTTTCGCTATCGCATTGCTTCGGCTCTGCTACTGCATATAGTCATTAGCCCTGGGGTCAATGAAAATTCACTAGCTCATCGCCTGAGAGAGAGCTTCTGAATTCTTTAGTCGACCCTTACGACATGCACGGAAAGAGATGCAGTCGATGTATTCTAGTGATTTTTATGAACCTGCAGTCCTGCCTAGCTACCCTATTACAGAAATACAGCCGTGTCTATATGTATGAACAGTATACAGGGTGTAACAAAAAGGGTATGTTAAGCGAAATTCACATTTTTATTTTTCCAGATAGTATGAAGAATTCCGAAACAACTCGGGAATGTCCATACAAACTTGAAAAATAAAAATGTGATTTCGAGTCTCAAATTTTGGAAATAGGATCTCTATAGTGGGCTATTTACATAGCTTTTCGTTTAACATACTGGTTACTTAATCTGGTTACTTAAGAAAATAATGAAGGTAATTACGATATATTTCAGGCGAGCGTCCGGAAGCGACACTACCGCCCCCCACCTCCGACGGTGTGGAGACAGACTCCTCGTTCGAGGTGTTGCGACTCGGTGAGGACGAGAGGACACTCACCGCCAGTGCAGAGAGATTGTGTGAGTGTACAGCGGAGGTAGGCTCGTGCCGTATTATTGTTGTTTGGACATGAATCGATGGTGACATATAGTCGTATAGTTGTCGTAGTCGTAGACAAGTAAATATGGTATTTTGTATACAGGGTGTAACAGAAAAAGTATGTTAAGCGTAATACTATGAAAATAGACAACTGTTAAAAGTCTACTTCCAAAATTAGAGACTACAGAAAATTCCTAAAGAACGTATTTATTTTGTATAAACAATCTTGAAAAGTATTATGTCGTTTCGACTTCTTCTTCGAAAAGTTATGTAAATAGCCCACTATAGAGAACCTGTTTCCAAAATTTGAGACTCGAAATCACATTTTTTTTTTTTTAATTGTATGAAAATTCCTGAGATATTTAAAAATTCTCCATACTATCAGGAAAAATAAACATGTGATTTCGGGTCTCAAATTTTGTGGACAGGTTCTCTACAGTGGGCTATTTACATAACTTTTCGCTTAACATACCCTTTTTGTTACACCCTGTATATACAGAGGGGTAAGCACGAACCTCTCGATAGTCCGTAACGCTATCGTCCAACTGTCAAATCACATAGATTTTGCTAGCGAGTCGCTAGCGTTACGCCGCGTAAAAAGGTTTGTGCTTACCCCACAGGTCAGCTACGTAAATGTAAAGCTACCTCTTGATTACGTAACTTGTACCAGAATTTAGGTTGCTTGTAGACGCGAACGGATAACGGGCCGCCAAACGACGGTCCGCTGTCCGTTCACGTTTACGAGCTGTCTATGCCTCACTAATCTATGTACACTCAAACAAATGCAAAGCTGATCTTATGCCGTGTACGCATTCCTCATACAGGGTGTGGGTGACAGCCAGGCGAATACTGAAATGCTGAACAAGTACCATTGTGTAGAGTTATACGACAGTGTTATTACTCACAGGAAATGTATTTTTGATTTTATTATCAGTAATCTTTGCTCTCTGCGCCAATTATATTGGGCGATCCTGTGACTAATTAAATGGGCTTATTGGTTATTGTGTGACACATTGCTGTTTTTTGTATCACTTGTGACTCTCCATTAGGGTTGATCAGTTATTTGAACTTTTTGAGGTCATCTTATTTTTTGAAAATCATCTTGCGGTTAAAATTTTATTTTTAGGTCAATATCTAAGAGCTAATTAAACGAACTAAACTATTTTTTTTTCCTGAAAATACGAAAAAAAAAAATGTAGGGAAATTTTGGGATTTTCCTGCGATAATTTTCAGTGTTTTCCACCTCAGAATCATGGTCTGTAATCATGATATCAATATTTGCCTGGCTGTCACAAACACCCTGTATATTTTTAATCAATCACCCTTTTCCCTCCCACAGTGTCCCTCCCATCACAATCGTCATTCGAGCTATGTACCGAGGTGGTGTCGCTAGTGTCGTCGCTGCGCACTGTACTGTCCGCGTTACGTACGACGGCGGCGGTGCGGGGCGGGGCGGGGCGGGGCGCGGTGACGGGCGCGGGGCGGGGGGAGGCGGCCGTCACACACGAGCGGAGACAGTGCGAAGGTTACTATTTATGATTACTAGCTACACTATATTGCTATACTACTACACTATATCTATCTTCTATACATACTCGTATGTGGGGTTACCTACCAGGAGTTTTAAAGAATAAGTCCAAACTCGATTCACAGTTAGGTTTATTGTCCACATACACACACACAGATTACAGTTCACAGAAGTCACAGAATTTAACACTAGCAAGCGATAAGCGAGATTGAAGAAGAAAACAGGAAGAAAGATAGAAAGTAAAATAGGTAGCTATTATAATATTACGACTAGCGGAATGCGCAAGCTCGCGGCAAAGAGATGCGTGGAAACGTCGTGCGTAGCGGGTCTCGACTGGCGTAGTACGTGTTTGCGTCTGTATCGTCCAGGGCCGTAATTAGTACCTCTGATTATTGTGGTATGTCCCACACATATAATAAAAATGTAACGGATCGCTGTCTGTACATGGAAGATATATAAGAAAAAATATTATGGAATACCTTTACTTATCAACGCAATAGTACCCAAAACAATGTTTTTTTGGAATTTTTGTCTGTGCGTTTGTGTACGTTAATCTCAGAAACGGCTGAACCGATTTCGATGCAGTTTTCAGGAATATATTGTGACAGATTCCATTTAACATAGAGGCTACTTTTTATCCCGGATAATTTCGATATTTTGTTTTTTTTCTGTAGTCCACGCGGACGGAGTCGCGGGCGTCCACTAGTTGCTATACTATGAATGAAGCAGTGATAGCCCAGTGGTTAAGACGTGCGCCTTCCAAGCGCGAGACGTAAGTTCGATCCCAATCACGAGCCTGTACCAATGAATTTATTTCATGTACAGATGTTAATGTTGTAATATTGACTCTTAGCTCGTGCCTCGGAAAGTATGTAAAACCGTTGGTCCTGCGCCTGATCTCTCTCCGGTCGTGTCGGCTTTCCGACACATCGGACTATGAGAGTAACGGAATAAAGATTGCCTAAAAAATGAAAATTCCCAGCATTTTTTTGGCATAAACTTACTTTATTTCATGTATAGAGTAAGTACCTCTTGTAAATGGTGGCAACGAAAAAACACCTTGTGTAGACAGATGTTCTATGTACATACTATTTAGTGCTTTGTCTCCTCATCTCACTTTATTATAACAAAATATCTAATATCTATTAGCGACAGACACAACGCAATAAACGCATTGCCTATCGACAGCAAAAAATGCAAAATTTCATCAAAATCCGTTTTTTAGCCGTTAAGCGTGTTGTTGAAAAACATTCAAACAAAACTTATCAATGTAGCGAGAAAGGAAACGATATCGCGTTCTGTTTCGAAGGCAGCGCCATCTAGTCTATTATAAGTACATACGTCCCGAGTCGGGACTCCCGACTGACTAACTAACGCCGAAGCAAAATTACTGAGGCTAGAAACGTGATATTTGGACCGTGGCTTCCTTTTGTGTGGTGTGGTCCACTAAGAAAGGATTTCTGTAAATTCCCAGGGGAAATAACGGGAATTGTAAAGTTTACGCGGACGGAGTCGTGGGCTTCCATCAGTTTGTAATTCATACATAAAAAATGTTGTACAATAAACGTAATTTAAATATGTTAGTCAATAAACATAAGAATAATATGATTATTGTTTGTATTAATACAAAACGAAATTTAAGAGTGGTCAAATCAGAGACGCACAGAAAAAATTAGGAACACATACGAATACATTGCATACTATCTAATTTCATTATATGCATTTATTATTGTACATATTCACAGTAAGAGTATAAATTTTAAGTAAGTTTAGAGTACTTTCAATTTCAAAACTAATTCTCGCAAAATTCTTATTAGTGCCCGTACCATTGCGCACTGATTTTGTGTCAGTACACAAATCGATTGTCATCTGTCAATGCGACGCAAAGCGATGTGCACCTGCTCCGAAGGCACGCGGCCGACTGATTTTTTTCCTCTTTCGATTCATCGCCGCGAGCTACGGCCTCTTTCCATAGTAATTTGTATGGAGATTTTGAGCACAAAAGTTGGGCTAGTTTGTGGTATTTTTGCAGAAATTAGGGATATATTTACTAACTGCTTTATAGTTTTAGTTTTCTTATTTGATAAATTTCATTTCATAACTCTCGATACTTACGACACGGTTGTTAGAATGCGGGAGTACGATTTTCACGTTTTTAATGGTTTTCAGGTTAATTTTTACACTTATCCATAATAATTATCTGAAATTCGAAAGTTTCAGGGACTAGTCACATTCTTTGGCCAGCTGTGTGATAAATTTCAAGGTTGTAGAGCATCGTTTTCTATATAAATTTATCAAAATCCCTACTTTGTCGCGCCACACTTACTTTACTTATATTTTTTACTTTGATAGGTGATTGTTAGTGAAAATATGTTATTAAAAAAATCTATTGGTCATAAATTTTATTTATTGATACATCATTTAAATATAAATATATAATTCGCGCCGCGGCCGCGTGTTGCCGGCAGAGTAGAATTCGTACCACCCCATGTCTGCCCGTGGGTATCGTACGAGGCGATTAAGGGAGATGTGCAGCAGCGCCTCCCGTGTTGACAACATAGTCTTCAGTCAAATACAAACTGCGGTCACCAACCCGCCTGCCCAGCGTGTTGACTATGGGCAAATACCCTCCATGGCAGTCTTGTGGCGTGTCCTGGGGGAGGTTTACGACCAGCAGTGGACTGTAATAGGCTGATGATGATGATAATAATTTATAATTCATACATAAATAATGTTATGCTTTGGCATAATTGATAAGTATACGTACATACATTTTTACATACACACGGCCATAGAGGTATAAGATGTCATAGAGTGCTAATGTCACACTAACTGTTTCAATCCATTCACAATTCCAGTCCTGGACACTTAGATTCTATTAGTGTAATGTACTACATTACTAATGTATTGTAACGTATAGTAATGCAATCTAAGTGTCAAGGACTGGAATTGTGAGGCACCGAAAAGTCTAATGGTGCATCGAAACTGGTAGTACATATGACATTAGCACTCTATGTCTACATCTTATTCCTCTATGACACGGCTATGTTCCCGAAAAATTTTGCTAGCTTATCGCCTGACATAAATTAATAAAAAAGTAAATAAAAATGTATTTGTATTACAGCTTATCAAATGACGCACAACACCTCTCTACCAAAGGAAAGTGACGGCGAATTAATACAGGTATAATTTATTTTATTACATAATAATTTATTTATAATTGACTATGGGTGCGCCCACCACCGGGCCCTACACCCTCCACTGACCCTCGGATCTGATAACTCATAACTGCGAAAACAGGCACTTGCACTAACTACAATCGCCACGAGAAACCAGACCCGAGCACCTAGCATGCAAGATAATACATCGCACTATTTCCGAAATCAAAAACTAGATAAATAATCTACGTATGTTTCGCCAACAACCGTGGCATCCTCAGGATTATAGAAATTAGTAAATTAGTAAACCACTAATTATTATGAAACTCTAAAACCCAACACATTTTTCGCAGTTACGAGTTATCAGATCCGAGGGTCAGTGGAGGGTGTAGGGCCCGGTGGTGGGCGCACCCATAGTGAATGTTTGAACTTCCGAATTGTAACGCCTAATACAATTCCATTTATTTATTTATAACTTAGACTGCCTTTCCAGAGATGTGCTATGCTACGTTACTATGCATGCGTGTGATATCCACTTATCATATTCATTGATGCATGATGTCAATGATTTTGATTGATGGATGGATACCAAACGCATCCATATAAACGTACGAGTAAGATAGCACATATCTTGTGAAAATGCAGCGTAAGAGTTTTTTTTTTATGTATAACATCTGTTCCTAACCTATGATCCACAAATAAACAGATTTGATTTGATTTAAGATTGCTACATACGAGTACATAAGTGAATTGGTATTAATTTACTCTTACTGCTAATACTACCCAATCGAATGAAGTGTCGACCATACTTTATTTCTTTCAGGTCAAATGTTTATTATACAATAATTAAGTTTGAATTTTGTGACAACGCCATCTACCTTGGTGGAAATTAAACCCCTGGGCCCTTGAGCAAGTGTGGTGTTTTTCTTGGTTTTAGGTACAGTCTTTAAAAATTTTAAACATTCTCATTTTGACCAATCTCCAACGTGATTTTTCCTCTCTACGTGACATTGGCGGAATTATTGTACCCGACGCAATAATGGGTGCCATTAATAAAAATTGAATTGAATTAAAAGGCACTGTGATCGGGTTCCGTTAAACGAAGCGGATGCTTCACAAACTAATTAAATTAATTAATGATGTAGTTTTTTAAACTGGTTTATGATACCAGCATAAACATAAGATTGCCTAGGCTTATTATGTTTGTCAATAAACAAACCAAACGCAACCTAATTCATTTATTTGATTATTTTAATTGGAATGTTTCAGGACCAACCGAGTAACGGCGGGTGATTTACCACATGACCATACAAAATATCGTACTGACTATCTGATAGCAAGATTTTATAAACAAAATACATGGCTGGCCCAAAAGTATGCAAATCTATGACTACTAGCGCTCCGGCCATACTGCGGCCGTAGACGGAACTAAAACTCGAATTTTATATAAAAGTTTATAAGTCGACTTGCAGAGATGGCGCTGTAGGGAAACGCGACAGGTTGTTTTAACTTTCCTTGTCTTACCTACAAGTTTGTCTCTTACCGTCGAGATGATTTGGTTTAGATTTCATGAAGTTTTGCTGTTACGAATTTTGTTATTAGATATTTTTTGTTATTAATAAATATAAAAAAGTAACACAAAATCGAAGCGCTACTTTAAGAACCAACTTGTATATAATAATTTTGTAATAATTTGTTTTTCTTTACGTTAATTTACGCAACCTGTAAGTACGAAAATATAATAGTATTAAAAAAAAAGAAAAATATATTATTCCAATACGTAAGTTTCATATACATATATGTGTAACCAGATAGTTCGTTGTATAAAGTTAATAAAACATATAAAAGGTATGTATTTTTTGTAATATTATTTTTCCAAAAATGTTAAATTAAGTTAAATATGTTGATGTTGATGTAAATATAAATTAATAACGTACAGGATAATGGTTTTAATGTTAGATTTTTTTTTTGAAAATTAATTTTGAAATCGTCACATTAGATAGACAAAACCATAATTCTTTATGTTGTATCCTACTTATAGATTTTTGTCGTTAAATCCTCTTTTTGAAATTATCTAAAAGTATTTAAATATTGCAAGTATTATAATTCGACAATATATTCGAAATTAAAAATTATTGAACTCTTGAGAAACTATGGGAATCTTGGGAGTTATATCGAAATTTTATATATTTATATTATATACCACGATAATTAGTTGTTAGTCTAAATTACGCGAAATCATTTAGGCTTAATGCCATATATATTTTGAAACTCTGGTGATATTTTTAAGATCTTAAATATATCCATCTTACTTGCACCTATTATACTCGCTTACTCGACGAAAAGAGATACCATACATGCTTGACTAATACTGCTGTATAGAGTATATATAGGTTAGAGTGGGATAGATATATTTAGAAATATGCAATCATGTATAATATAAAATGTAAAGTGCCCTAAGAACATAGTACCTTGTATAATGCCATAATTAACGTATATAAACACAGTTAGTCTATTTTAACGTGTAAAACATTACACTTTTACATGTTATATACTGAATATGTTTCCATAAATAATAAAATAGATTTAGTAAAAGATACGCAAAGCCTTTTCTTCGCAAGTCAGCCAAAACTTTATCCTATCCTAACAATTCCACTGTATGTAACTATACTGTGAATATATATATTAATATATATATATTGTAAAATAGTTGACACAGTTTATACAATGTTTACAGTTTATATATACATATAATTATACAAGAACCTATATATTTTGTACCTTAGGCTAGGCTTCGACCAAAAAAGTCCCATCCAACGTCTCCTACGTAATTATATATATATATATATTTGTAATAAATAATACTTACCTATGAGCTTTTATATAATCGTTGTATCGTAAATTGGCATAATTTAGATTTTTGATGGATTGTATGTTGAAATTATATTTTTCGCAATAAAAAAAATAGGTAGTATAAAGTATGAAATCGGCACATAAACACATTTTTTGGTTCCTAACTCGTCGCGATTTCAATCTCAATACTGGGAATTATTCCACGCTTTATATAAAAAAAAAAATGATGTAAGTAGAATTATAAGAAAGAAGAGGCAGATTTTGTGAAATTTTCTCGAGTTTGGAAATGAGGTGAATTAGGAACAAAAATAATTATATACACAGTTAAAACCAGTACGCATTGTATTAATATTATTGTTACTAGAATGTATTATTGTTATAGAAACTAGGAGCCTATGAACGTATAGTAGATATATCGCACATGTATACCCATACGAAGTGAGCTTAGCTCATGGTATCGCCTTATTAGTATAACTGTTATTTATATGGTTTAGGACCCATTGTTCCAAACGTCAGATAGCTTATTAGAAGAATAAAGTTGATGCTGTCTTTATTCTTATTCTCTATTGCACATACACAAAAACAAATATAGCATACAACATAAAAGAAGAGATGCATGTACAATGGCAAGCTTATCTCTACCAGAGATCTCTTCCAGCAAGCCAAGCAAGTAAAGAGAAATTGTTAACAAACAGGGTAACATGTGCAAATTCTAAGAGACTACATAACTACATTGAGAAAAAAAAGGAGAGAAACAAATGACAGCATATTCAAATAATGGACAGGTAGTGATTCTTCAGCTTTTCCCGAAATGTGCCAACAGTGTGACAATCTCTAACCGTGTGGGGTAATTCGTTCCAGAGCTTGACCGCCTGAACCGAGAAAGAATACCCAAAAGCCCCAGAATTAAATCGGGGAGTTTGTAGCAGTGAGTCTTTCTCCAAAACTTGCTCATGATAGAGACAGCATCAACTTTACTCTAGGATATCTGAAGTTTGAAAAAATCTTCCCTTAATGGTATACTATTGAATGTGTTGGATTATTTCAAAAGTAGTTCAATTATTACACAATTATGCATTTCTTTACCTATTTATTCTAGACGTTTTTCTAAGATTATTCGTTAAAGCAAGAATGACAAGGAACATGACATGTAATTTTTAGGGTTCCGTAGCCAAATGGCTAAAAAACGGAACCCTTATTTTTGTTTGGTCTCAATATGACACAACACTATTAACACTTTTGGTTTCTAAAATATAGATAAACAAGAAACTTTTACTATTCATTGCTGATTTTCTTAATATAATTTTAATTGTTAACTGCCAATGAGCGATGGTTAACGATATTAAATCAAAGGATGACATATGTAATTACTATACATCCTAGTAGTTACTATTGAACTTTAGGTTAACTTACGTTTGTAGGCTTTTAGTTTCGGTTATTCCATTGTTTGCTTTCCACGCTTAACACCGCATTCGAGAATATTGTAATAAATATATAGTTAGTGGTAAATAAATACCGTTCCATAAAGAAATACGATGAGTTTTATTCATTTTCCCAAGAGCCAGTGTCTTGAGAGTATTCACTATGCGCGTGTGCGCCCACCACCGGGCCCTACACCCTCCACTGACCCTCGGATCTGATAACTCATAACTGCGAACACAGGCACTTGCACTAACTACAATCGCCACGAGAAACCAGACCCGAGCACCTAGCATGCAAGACAATACAATACATTATATTATTGAGAGTATTATCAAGTTAACATTTATCAAGTTGCACTTTACAATATATCTAATGTTTTGTAGGCAGATATGAAGTCCATGACCGTGTCATGACAGATTAGTAGACAAGACAGCGGTCATTGCACCAAATTAATCGTAACCCAAGTGCATTAGGGTAGATTTTTCCAATGGTCAGGGGACCAATTCTCGAAAAGTCTCGAGTTGAAATGAAGTCGAAACGGAACCGTTGTAGACGCTCAGAACAAAGCAATTATTACTTTATGGTGACGTAATAAGACACATTCAGCACGAGACGGATATTTGTTTTTATTCTGTCACACTCGCGACCGATGCGTGTTAAAATACACCTTATTACTCAAGCGGTAAGTAAATATATTGCTTCGCACCGCGTTTCGTTAACGGTTCGTTAGTGGCAGCATTTTTATCTTTCAGATAGACTATCTGACCGTTGGGAAACGGTCCTTAGTTGGATAATAATTTATACAAAGACCACGTGAAACTTAAATACCACCACCAAAAATAACTAATCAAACATCATACTAACAACTTTATTAACCAAATCTACGTCTACCTAATAAACAAACAGCAATGTACATAATAACATCACCATAGCAACTGAGGAGGTATGGAAAGCTGCTGAGTCGGTGACCGACACACCCGTCGTCCATGATACGAGACGTGTGAAAACGGCACGTTTGGCGACTGATAACTCTTCGGAGTCGTTGTCATTTAGGGACCTGGAAGGTTTGGAAAGATTGCGTGTTGACGTCACATAATGGTCTCATAGTAAAATATACATATATAGATAAATAATTAAATTTTCACAGACTTCACAACTAGAAAAGGTATGTACCCATTATTGAGAACCTATTCAAATTTGAGACTCGAAATCGCATGTATAGATCATTCCTGAAGGAATCTCCATGTAAACATCGTTTCGACTCTCAAATTTTGGGGTACAGGTTCCTTTTAGTGGGCTAGCAACGAAGTAAGTATAGATAACATAGATAAGTATACAGGGTGTAAATTTATAGAGTGTTTATGTTAGTTTTTTAGACAGATATTAATAATTTTCGCCTGCTAATGTGCATTTAGCAGTATGTTACTCAATAGCCCATTGTTAATGAGCTGCCGAATGACCTTCAGGAGTTATACTCTAAAGATAAGAAATACAAACGTAAGCTAAAACATCACTACCTAGAGACCTTCGGCAGCTTATGGTCATCTAGTGATAAATGATTAACAATGATTTTTTCTGGCCGCGTATTGACTCGTTTATTGCATAAACCCTAGATTTTTTATACATAATAGTAAAAATAAACTGATTGTACAAGTTAATGAACAAAATAAATGAAAAAAAAAAAAAACTGACCCTAATTGTTTAGGAAACCAGACACTTCTCCAGGTATGCTATCCATGGAAAAATGTGGGATAGGTTCCGTAGTTTAGTGGGAACTTGATTTATATAGCTTTTCGCTTAACATACCCTTTCTGTTACACCCTGTATAAAGATCCATGACTCGGAAACAAACATCGATATTCATCACATCAAGGTTTGCACCTACCGGGGTTCGAACCCAGGACCTATGGCGTCGCAGGCAGGGCCACTACCGACTACACCAATCGGCCCTCTATCTAGTCTATATCTTGATCAAGTCTTGTCTTCAGCCTATTTCAGTCCACTGCTGAATGTAGGCCTTCCCCAGGGCACGCCACAAGGCTACTGCCATAAGAGGGTTTTTGCCCTAGTCACCACGCTGGGCAAGCGGATTGGTGACCAATATTTAATCAAAATACTTACAATCTATAAATCAAAAATATTATACCTACAAACATAGTCAGTGTTTCCAAAATGGGGATAGATCCTAAAATCATGTATGCAACGGGATGGACATAAAAGATCAGAGTACGCCGTTGAGTCCCTTGACTCTTACGATGTGCACTGAAAGAGATGCTATTCTAGTAAAACCCTGCACCAACAACAACAACAACTCACTCCCCCAGTTGGCTCCAAAAACCACTTACCGAATAGCCCTGCAATGCGAGACCTCAGGCACGATATACACCGGAGCTAGTTCCCTGCCATGGTCCCCTGTCGGCCCCATCGGAGACCAGGGGTCATGTCCGCCCTGCACGGTCACCGTACGGTCCGGCAGTGATGTCAATCCGCCGAATAGGGTGTTTGTTCGATGGATACCTGAGTTTAGGAAGGTTTGGGTGAACCTGCAATAATTAAATCATTAAATCTTCTAAAGTAATTGACCGATAAACAATGCACAGGCAAAAGTAATGGAAGCTGATATTTGGCATATGAGTAGTCTATATTTCTTTTTTTTTGGGAATAATATTATCTAAGATATAAGAGAATCTACTCACGAGTTACCAAAGAAGTCGAGACACATTTGATGGAAGTACTCCAAGGGTACCGTACTGGCGAACACCTGCTGCGAGCCGCTGGTGCTCTGGTACCAGCCGAACTCCACGCACGTCTGGTACGTCCACAGGCGCACTGGAATGGGAGATTACTTTGAGGGATTTAGGATTTTCTGGTGCAAATTATGAAGAAAGGAGGAAATGGTTCAATTAAAATTTCACCTTAAATAAATACCTAATTGATACATACCATAGCTACGCCAATTTATCCTCCAAAGAGATTGAAAAAATTGGAAGTGAGCAATTTCGAACCCAATTTTCACCAGTTAGCCTAAGGCAGGGATGGCGAACCTTTAATGATATACATGCCATTTTTCATGAGACAAATAGTTATTATATCTATGACGTGCCATCAAATAATTTAGGCATATTTATATTATTGAATAAAAATAAAACTAGATAGAAAGAAAGAAAGAAAGAAAGAAAGAAAACGTTTATTTTTCGCCACACACACACATAAAAAAATTACAATCTAAAATATATAAAGTGGGTATAATACCGTAATCACTAATCTATTAAGTATACTGTACTATTTATAAAAAATTCAAAAGTACAATTATCGGTATGTAATGTTACTATTTTAACATATAAAAAATTGTGTAATTTTTGCTGTTTCAAATTAGATGCTAAGTATTTTATGTCAGGCTCTTACTTTGTTACTTTCAGCAGAATACAAGCTGCTGAACTAGAGTCATCTGACAAACGGTTTCGATGCAATTTTTTTAATGTAATTCATTCTCATCTGTATCATTCTGCGTGCCTAAACTATTTTGTTGCGTGCCAGGGGTGGCACGCGTGCCATTGGTTCGCCATCCCTGGCCTAAGGTATTAGTCAAACCACTTACGAGTACAACCTCGTTACAAATCCGTAACTGACAGTAATAATCCCTCGATCTGCCTACTACGCTAAAAACATGTTGGACCATATGTTATAGAATCTGTTAATATATTAAAATGGGTATGATTTAAGCTATCGCCAATTTAATTAGTTTTGTGTTTCTTAAATATAGGGTTTGTCCGCAAAATAGTAGGTTTGTCGCTAAAATATAAGTAATCACCAAATAATATAAAATCAATTCCCCAATAAATCACCTAAAATCACTGAGATATAGGGTCTAGTACGAAATAAATGTTTTTGTATGTTTTGTAATAGAATATGAGGAAGAACCCTCAACCCCGATTCCTGATTCTCGATTCAAGGCACAATAATCATATTTTTATCGCCATTTAAAATACATCCAGTGTTTTGTCTGCACAGTTTTGTAAACAATTACCAAAACAACAAAATAAAGTAAATCGTCTTGTAAAGCTGTAAAACAATAATAAAATGATAAGCTTCGGAAGTAGTTATGTAACAAAGGGGGTGGAGGTGGAAGGGGGGAGGTATCTGCAAATCAAATGTCAAGCCTCGAGACTAAACAACCAGTGTTCTGTTCTAGATAACTCTACGTTACGATGTATACGGACAACCTGACTGAACATCATTAGTTTTTGCTTAGATATTATTATGTGTAGGTACTAATAGTTTTTAAATTAGAATTATATTTCAAACTAGTGGACGCCCGCGACTCCGTCCGCGTGGACTGCAAAAAAAAACAAAATGTTGATATAAACCCGATTAAAATATTTATATGATATTTTTTCGAAATAAAAAGTAGCCTATGTTCTGTCTCAGGGTCTAAAGATTGTTTGTACCAAATTTCATCAAAATCGGTTGCGAGGTTTAAGCGGGAAAGCGTAACAGACAGACAGACAGACAGACAGAGTTACTTTCGCATTTATAATATTAGTTGGGATTGAAATATCAAGTAAAGGTACCGAAGACGCTTAGCACAGATTACAGAACCAATGCCTTGCGTGTTCTGTGCGCTCTAGGCACCAGTTGTACCACTTGCACCGTGAAGTTGGCTTTTTATGTTGTTTTCTTTGTATCTTCTATCTATCTATCAACGATCTATCAACAACTCAACGCTATCTAGAAAGATGTGGGTCTCTCAAAGAAGACCAGTGGGGTAAGCACGAACCTCTCGATAGTACGTAACGCTAGCGTCAATCTGTTAAATCACATAGATTTTGCTAGCGAGTCGCTAGCGTTACGCCGCGTAAATAGGTTCGTGATTACCCCACTGAAGTAAGAAGAAGGAAGGGGAGAAGACGTAGCAGTGAGATATAAATCGTATGGGATTAATTGATTTGATGTATGTGAATACAAAATTATAAAAAGACTAGTGGACGCTCGCGACTTTTTCCGCGTGGACTGCAGAAAAAACAAAATGTCTAAATTATACAAGATAAAAAGATTTTTCCGGGATAAAAAGTAGCCTATGTGTTAATCCAGGGTGACAGCTAACTAAAGAGTAACAAACATCCATCCATACTCACAAACTTTCGCATTTATAATATTAGTAGGATGTTTAAATATTTCATCCCTTATAACAGTGTGTCCAGCACTCGACACTCGACATTATCATAACCATCTGCATCGGCGACACAGTTGTCGACTCGACAGCAAATCGAACCGAAACACCTCCTTCTTCGTTGTTATGTCAGCGAACGATTTGTTATTTACAATAATTTGAGCTTAGAATTTGAGATTTTATAGGGTGAAAAATAATCCTATTAAGTACGAGTATGATGCGCGGCTTCATTAGAATACAATGTCATCAGCTGCATCTCCTTCCGTGCATATCGTAAGAGTCGACTAAGGAACTCCGGGGCGTTCTCTCAGGCGACAAGTTAGCAACTTGTCACTGATCATTTACATCTGCTGATTTTTGGTCGTCAACGTTCCCGAAAACTACGGAATCTCCTCATCATCACGATCATTTTTCTCCATGGAAGCATGTCTGGGAAGTGACTGGTTTCAAAAATATTAGGGTCCAAAGTTGAGTAAATAGACTGCGTTTTTCCGAATAAATGCACATTGACGCGTGTAACAAGATTTTTTCATGAGAAATAATTAATATCTGTCTATGAAAAAACTAGCATAAACGCTGGATAAATTTCGCCCGATCAAGTAATGAAAAAAAATTTCAATAAAATTGACATCGTTTCCCAGCATTTTTTTTGCATAATATTACTTTATTTGATGTATAAAGTACGTACCCTTCGTTAAGGGTGGCAACGAAAAAACACCCTGTATGTATGTATGTTTAGCGGTCCGAGTTTTTAAGCTTCAATCATGAATATGGAAGAACTGACAATAAAATCAATATTCGCGTGTAAAACCAGATTATAATTTCCTTTGTAAAAGCTTTTCTAAGAAGATTATTAAAATTAGTTGCAAAAATAAACTGTACTACAACATAGCTAACCAGTTTTGTGTTTTACCCAACAGATCGCAAAAATATAAAATACTTCCATTGTATATAAGTTCAAGTTGGGTGTCTCTTATTATGCTGACAGTGGCAAGCATAAAAATAAATCGCAGTTGAAACTACCTAACAAAGTTTGAAAAGCCCTATCTATCAATACTCTATCACTAACACATGGCAGATTAAAGTCAATCTCCAAAACAGCTAGCCGAAATATAATGTAACACTGCGAGTTTGACAATCTAGCATAAACTAGAAGTAAGCTACTAGATAAATTACTACATGGCACGTTACCAGTGTTGATAAATATGTGTGCAAATAAAAAATCTTTTACCCTTTGCTCGCTTACTCTCTGGCCATGAAATTTTGCTTATTATAGCTAGAAGTATCTAGTTTACTAAATCGTGGGAAAACGCGTCTAGTCCTTGAGACAATCTAACCTACATCTTACTTGATAACAAGGTCTAGACTCTAGACTTCTTTGAATTAAAAACCTCGACTTGTGACTTGAATTAAAAAGTTGGTTACAGTTGAGCTTACAAAATGTACTTACGAGTAGCTAAACACAAAAAAATCCTCTTAAATCTTACGCCTGTATTCTGGTAGAATGGCACTTGAGTTACATTAGATGGTACCAGGGATTTGGTATCTATGGTACTTAGTACATTATTTGTAATACTCATACAAATAAAAGTTGTATATAACATGACATGGGAGTTATTTTTTGCGGTCGAGTCAACGATTATTTATTTTTAAATAAACGTAGCACTAAATAATACTTAAAACTTAAAATAAGTAAAAGAGTAGAGCTGGACGCTTTCCAGTCAGATGGACCGATGATTTGAAGAGAGCGGCTGGTAGTGACTGGATGGCAAAAACGGGAGATCGAGCCATGTGGCGTACTCTGGGGGAGGCAGCAGTCCAGCAGTGGACTGCGATAGACTGATGTGTAAAGTAATACTCACTGACAGAATCGGGAGCATCATAGCTGGTGTTGGTATGGGCGGCCACCACCTCGGTATATCTTGTCTCCAGACACGGGTTGTTTGTGAACCACGACTGTGACGTCACCCAGCTCGCGAGACGTTCCACTGGGTCCGCTGGAGGAAGCATGGTTCATGGGAAAAATGGTAAGAGAAACCCTTTTGCCAGACCAGAGGAAAGATTTCCTCTGACGTTGTATTCAACCTGCGCTGGACTTTAGTAGTTAGCCACAATATCTAGCTTGAATTGTGGAATGGCAACAGAATTGTGTAATAAACTATGTATAACTGAATAAAACATTTAAATTAGAATGATCCTGTGCTGATGCAACTTGTTACTAGAATACATCAACTGCATCTCCTTCCGTGAATGTCGTAAGAGGCGGCTCAGGGGTGTTCCCTCAGGCCATGGGACATCAATTATCACAAATCTTTTACATCTAGCAGAACTACACTATAAGATCTTCTTTGTGATCTTGTTATTCTGACTACCCTCATTTTGGGAATACAGCTATCTGCAAGATTTTACTTTGCTACACTTCTGCAAGATTTGTAGTACTCAGGGGTACTCAGGGGTATCCTGAGACCTGAGATCTAGTTCCTGAGATTAGCGCGTTCAATCGAACAAACAAACTCTTCGTCTTCAGCTTTACAATATAAGTATATATAAGTATAGATATCTACCAATAGTAGTCTCGTTAGTAAGCACGTTGCATGCGGCAGGTATGTCCCCCGGAGTGGCGTACTGCACGAGGTACGCGAACGACTCCGTAATACCGAACCAGAAGAATGTCGCCACGTCTAGAGGAACGGTCCACTGGATGGTGGAGCAAGTGCTGGGGAAAGAAATTAAAGGTTCAAGAAGGAAATACTCAGGGTCTCCCACGTACATAGACAAGGAGGACATGGGCTGGAAAACGCCAGGAAGCGCTGAAGGGTCTTTTATAGGACATCTCGTATAACAGTGTATTTCAACCCGACCAGCGTTGAAAACCTGCCAATTAAATGGGGTATGTAATAGGGTCTTTCTTTTGTTGATGATATTATTCGACAATCAATAAATAAGCAAATTTCACCTATACAGGGTGGAAGTGACAGCCAGGCAAATACTGATATGGCGACTTCAGACCATGATTCTGAGACGAAAACCACTGAAAATTTTCCCAAGAAAATTCCAAAATTTTCCGACTATTTTTTCAGGAAAAGTAGGCCTTAGAAAATGACTGAAGAACAAAAATTTTAATCTATGGGTAATTTTCAAGAAAAAGTTGCACTAAAAAAAGTTTAAATAACGGGGTTGATCCCAATGGTGAGTCAAAAGGTATCCAAAAACAGCAATGTATCACACAATAACCAAAAAACTCCATTTACCTCCATTCACAGGATCGCCCGATGCAATTAGCACGCAAAGCAAATATTGTGGATAATCAAATTAAAAATGCATTTCCTGTGAGTAATAATACTGTCGTATAACCCAAAACAATAGTACTTGTTCAGTATTTCAGTATTTGCCTGACTGTCACACATTTTGATTACATTACGTCATAACACTACATGATGGTTTTAAAAGGACGTAGGTTCGAGCCCAGTTACGAGCCCATACCTACCAATGAATTTATTTCATGTGCGGATTTTTATAATATATTAAAAAATTGCACTTAAGTCGTGCCTTGGAAAGCCTGTAAAACCGTTGTTCTCTGCGCCTGAACTCTTACCGGTCTTGTATTGAGTTTTCTATCCTACCGGACAATAGTCTTCTCCTCAAAAGAGTGAAAGAATAAAGAGTGCATTTGTGTTCTCGCACACACTTTGCACTATTTCCTGTGCACTTGGCTTCGAAATACGGTCGGAGAACATATTTATTTTTTAATATGATTGATCAACTGCGATGAAGACTCGAATACGTAGGTAACTTCTATCATCAGCACTCACCCAAACAAGTTAGAAACAGTGACGGCGCCGGCGGCAGAGCCGAGCAGCGCCTGCGTCTGCGCAACACTCTCGCGCACGCTGTCCACACAGGCCTGGCCGCCTTGCTCGCGTAGAGCTAGTGTGATGGTCTCCAGGTACTCTGAGGATTACATACATACATATAGTCACGCCCATTATCCTCAAAGAGCTTGGGCAGAAGTATGTAATGGTAATTGTTAATTCGGGCATTCGTTTAACTAGCGGTAAGCTAGCATCTTGTCAGTTTTATTGATCATTTACATCTGTCTCCACTAATCTAAACGTAGCTGTGGGACCTACATGATGATTATGCAGTTATGGCTACGTCTATCCGGGAACACAACCGTGTACATACAGGGTGTTTTTTGGTCGTCAACGTTCCCGAAAACTACGGAATCTTCTCATCATCGCGATCGTTTTTTTCCATGGAAGTATACCTGGGAAGTGTCTGGTTCCCAAGATATTAGGGTCCAAAGTTGAATAAATAGACTGCGTTTTTCTGCATAAATACACATAGACGCGCGTATCAAGATTTTTTTCACGAGAAATAATTATTATCTGTCTATGAAAAAAAAAACTAGCATAAACACTGGACACTATAAATTTCGCTCGATCAAGAAATTACGTTTCCCAGATTTTTTTTTGGCATAAACTTACTTTATTTGATGTATAAACCTGTATATGTAAGAATTTTATATGTTTTGTATGCTTAGGTCGAATAATGCACATATTTGCGGTTACATTTGCTTATTGAGGTATGATTCACCATATGTACATACATACATAAGTGTAACCATAAAGAAATTTGACAACATGACTATAGCATGACTATAGCTAGCTGGCTAAGAAGATAACTTCAACTCGTCCATATCCCGTAAAAACATAGTCAAGAATTTTAGCAAAAGGACATTAAGGCAATTTGGATCCGGTGAAATATTTTATATACATATAATCACGCCTTTATCCCTTACGGAGTAGGCAGAGCACCAAGGGCCTATAGAACCACATGGTGCCACTTCTGACCAATTTTGAGGGTATAGTTGAGATGTACAAGTTCGGTTAGTAGTGACAGGTGGTCAGCCCATCGCCTACAAAACACCAAGACTGACTTGTACAGTATGCCCGGGAAGAGAAGCAGCTGTAGTATTATACATATTTTATACATAAAAACAAACATAATAATAGGTATACACAGCTGCTGTGCTCGACAAATATGGAGTAGCCAGAGCTGCAGGATCGCCAAAGAGATACTAGTCACTTTTAACTTAACATAAGTGGGGTAACGGCCAGTGACAAGTTGCTGCATGCAAGAAAAACTACTAGTTTGCATACCTGGGAAGTCTTCCTGAGCATGCAGAGGTCCACTATCAGAGAAGGCGGCTTGCACCACGTGAGGGTATGCCAGCCTCATCCATGTGGCCATGGTACCTGCGTATGAGCATCCAACAAGGACCACTTTACCATCCCTGGAAAGAAACATCGGTTAAGGGTGTGCAAAGATAGACAGGAAATTCCCTATCCTTATATTATTAAACGTTGATTGAAACTCCAATAAATACTCAACCATTGGAAAATGACGCTTTGAAACAAAACTCACTCACCCGAGTGGTGTCAAAAGGAGATAAAAATTTATAACTTAGGCTCTTTAGTCAACTCAACTCAGTCGAACTCATCCCAGTGATACTTTTTATGATTTATACAGTCGCGAACAAATTTGTTTGACAGTAGATTTACGTAAAACTATGATTTCAATTACCTTCACGTAGTATTAAGTACATATTAAATTAATAAAACAACGGCCATTTTAGTTTTATATTATTATTTTTCGACCAAAATAATAATAAATGTTTTTTTTTTAAATCTTTAAACAATGTTGTTCTAGATTTTCATTTTCTTATTATTTATCAAACGGATGTGATTTTTTAATAATACATCAGTATAACAAAACCATAGTATGACATTATTTTCCCCAAACACTTTTGCTCACGAGTGTACTTAAATTACAAATAACACAATACATAACATTTTTTTTATAAAGTGGTATGAGTTGACTAAGAAAAATAAATTATATTTATGATTTAGTCAACTCATCCCGCGGGATGAGTTTGAAGCGGGATGACTTAACTAAAGAGCTTTATTCCATGGGATGGACGGTATAGGGACAAAGTGAGTAATTTGAAATATTAAAATTGTTTAAGAAAGAAGTAGAATATTCGTACCAGTGGGTTGGAAAAACTTTTGGTTGTAGCAAAGGATAGTATGCTAAAACATAAAATAAATAGTTACGTAAGAAATTAGCTTGGCCAGTATTATTTAGATTAAAAAAATGCTCAACTTTATTAATAGGCACGTAATAAAATTGTTTTATATGCACTTGGTAACTAGCCTCGAAAGATTTTCCAGTATACAATGATGACTACACCGGAACAAGCGAGTTAGCTTGTTTGTTTGTCTGTCATTCAGTCTGTATGACGATGAGTTCTGTAGAAGTTGACACTATCTTTAACTGGAGCCTTCCGTTTGCACGTCAGGTTGTATGGGGAGATTTGTATGGAGCGTTTTTTTTAACCCATTTACCTTCAATGGCATTTGGTAAATTTCTTAAGGTGATATAATAATAACAATCTTATTCCTCCACGGATTATTCCTGTGGATGAGTGCTGACTAACCGAACCTGTACATCTCAACTATACCCTCAAAATTGGTTAGAAGTGGCACCATGTGTTTCTATCGGCCCTTGGTGTTCTGCCTACCCCGTAATGGATAAAGGCGTGATTATATATATATGTTTATATGTATATGTTTACATTTCCTGTGTCACGGCATACAAAAAATGTGAGTTCCGAAATCAGAAGGCATAGGAGTTATTCTATAAAAGGGACTCTAGTAATCATCTCCCTATTTCTCTTGTTATTTGGTACCAGTTTTATGGTAGCCATTTACCTGAAAGACAACCTTACTTGACGCGTTGGTGCACCCTGCTAACTAATGGACGAGGTTCTGGCACTAACGACTTATAATACCTGTTTAAACATCTAGCTAGATTAGTTATGGCTGAAAAGCAGAGGTAGACTCACTCTTCAGCGGGACTAAATATACACACTTGTTATAAAATTATTAATAAAGAAATGGAAAAAAATCTTCACCCGGGTGGAAATCAAACCCACGACCTCTGCATTCCGTGCCAGTGCTCTTACCACTGAGCTACCGGGTCACACACACACTTGTGCCAATGTTCTTTGAGGATAGCGGGCGTGACCAAATCAAATCAAATGTTTATTTGCTAACTAGGGTACAGTACAGCTCTTATCTATACATATAATAAAAATGTAACGGATCGCTGTCTGTACATGGAAGATATATGAGAAAAAATATTATAGGAAACCTTTATCAACGCAATAGAACCCAAAACGATGATTTCATAAACGGCTGAACCGATTTCGATGCAGTTTTCAGGAATATATTGTGAAAGGTCCCACTTAACATATAGTCTATTTTTATCCCGGGAAAATATTTTTATCCCGGATAATTTCGACATTTTGTTTTTTCTGTAGTCCACGCGGACGGAGTCGCGGGCGTCCACTAGTAAGTAATATTTCCGCTTCGTTACCTTTTTCAGGTATTGCAAACCATACTCATACCATGACATAATATGACCTATACAACTAAAATCGGATGCAAATAAGCAACATTCATATGCTTCAAACACAGTAGTCTTCATAACGTTCTTGTCAAACGCTAGATATGTATCCAACCTAACTGTACTCTTGACTCCTGACTTATGAGTCAATGAGCTAACAATCAGCACTCAGATGCTAAGAGATGATGGTGACTCATTACGAAATTGATTGTGTCATATCGTCCTTTTACGTTGGTTTTGACTGTTGAAGAAACGTAAGGTTAAAAGTTCAGTAACCCGATGAGTTATGTGAGTGATTTGAAACTAGAGGCAGACTCCATCCACGTGGACTACAGAAAAAACAAAATGCCAAAATTATCCAGAATAAAATTTGCTTATGTCCTCTCTCAGTATCTAGACTACCTGTATACCGAATTTCATTTCAATCGGTTCAGTAGCTTTGGAATGAAAGCCAGACAAATAGACAGAGTTACTTTATGCATTTATAGGTATAATATTAGTAAGGAATGATTTGTTTATGTTTTACCTACTAGCGTTTACCCGCGAATTCGGCAGAACTGTAATTTTTAACACGAGACTAGGTAGATAAAAAGAATCAATATTTACTATGAGACCAACTCTGAAATCGTGAACAAAATCTGCCGTTACATAGAAACTAAAATTCTTGCACAAAATTGTATACAGAATGATTTTTAGTCGTCAACGTTCCCGAAAACTACGGAATCTGCTCATCATCACGATCATTATTCTCCATGGAAGCATACCTGGAAAGTGTCTGGTTTCCAAAATATTAGGGTCCAAAGTTGAGTAAATAGATTGCGATTTTCTGCATTGACGCGTGTAGCAAGATTTTTTCACGAGAAATAATTTAATAATTTATATCTGTCTATGAAAAAACTAGCATAAACACTGGATACTATAAATTTCGCCCGATCATTCGATCGGCCTCGAAAATTAAAAAAAAAAATTGTCGTTTCCCAGCATTTTTTTGCATGAACTTACTTTATTTGATGTATAGAGTACGTGCCCTTCGTTAAGGGTAGCAACGAAAAAACATCATTTATAGGCATTAGAATAAGAAATAAGAATGAGAACACTTACTTGAACTGTCCACCTTCGAAGTCATCACTTCTAGCATAATGTATGAACTCCACCAGGTCCCCCAGAGCCTGGTCTATGGTCAGGAAGCGCAGTTCCTCGGTCGTTGTAGTCCTGAGGATACGGAGTCAGGTTAGATGGCTTGAAGAATGTATACGTCAGTTACTAGTTTAAAAACTTATTTATATATATATATATTATTTTTTTTTATTCACACACTACACAACACATTAACCTAGTCCCACACTAAGATCCCTAAGGTCTTGTGTCGTAGGTACTAAGCAACAGTATATAAATACATAGATAAGTATAGAAACATCCATGACTCGGAAACAAACATATATATAAATTCCTACGGCTGTGTTTTCAAATGGGTTAGCTTGAACTGCAGGATCTCAAAGGACGTTCTACAGTCACGTTTAGAATAGCGAAGTCAAATGTAAAAGATCAGTGACAAGACTAAGTTGCCTGATCACCTGAGAGAACGCCCCTAAGTTCCTAAGATGATATGCACGGAAGGAGATGCATAGTAGTCTAGTAATCTAGTAAATCAGCACAGAAAAAACTTATGAAAACTTATGCTGATTTTTCATCATCTTGCATGATCCGGCGAAATGAAGCTATGTTACTAGATACTAGAGGTGTAAAAGTAACGAATAAAAGCGTACCCGTATGTATTCGTTACTTTGACCATGAGTACTCGTTACTATCGTATCGTTATCGAACTCGTTACTTCTGATACCGCATATGGAATAGTAACTATAGTATGTACATAGTATGGTAACGAGTCGAATCGACGTGTACTGTCGACGTAATATACCAAATTTGCAATGGATTTACTACATATTTAGAAAATTTTAACCACAAACTTAAATTATATTACAAAGAATAGTACAAAACAGTAAATAACTTTGACGATTTTAAAAAAATATATAAGTACTTTAAACAAACCTAATCACCGTTCTTTGAAATAAGCGATTTAAATGAACCGCATCATGCGCATTGGTAGAACATACGATCAAAAACAAACGTATCAATACACCACTTGCGATCCGAAACAGTGTATTATACGAAAAAGACGTATGATACGAAACATGCGAGTAACGAGACGAATTCCTGGGTAACGTTTCGTTATTCGGTACTTGATGCAGTACCCGTTACTCAGTAACGAATTCATACGGTTTGTTACAGCTTTACTAGATACTAAGCCGTAAAAATCATTACTCTTCCTTTTTACTTTGTCATTGTGGGGTAATGTGCTCTATTTAGAGCTTTACATACAGAGTGTAAGTGACAATTTTCTATAGATATTAATAATTCAAATAATGACTGATTTACATACATAAACCTCATAATTTTTGGATGAGTCACACATAAAAACGAGCAATAACCTCTGTACAATCACTTATGTTACATATAAGGTAATATTACGTGTGTATATTGTCTATGCTATGTGTTGGTTCCTCAGTTGGTTCACATGACGTCATGAGAAAAAAAAATTACGGTCTTTATATGTATACGGTATAAAACTTCATACACTGGTCTAGTAGAAAAGGTAACTATTACACATAGAAAACGTTGGCAAAACTTGGTCGAAAAGAAAATGAACACCGGCGTATTTGAGACAATCAAAAAGAGATTTCTTCCAGCAATCCAGTCTGGAAACAGGAATATACATATCATATTCATAAATATTCACACGGCTGTGCTCCCAAATCACGAAGAAGATCTTAAGGCCACGTTTTGCATAGGGAGTCAGATGTAATTTTCTAAAATTATTAAAGTATTTTCTAAAATTATTTGTATTTTTGTAATTATTGTTGCTTAGTAACCATGATAGAAGACCTTGATTAGGAATCTTACGGTATGCTTGGATTAATGACTTTTAAAAACACACAGGCTCGAGCACACCGGATGCGTGTGCGTGCACGTAAGCGTAGACGTATACGTACCTCTGAGTTTAATGTATAGAACTGTATAGGCACGGGCAGACCGGATGCGTATGCGTAGACGTAAGCATAGACGTCAAGCGGTGACAGTTCTATACATTAAACTCAGAGGTACGTCTACGCTTACGTGCACGCATACGCATCCGGTGTGCTCGAGCCTATTGACCATTATTATTTTGACGACCAATTGATGTCGTGGTAGTGACCCTGCCCCCTGCATCATAGATCCTCAGTTCGAATCCCGGTAAGTAACTACAAACTCTGACTGTGCATTTATTTTCGAGTGCGATAGTGACCTTAGTGTAGGTTAATGTGTTAAAAACTATTTATAAAGTTATGACCATAATCCATCCAATCCCCGACCACACTTGAGGTTGCTTAACTCTTTTAAACTAACTTCCGCGGACATCTAAACGTGGCGCTGACCCGTCACCTCCACAATAACGCTTGACAATATGATTTATAGGCCCTCAGGAGTGGGTCAATTACGCATTGTCCCCGTGACCCCAGGGTCGATGAGATCAGCTGGATTATGTTCTTAAAGTACCTTCATACATATATATGGCTATGTTCCCAAATTGGGGATGAGCCAGAACTGCAAGATCACGAAGGAGATTCTATAGCCACGTTTGACATAGCGGTGTCAGATATGAGAGCGCCCCTGATTTCTTTAGCCTTCGACATGCACGGAAGTCTGGATAGGTAGATTTACATAGGTACATAATATATCTTAGCAGCCTCTTAGCAGAATTGCTATAATCAGACCACTCAACACAGAATTTCATTAAAATCGGTCAAGCATTCTTCGAGTTTTATATTTTGAGTACTTAGATTATTAAGTTTTTACCCGACGGACGGATGCCAGAAGGAGGTAATATTTTTCGAGTGCATGTGTGTAAGTTTGTATGTATATTTCTTTGGCACCCTCTAGACCAGTGGTTCCCAAAGTGATCCAGGTGGACCCCCAGGGGTCCACAGGAGACTCGATGGGGGTCTACGTTGGCGTGAAAAAATGAGGGTTCACATTTAATTTGCATGTGATGTGGGCCTGTAGGGGGTCCAGGGGGTCCACCAGAACCAGATAACTTTTGAAAGAGGTCTATGAGGAATAAAAGTTCGGGAATCCCTGCTCTAGACTCTAGTCTAGAGTCTAAACAGCTAGTCCTATTTGAGCGTAAGATGTGTGGTTAGATTCGTCTTAATCGAGAAAATGACACTGGGACGAAATTTTCACGCAGACGGGTTTTTTTCTAAGGTAAATAAGGCTATTTTTTCAAACATGTTGGGAAATAATATGAGTAGACAGACATTTTTTCCGTAAACGGAAACAATCAAATCACGCAAAAAATGGTGCAGTGGCAGTTACCTATGCATCTTAAAAAGCCGCCATCTTGGAAACTCGAAAAAAGAACCGTTGCTTTTGGCGCGTACCCAAATCTATCACTCCTCGGCTGGAATTACTCGATTTAGGTCACGTTATCCCACGACATCCTCAGTTTAATAGATAGTTTAACTCTCAACCGAATTATAATTCTAATTTGGACTAATCCTCTAAAATCTACATGAAAATTAGCGTCGAGACAAAATGGCTTCCCACGATCCAACCAATCAGAGATACGATTGCCTTGTGCCACTCTTTACGACCGTATCCTCGAAGCTATAAGTGATAAAATAGGTTACTTCGCACGCAAACTTAAATTTGCACGATCTATAGACAACCTTTAATTACTAGGGTAACAAAACCAGGTTATTTCTGCGATTTATTTACTCGATAATGTACTTTTGGTGTTGGTGATACGGTTCGGTGGTGAGTAAGGCTTGGAAATTAGGGTGTAAGTATGCAGGGTAGGTTTAGAGGGTATTTTTCTGGAATTAAATTTGGAAGCGACCCTTTATGTGCCTTGATTGGGTTTTGCGTTTTATTGGAATGGGTCAATTTCATTTTATTGTATTGAGTTGATAGACAGGCTGCCTACTTGTACTGAACCCTTTTTTTTTATGTAGGAATACGTAGATTGCTTAGTACCTACTATTATGACCATAGGTCCTGGGTTCGAATCCCGGTAGGTGCAAACATTGATATGATGAATATTGATGTTTGTTTCCGAGTCATGGATGTTTCTATACTTATCTATGTATTTATATACCGTTGCTTAGTACCCACGACACAAGACCTTAGGGATCTTAATGTGGGACTAGGATATGGGGATTGCCAGTAAACCAGCAAAAACAACGGCCTGCCTGCGATCCTCGTACCCCGCGCGTCGTCATTGGGGAGTGATATGGGGATTGCCAATAAACCAGCAACAACAACGGCCTGCCTGCGATCCTCGTACCCCGCGCGTCGTCATCTGCGCGCCCGTTATCTATTGTAGTTACCTTTTTATTCTTTGTTATTTGAACTTTCTTTTTTACACTGTCTTGTTTGTATATATATCCTTTGTACTCCGAACTTTCTAGGCATCCCTATTTTTTACTGTTCTGTTCTGTATATATATAGCCCGGTGTCTGTAATAAAACATGATTCGTTTCCTAACGCTCAATGGTGACTTTTACTCGTCTTCCCGAAACTCTAACGTAGTGGTGCAATACCAGGTTACCCAACCACTACAATTGGTGACCCCGACTGAAGAAAAACACGCAACCGCAAGCTGAAGAAGCCACAACCAATCGGCGCTGAAGAAGCTGCACGCAACCGCACGCAGCACGAAGAAGACGACTGGCACACTCATCAGCAGCCTGGAGCCTGGGAGAAGAAATCTATCCAGCTGCCACGAGTTCACGTCTCACAGACACACGCCATGGAAGACCCTTCACGCAAGATGGTGCGCTGGAACAACCAGTTTCCCTCCCACGCGCGCACCATGCCAACACCAACGAGCCACGAATCATCACCCTACGTGCACGCTATGATGATGGCCGACGAAACGCTACATAGAAGAGCAGCATCGACCATCCCAGCTACTAGCACACTGTCCGCCAAGGAAGAAGCCTGCCTACGGCTAGCACAACAAGTCCAGTATCTTACCGCCGAACTCGCCGAGCTACGCAAGGAAGCCGCAAACCGACAAGATCGCAAGGGATATCGCCGACCGAGTCACAATTCGCACACGCGACGCACTACGCCGTACAAGCCAGCAGCTGCCGCCGCCACGCAAACTAAAACGACTCCGACCGTGGCCAGCGTGAATACATCACCGGCAAGCAACCGCCTATGTGTCTTCGATATGAATACGCGAGAACGTTTCCTCGTCGACACAGGCGCAGAAATATCTGTGCTCGCTAATCACAAAAATAAGAAGCCTACAGCGAGCGCCTACACTTTATACGCCGCGAATAACACACCGATCAGCACCTACGGCGAAAAACATTTAAGACTAAACTTGGGGCTACGACGCGACTTTCGCTGGACATTCATCGTCGCCGACGTCAAAACATCGATACTGGGAGCAGATTTCCTACGACACTACAAGTTACTGGTTGACCTACATCGAAGAAAACTCATCGACAAACTCACCGAGTTATCAATCGACGCGATACGGATCACAACGCAACAAGAAGCCGTGTATATGGTCAGCAGCGAGCAAACATATCACGACATTCTCAAGCAATTTCCCGATGTACTGAGGCCGATGTCAACCAACGCACCGCCTAAGCATGACGTCACACACCACATACAGACCACGGGACCGCCGCTTTCCGCCAGACCGCGCCCGCTAGCGCCTGACAAGTACAAAGCCGCAAAAGCAGAGTTCGAGCGCATGATCGAGATGGGCATCTGCAAGCCGTCGAAAAGCCCATGGGCGAGTCCTATGCACATCGTAAAGAAGAAGGATGGCGGACTACGTGTATGCGGGGATTATCGTCGATTAAATGCAGTCACACAGCCAGACCGATATCCGATACCACGCATACAAGACTTCACTTATCAACTACACAATAACAAAATCTTCACCAAACTCGATCTTAAGATGGCCTACTATTGGATACCAATGTCACAAGAAGATGCGCAGAAAACAGCCATTATCACTCCATTTGGCTTGTTTGAATTCAACTACATGACATTTGGGCTACGAAACGCATCGCAAACCTTTCAACGTCTCATGCACGAAGTACTACGAGGAGTCGACAATGTATTTTGCTTCGTGGACGACGTACTCGTTTACTCTGAGAACGAGGAGCAACACAAAGAGCATCTGCGCACCGTACTCGACCGCCTAAATACCTACGGCGTGTCTTTGAACGTAGACAAATGCGAGTTTGGGAAAGCTACTATCAACTTCCTCGGCTACGAAGTTTCGCAACACGGCATCAACCCGACACAAGATCGCGTACAAGCTATATCTACATATCCGAAACCGAAGACAGTACACGAGATGAGAAGATTTCTAGGCATGCTCAATTTCTACCGCGACTGCCTACCACGTCAAGCCGAGATGCAATACGAGTTGAATAAATATCTACACAACAGGAAGAAAAACGATAAAACGCCTATAGAATGGACGAACGAAGCCGAAATTGCATTCGAAAATTGCCGCCAAAGCATTCTGAAAGCAACCACACTAACATTTCCCGTCCTCGGCGCAACTCTCAAGATAATGACTGACGCATCCGACCACAGTATGGGAGCCGTTCTACAGCAGCAAGTTGATGGTGTATGGAAGCCACTAGCTTTCTACTCCAAAGCAATGAGTCCTACGCAACGCCGCTACAGTGTGTACGATCGCGAACTATTAGCGATCTACACAGCTGTCAAACACTTTCGCCGACTAATAGAGGGCAACGAGGTCATCATATTCACCGATCACAAACCTCTAACTCATGCGCTAACAAGATCATCAAGCAGCAGCGACACACCACGACGAGAACGACAGCTACACTTCATCAGTCAATTTTGTTCGAGCATACAGTACATACAAGGCGAAGAAAATGCAGTAGCGGATGCACTTTCCCGCATCGAAGAAATTCATTGTCCGAGCTACATCGACTACACGAATTTACCCGACGACCAACACAATGACAGCGAGCTTCAACAATTAAAACTGCAATCAAACCTAAAATTCGTCGAAATTACCCTGCCTGGCAATAAACGACCCATCACGTGCGAGAACACAATGGCATCGCCTCGCCCATATTTACCGCTCAAATATCGGTATGCCGCATTCAAAGCGCAACATGATATTTGTCACCCAGGTACCAAGACAATGCGTAAACAGATGGCGACCAGATTCTTTTGGCCGTCGATGAACAAAGAGGTGGGAGACTGGACAAAAGCCTGCATTACCTGCCAGCGAGCAAAAATTCAACGCCACGTAATGCCAGCTATCGGCACGTTTCCCGAGTCACAGCGATTTGAACACCTACACATCGATATAGTCGGTCCGCTACGAGTATCAAATGAATACCGCTATATCGTCACGATGATCGACCGTTGTACCAAGTGGCCAGAAGCTGTACCAGTACGCGACATAACAGCTGACGCCGTCGCCAAAGCACTTTATGAAAACTGGATCACGAGATTTGGATGTCCGCTTCGCATAACAACGGATCAAGGTCGACAGTTCGAGTCAGCACTATTCAACTCGCTTCTGAAGAAACTGGGCATCACGAGAATACGTACCACAGCATTCCATCCACAATCGAACGGACTCGTCGAGCGCTGGCACCGCACCATGAAAGCGTCTCTGATGGCACGAGGCAACACGACGCACTGGTCCGACGAGCTACCTACCGTTCTACTGGGACTGCGTACAGCACTACGAGACAATAATCTCAGCCCTGCCTTGATGACCTACGGATCTACGCTACGACTACCATCTGATTTATTCGTACCTACACAGTCGAAAATTGAAGATGCAGATTTCGTCACACAGCTCAGCGAAGCGATGCACTCACTGAGCCCTACAACGAGAGCGAGTGCAACCAAACCCAAAATGTTCGTACACAAGGATCTCGCTACCTGTAGTCATGTTTTCGTACGCAATGACACCGTACGACCTCCGTTGACACCGCCATATGACGGGCCCTACGAAGTTCTACATCGTCATGAAAAGTACTTCAAGATCCAGCTACCTACGCGTACTACAGTCGTCACAATAGAGAGACTTAAGCCGGCATACATCTACAGCGAAGAAAATCAATCAACCGGGACACCGCCGCAGATAAATCAAGACAGCAACATCACCAACATCACGCCAACCCCACCATTACCTCAAGCAGTTACAAGTACCAAGCCTGCCCTAGCAACAGCATTGAAGGAGTCTTACGTCACGAGGGCAGGCAGAACAGTCAAGAAAAATTTACGCTTCGCTTGAGGGGGAGTGATATGGGGATTGCCAGTAAACCAGCAAAAACAACGGCCTGCCTGCGATCCTCGTACCCCGCGCGTCGTCATTGGGGAGTGATATGGGGATTGCCAATAAACCAGCAACAACAACGGCCTGCCTGCGATCCTCGTACCCCGCGCGTCGTCATCTGCGCGCCCGTTATCTATTGTAGTTACCTTTTTATTCTTTGTTATTTGAACTTTCTTTTTTACACTGTCTTGATTGTATATATATCCTTTGTACTCCGAACTTTCTAGGCATCCCTATTTTTTACTGTTCTGTTCTGTATATATATAGCCCGGTGTCTGTAATAAAACATGATTCGTTTCCTAACGCTCAACGGTGACTTTTACTCGTCTTCCCGAAACTCTAACGTAGTGGTGCAATACCAGGTTACCCAACCACTACAAGGTTAATGTGTTGTGTAGTGTGTGAATATTTACAACTGGAAGATTTACTAGAATTGTCATGCTGGGAATAAAAAACACTTAATCTACGTCATATCATACCACATAAGTACCATTAAGTTCTTTTGAGGGTATTTAGTTTGTGAATGATTTCGGCATAGATTTAGGTTAAGAATATCGTGAAAATCAATGCAGTAAAAGAGGTGTGAAGATCATGCTGATGCGGGTCTTCACAGAAATACATCTGCATCACTTTCCGAAAACTCAGAGGCGATTCTGTCTGTCTATCGGGCTCCGTTATGCGCCACGGGATCAGCGCAATATGGTTTCTTTTGTAACTCACCTTACTAAGGATTTCGCGTTTGTTTTACGGCCGACTACCTGCCTGACGCCAAAGCTCCTCGGGTATAAAGTGACAATTTTATAATGTTGAACATGAAATAAATTCAGTGGTACAGGCCCGTGACTGGGATCAAACTTACGTCTTTCGACTGAAAGATGCACGTCTAACCATTAGCTATCACCGCATATGCAATCAATGCATCTGTATGTACATAATGTATCGCTATGAAAATAAATTACTGTAAAGCAGTACATTTTGGTTTAATAATTATCATGAAATTTCCAATAATGCATAATCGGCGCATTAAGCGCATCAGCTGAGCAATAATTAACGGACTCTGATGCAAATGACAGGCCAGTTTGGCGGACTGCCAGCTGCCAATAGCAAGGGTAGTTTGTCATGCGTGAGGAAGGTTAGGGTAGGTTGGGGGGTGACAGGGAAATTCATAAGTTTTTGTAGTCACTGGTTTTGAAGAAAATTACAAGGTTATTAGATACCTATAGTTAAATTCGTATTTTTATACTCATTTGTCGTGATCTAATTTATTTGAGTGACTTCATAATACTCGGGCTAGTTCATTTTTTGAACACAGCCATGTGAATATGTCTATATTAGTATACGTACATACATATAGTCAGTCTCATTATTTCCCAAAGTGGTTGGGCAGAATTGTGCATTTTTCACACTTTAAACCAGTAAAAGAAGTCAAACGGAACCGTTATTTTGACACTGATGAAATAATAACCAATTCTAATTCTTGACTATAAAGGAATAGTAATAGATTTGAGGAATTCCTAAATAACTCAGGCACAAGGGATGTGTTACACCCTGTATATAAATTTAATTAAGTAAATTGTTTTCAAATAAAAGGCAGATTATACAGATGAGTGGAGTATCGAATGAACTGGAATGATGCAGGTAATGAAGCATTCAGAAAAAAAATACGTGCCCTTGGGACAGATAGGAAGCGAGACGATTATAATATGGGAAAAATATACTCAGAGCAACAGCCAAGAGCCTCCTGACATTACTTATAGTCTCAAAGACAATAATGTATGGATCAAATGCTTAGGGAACTATGTCAAAAGTTTCGGTCATCTAGACACAAATGTGATACCTATATATTAAGTATTAATGGTATATACAGCTAGCACTTAAATTAAAGTTACCAATAATGCAGTTGTAGCACTAACTCGTTCAAAATAACCCGCCCATTTCTATCGATTTGTGGAAACAAATAAGTGTTGCCACAAAACGGTATCTAGTGTGGATGGCGCAGTAACATGGCCCCTGATGTACATTCACACGGATTGGATGGCCATGAAGTAGATATACCGAGGAGATTTTTATTTATCTTTTCCATTTCAAAACTCGACTACACAAGACCAACAGAGCATAGTAAAGTATACAGCTACGAGTATAGTGAAACGGACGAGGCTCTGGCGCTAATAGGTTGTGTTTATAAGAATCTATATTGTTATATTTGTGGTGTAACGCGGAAGTAGGCTCACCAAATACCACATGGGACTTAAATAGTTTAACAGGTTTCCATACCTCAGTCCAATCCCTTTGCGGATAATGGTCTAATGGACGTGACTAATGTATATATGTATGTTTCCATTCATTTTGGGTCGGCGTAAGATGTGTTTCTTCCACTCATCCATGTTAGCTGTCATAACTCATTCTTTTGAGGCTTTCTTTTATATTCATCCTTTTTATCATGACCAATGCTATCTGTATCACATACAGACATAAGTAGGCTCCCCCAGGACACGCCACAAAGCTACTGCCATAGGGGTTTTTTGCGCATAGTCACCACGCTAGGCCCGTCGTACGTGCGAAAGTAATAGTTCCTCTTATTATTGTTCTTTTCTACATAAATATGTGTTTCTACCTGTTTGCCACCTCTTTGCTTTATCTGCTCCATGGATTTCGCACATGACACGAGGGATTTGGCGATAGCTAACTAATGGGTAAAACTACATTCAGACCAGCAGGAATCTGATGCTGCTAATTTGATTATGTAGCTACTAGCTGATGTCTGCGATTTTGTATGTTCCATTAGTAACATGACAATATGTTATTCTGATGTAAAGCCATCGGAAGCATATTTTGAATAGTAGCGTTTGCTACGGAGATAGCTTCTAGCATTTTGTTTGCTATGTCTGCTATGTATAGTTAAAACGTTGTAAAACCAACGCCAAATCGATCTATTCCGTTCCGATCCTAGCAAGTGAACCCGCAAAGGATCCGTGTTATTTAATTTTATAATTTTATTCCTATGCGATCCCGTCGCGGGATTAGATGAATATTTCATTTATTTTGTATTCCGTTCTGATCCCGTGTGTCTTCTCAATGATTTTAGTACTGTATCAAGTAAAACAGTAGACACATACAATATCGTTTTTCGAATGATTGTTGATTTTTACTAAGAGATCGAAACTATTTTACTAATTCCTATTTTAATTTTTCTTAACTTTGTCGTTCTTCAATAAAACAACTTGTAGAATTTTCATTCTTTTATTTCCTCTTTTTTTTCTGACCTTACACATTAAAAAAGAACTTTCGTTAAAGCCCGATCTACAAGGTTTCCTATTTGGTTCACACCGGCACTAGTTCACATCTTCAAAGATAAGAGTAAAGCATGGATCAAGTGGAAAAAATATGGGAACCTGTCTGATTACGAAATATTCTCAGTTTACAGAAAACGTTTTAAATCGGAGTCTGCCTCTTGTTACCGGTCCTACATTAAATCTATCGAAGAAGACATTAAGGATAACGTCAAACGCTTTTGGACATACATTTCCCATAGAAAATCTTCTTCGCGTATACCTGAAACACTATCTTTCAATGGTGTACAGACTTGTGACCCCAATGGCATATGCACTATGTTCTCCAACTTTTTCTGCTCAGTGTTCGAGCCATCTAGTATACCCAAAGATCTTACCATTCCAGATTCAGCGTCTCAGGGGCCTGATCTTGTTATGACTGGCATCGTGCTGTCCAAAAAGTTAATTATTGACCAACTTCGGAAGCTCGACTTGACCAAGGGCGCAGGCTCTGATGGTTTACATCCCGTTTTTCTCAGGCATACAAGACTATCCATTGGTGAGCCGCTTTGTATTCTTTACCGTAGATGCATTGCTGAAGGGGTATTCCCCGCCATCTGGAAAGCTGCGAATATAGTTCCGGTTCACAAGGGAGGCTCGAAGGCGCTGGTTGAGAATTATCGGCCAATATCAATTCTACCCGCACTGTCGAAGGTCTTCGAGAGATTGGTACATGATGCCATTTACCCAAGTCTGCACAGGATCATCTCCCAACATCAGCATGGATTTGTTCAGCGTCGATCTACCACAACTAACTTATTAGCCTATAGTAGCTATTTATTTGAGAGCATGAACCGCAATAAACAGACCGATGCCGTCTATACCGACTTTCGTAAGGCTTTCGATAGGGTGGATCACTTGATTCTCCTACAAAAATTGGCATACAACGGTATTCGTGGAAACTTGTGGCGATGGTTCGTGTCATATATTACAAATCGTTCCCAGAGGGTAGTCATGGGTGGTTTCGAGTCGGGCAGTGTACCTGTTACTTCTGGAGTTCCACAGGGGTCAATCCTCGGCCCACTTTTGTTTATACTCTTCATCAATGACATTGAGCATTGTTTCAAGTTCTGTAATTTCTTGATGTACGCTGACGATCTGAAGCTTTACCACACAATTGAATCTGATACCGATTACAAAAAATTTCAGCAAGACCTAGATTGCTTTTCTAATTATTGTGCACTTAATAAGTTGCAACTGAGTCTGAGTAAGTGTAAATCGATTACCTTTACTAAAAAGAAGTATGTAAGAAGTTACACTTATACTATATGCAACACAGCCCTGAAGAGGGTTTCGACCATCAAAGACCTGGGAGTCACCCTTGACTCAGAATTGCACCTTGCCATCCACATCAAAAATATTATTAATAAGGCCTTTAAGATGTACGGGTTTGTTATGAGAAGTAGAGTTGAATTCACTAAGCCATTGACTTACATCTACTTATATAAAACTCTAGTTCGTTCCCAACTCGAATATGCTGTGCAGATATGGAACCCTTACTATGATAAATACATTGACGAAATTGAGGCTGTTCAAAAGAAGTATCTCCGTGCGGCATACTTCCGATGTTACCGCTATCATATTTCCTACTCGCAGCTCTTAACCAAATTTCACCTGTTGGACCTCCAGTCTAGACGTAAATTATTGGAGACCATGACTCTGCATGGCTTGTGTAATAACAGATACGACTGTATTCCGCTCACGAGAAGGCTGTGCTATTGTGTCCCTAGAACGGCTAACCCCCGTGCGGGGTATTCTCACCGACTATTCATGACAGGTATCTGCCGAATTAACGCTGGCAAGCGCGCCCCTCTGTTTCGCATGGTTCAGACCTATAACGACACATTTCCCAATATCGACATATTTACAACGTCAACAGCTGCATACAGAAAAGATGCCATGGCAGCATTGCAATTGCAAACGCCTCTATTTTCTACGTAATATAATAACTATGTGTGTGTATTTTCTTTTTCTTTGTTTTGTAATAGTTTCATTTTGTAAGTTTTATCTAGATGTTATTCACATGTTATCTTTTTTTTAAATCTCTCTGTATATTTATTAAGTTCGTGGTCAACGCAGTGGGTTACTCAATTATCTACTCTTTTATACAATGTTGTTTACATATATGTATTGTGTAACTGTTTGTTGTCCTAAATAAAAAAAAAAAAAAAAAAAAAAAAAAAAAAAAAAAAAAAAAAAAAAAAAAAAAAAAAAAAAAAAAAAAAAAAAAACTTCACGGGATCAGACCGGAATCTGAAAATTGTTTTGGTATCCGGAATTTGTTGTGGATTTAAAGTAAAAAAGGATTAGTTTAAGGGATCGGACCGGAATAGATCGCCAATCTTTGGCAATATGAGTTTTGAAAGAAACCATATTGCGCTACCCCATTAATAATGGCATAAGGGCAGGAAGCTGATGATGATGATGTCTGGTATGTCAACATAACCCAATCTAATTAATTCAATTAAAAGTTCTGAAAGCGAGCGTATCGCGGTAGCGACCGGCGAAGTTGTAGTACGAGCTTTTTTCTTTCATATTGAAAATGCCTAGCCGGTTTGGAATTAGGCGTGTTATTAGGCACAGTATGTCTATTATATTGTATATTTAACTACCAGCGGGTGATAGGCCTACGATTTTGACGTATGCCTTGCCTTAGACAAAGTACCATTTTATCTCGAATCGGCAGCAGTCGTCGACACGTTTGGTCTAGTACAAAGCCTTAATTTTACACAACCGCTTAATCACGTGATGAATAATGAAGGAAATAAAATTATTTTTATTTTATATGTTATAAATAAAATACACTTCGGTGTGAGTGTGTGAGGCATATCGAGTGTCCTTATCTACATTAATGAGACCCACAGCTATGCCCTGCACGTCCCCTGTCCTCTGTCCCCTGGCACACATGCGTTAGTAGTTTTCAGTTTTATGGTAAATCCAGTTGTTAGGCTTTAGTTTTGAATAAGCAAATAAATATTCACACACTTTACAACACATTAATCTAGTCGCACACTAAGATCCCTGAGGTTTTGTGTCGTTGGTATTAGCAAAGACAATTTGTCTTTGGTACTAGCAACGTTTCATACATAGATAAGTATATAAACCATCATAACTCAGAAACAAACATCGATATTCATCATATCAATGTTGACACCTACCGGGATCAGAATCCAGGACAGGCAGGGTCACTACCAACTACACCAATCGGCCGTCAATGATAAATGCTTCATGTTACTTGAAGGCTCTATGATGTAGTTTGAAAGTCAAACTTATCGGAGGAGAATCAATGAGTAACATACATAGAGATATGCCATTGTTTTCAAAATGGGGTAGCGAGAACTGTAGGATCGTGAAGGAGATACCACAGCCACGTTTAGTATGGCAGGGACAGATGCTAATGATCAGTCAGAAGCTGCTAGCTTATTGCCTGAGAGTTAACACCTGAAAATGGATATTTGTTAATCTGTCACTCAAAAACTACCGAACGGATTTTATTCAAACTTGGTAGGTAATTGAGGGTCTAACAGAAGGGGTATGTTAAGTGAACCGGGTGTCTGCTGGTTTAAAATATTTACCTAAATCACACATCGACGACGCCAATTCGTCAAAAATATCTTACATGAGGCGTCAAGGGGTAGGTAAGCGAAATACTATATAAATTCATCACTGGATGTCCGCTAGTACCTACTATAATGATGTTATATTAACCTAAATTCATCAAAAATATTTGTTATTTTAAGGCGACAAATTGTCAAAAAAATAAATTATTTTTCAAATAGACATATCTACTCACGCAGTAGGCCTGGTCTGACCATAATACCGGTGCTCGGTATATATAAGACCAGCTTGCAGCTCCTCAGCCACCTCGTAAGCCAGCCCACCGGTGACCCAGCCGGGGGAGATGGACCACTCTCCGCCCACGAAGATCACCAGGTCACTAGAGTTTACGTGCTCGGAGTTATAGTAGTAACGCTGAAAGAAATGGGTTTTTGGAGTTTCCTTACATCAATATCAATATTCTTTCTCTTCTTTCCCTGTCCCCATTCGAAGGCGCAATATGTATTCTTCTTCTATTCATACCTATTATTCGTCATCTTGTTACTCCCAGGCATTAAGTCCACTTTTCCATCGAGGGCTCGCCCACCACTGGGCCCTACACCCTCCGCTGACCCTCGGATATGCCGACTCATGGTCTCCTAAAATGGGGTGGCACGAACTCCTTCGTGAAGGAGATCCTAAAGTAATATTTAGTACAGCAGCGTCAGATGTAAAAGATCATTCACGATTTGCTAGCTCATCGCGAGAACGCTCCTGAGTTTGCCCACTCTTACAATATGCTCGAAAGGAGATGCAGCTGATGTATTCTAGTGAAACCTTAACACAAAACAACACTGTAACATAACTACTCACCATAGCAAAGGTCTCATTGCCGTAAGCCTGGAAGTGGTTGAGTCGGATGTTGACCCACCCTTCCACAGGGTCGTTACGGGTGAGGCGGGCGGGGGGAGGCGGCTCCTGGGTCTGCAGACCAAGGCATAATGGGAGGAACAGGAGCCCTGGGAACAGAACATAAAGTAAAGATCTCTTTTGACGCACCAGCGCTGCTTGAAAGTTAGTTATATCAAGTAGCATCGGCAAGCGTAGCATTGGACGCTCTCCGGACAGATGGACCGATGACTTGAAGAGTGCGGCTGGTAGTGATTGGATGGTGAAAACGAGATTGTGCCTTGTGGCGTGCTCTTGACGTAGGCCTCTCCCAGGGCACACTATACTCGTATGTACTGCCATAAGGAGGTTTTTTGCCCATAGTCACTACGCTGGGCAGACGTGACCATAATGTGATTTTCGACTATGTTGTCAACACGGGCACTGATAAAATTTTCAGGATAGGCATGTTCGATGCTAAAAATTCCCAATTTTCAACTCAACGGATATTTATTTCTGATTAATAAAAAATATGAAGAATACTTACAAAACATTGTGGTTATACACGAGAACTATATGTTGACTACTGGACTATGTTATCTATATATGTAAATGATAACATTTGTTCAAATCAATTAGGATATACTATCTGAGATAATATTTGATAAATTTAAAATATTTGAGCGATTTATCGAATGAGCCTAAATTTATTGGTTGTACATACAAACATAACTTCACTTAACTAAGAGCCAATTTTTCCATGATCCGAAGTCTATCTGAAGGATAACTTTGATGTCGTGTTTCTCAAAAAAATTAATCAGATAACGTCAGCAAACTTTATTTTTCAGATAGGCCAACTATTCAGATTACCAACAAATAAAAAACCTGCCCTGCCAAAGACATGATGACGATGACGCTTTTCGACGACGATTCTTCAAACGAATTAGTTATTTGGTTTTGACATAAAGGAGAACTGTTAACTTTTACAGTTCCCCTAGAGTCGTCATCGCTTAGATTAATCATTATCAATGTTTGTTTCCCAGTCTTGGATGTTTCTATGTATTTATATATCAACGACAAAAGACCTTAGGGATCTTAGTGTGGGCTAAGTTAATGTGTTGTGTTGTGTGTAAAAAATATTAAATTCTATTACCTACATGTGTCCCGGGAATTAATTATTATTTTACGAAAACGGTTATACAGATGAATCTGAAGTTGGGCATATATGTTCATTTGGGACCCCGAGGAAGCACTAGGAACTTTAATATTTAATATTATAACTTTAAAACTAGGAAATTCCCACGGGAAGGGGACAAACGGGAATTCATTTTTTTACGACAACCGCGATACATATGAATTTGAAATCAGACCTCGCGATACATATAAATTTGAAATCAGACCTCTGGAATTTCAAATTTTTACGAAAACCGCTATTTTTACGAAGCTAAAATCGGATTAGGGACTATGAGGAAGCTCTAAGAACGGATTTCCCGAAATTCCCACGGGAGGGGAACCAACGGGAGTTCCAAATTTTTACGAAAACCGCTGTACCTACATATGAAGTAGTAGCTAATGTTTTGATATGTACCGAAGCGAAGCGAGGGCGGGCCACTAGTAACATTATAAACTGTATGTTGGAGTGAGATCACTGCCTTCAGATTAGGATCAGATTTTTTCTAGAATTTAACATAACGTGTTTTAAAGTAATGATTTTATAACTTATTTTAAATATGAAAACGTGAGATTTCTTTTAATTTATCTACACTAATATTATAAAGAGGAAAACTTTGTTTGTTTGGTTGTAATGAATAGGCTCAAAAACTACTGGACCGATTTCAAAAATTCTTTCACCGTTAGAATCCTTATTGGACCTGGATGAACATAGGCTATAAGTATTTCCCGATATTCCCACGGGAAGGCGACCAACGGGAATTCTATATTTTTTACGAAAACCGCTATACATATGAAGCTGAAATCGGGCATATAATGTTCATTGGGGACAGCGAGGGAGGACTAAAAACGGATTTCCCGAAATTCCCACGGGAAGGGGACAAACGGGAATTCATAGTTTTTACGAAAACCGCTATACATATGAAGCTGAAATCGGGCATATATGTTCATTGGGGACAGCGAGGGAGGACTAAAAACGGATTTCCCGAAATTCCCACGGGAAGGGGACAAACGGGAATTCATAGTTTTTACGAAAACCGCTATACATATGAAGCTGAAATTGGGCATATATGTTCATTAGGGACTGCGAGGAAACACTAGAACGGATTTCCCGAAATTCCCACGGGAAGGAGACCAACGGGAATTATTTATTTTTTACGAAAACGGTTAAACATGTGAATCTGAAGTTGAGCATATATGTTTATTTGGGACCCCGAGGAAGCACTGGGAACGGATTTCCCGAAATTCCCACGGGAAGGGGACAAACGTGAATTAATTTTTTACGACAACCGCGATAACATATAGGCTACTTTTTACACTTAACATATAGGCTACTTTTTATTTTTTCTGTAGTCCACGCGGACGGAGTCGCGGGCGTCCACTAGTTAAGTATAAAATTAACTTTATCTCACTGAGTACTCTATACCTATTGGAATTATAGCTAATCTAAGATAAGGGAAAAACATGGTTTTATCTTTACTTATTAGGTAAACGTAATCTATTTAATCAATTCTACATTCATAGTGCGAACGGCCAAGCTGTGGAACTCCCTGTCTGAATCCCTGTTCCCCATGAACGATATAATCTTGCGGTCTTCAAGTCGAGAGTGAACCGCTTTCTTTTAGGCAAGCACGCTTCATCTTAAACTGCAACGGTGCTTACCATCAGGCGCGTTGTGGTCAAGCGTAAGCCTATTTAATATTAAAAAAATATCGTACTTAGGATATATCACCACCTATTTGTTTTTTTACAATTTTTTTTTACAATTAGCTAGGCAAACATTTGACCGCCATAGTGCCTGATGTTAAGCAAAATGCGGCCTAGGGTGGTACATGTTTGCCTAGAAAGTGCCTATTCACTCTAACTTTGATTTTAATTTCATTTTAATTTTAATTTCATCAAGATCCCTGAATCCGTGTTATCGTAAAAAAATATGTATGTGATCGACACTATATTTATTCCTGATTGTTATGTATAATAATCACTAATCCGCCTGCGATGTGGTGACAATGGCCATAAACCCCCCTATGGCAGTAGCCTTGTGGTGTGCTCTGGGAGGAGTCAACAGATATCAGTGGACTGTAATAGGCTGATATTTACATAATGAAGGTTTAAGCTTATACTTTTAAAAATCCTTGATATAATGTAATTTTGGAATTACATTCCAATGCTGATAGAGTATAAACAATTTAGCTTAGAATAACACTCCACGTTTATTAGCAGGTTTATCCCCAACCGTTGATATTATTCTACGCAGGTACGTTAGACGAAGGCTCGGAAGGAAAAACAAAAACATATTTTTTCCTGTGAGTCATAACTTAGAAAATATTAAGTAGGGGCCTTACCGCATAACTTAACTGTTAATATGGACCACTCAGGGGATTTAGATCAAGTAACATTATCATCATCATCAAATGACATGACAAAGTCTAATCGGTATTGGTGCGAGTGTTACATTGTCTAAGTATTCTGATGAGTTTTATAATTTCAATGCTGGTTTCATTAGTAGCACTTAAGTTCTTCACATAGTTAACAAGCATTGTATCGCGCTAATGTCCACTCCCAGTGTTAAATGTATCTTTTTTAAACAACTTCGGCTGTATTCTGTTTATTAGAGTCATTCAGTAATAAAATAAAAATATTTAATAGAGCACCAATATTTACATTGAGCATGTACAAACACGTGCTTATATCTAACTGAGATTTCTTCCAGCAAACCACTTTTAAACTCATGGTGCGACAAAGCATTGTCATTGCCATGAGTCATTTGTATACAAAATTACGACTCCATTTTAGGAAAACAATACACCACACTTCTAGCTCTGCCAAATGTTTTGGACTTCCTTTACTTCTTCAAAAGGTATTTAGGTCTTTTAAGCTTGTATTCTGACTCATAAATTTCCCTTGAAGGCACTCGGTTGAGAAATGTTACTTTGATTTCTCTGATATTAGATATTACTTACTCTTAGCCGGATTCTGTCAAAAAAGCTATCAAATAATAACAATATGGTTCTCTTATGTTTATTTACCTCTTTAACATTTTTTTTATGATCTATTTTTGTGAAAATTTGGGTACAATAAAGCAAAAGAATAAATATCCATATGCTTAGATATGTAGTATTCTGATTTTCATTGATTCGCGTGCCTAACGGCTTTTACCAAACCTTTTGGAGTTGGAATGGGAGGCATTTCAGTTAAGGGTATTTAGGTCCCTCCGCCCTTAATTCCCTTTCACATTTTCTGGTGACTAACACCCACCTGCAAATTGAGTTATTGTTCTCGAAGTTGCGCGCAAAGTCACGTGCAAAAGCGATAGCACGTGTCGACAACGACGAATGTGGAGTTAGTTTCCTATGTCTGATTTCGGAACTAACATCTTTTGTATGCAATTACACAGATAATGTAGTTATACACATAGTAACTAGCGCCATCATCCAAAGGAATTATACGGCGAAACGCATTCTAGGCTGGATGTGGCCTGCGTGTGCGCATGTTTGTGTTATATTCGCACGTTTAGCTACATAGGTTACGTGTGGTATAAATCCATGTACGTAAGTACGTTTTTTCTTTACCCATCAAGGTATCGATGTCTAAGAACGTACATACATATATCTACACATAATACATAAGTAGGTAGGTATCTATATTAAACATATATTTTATTTATACAGGGTGTAACAAAAAGGGTATGTTAAGCGAAAAGCTATATGAACAGCCCACTGTAGAGAACCTATCCACAAAATTTGAGACCCGAAATCACATGTTTATTTTTCCGGATAGTATGGAGAATTTTTAAATATCTCAGGAATTTTCATACAATCTTGAAAAATAAAAATGTGATTTCGAGTCTTAAATTTTGTAGATAGGTTCTCTATAGTAGGCTGTTTGCATAGCTTTTCGCTTAACATACCCTTTTTGTTACACCCTGTATAACTACCGATAATTAATTTGAAATTCATTCTCCAAAAAATGTTACGTAATCTCCGAATTTAAACCGGTTGGAATTTTCACAGATTCAAATTCAAAATATTCCTGAAAAAGTGTTTAAAACTCTTTCAGCTCTATGTGTTTGCACTAAATAACATAGTTTCCGTAGTTTTCCAAAAATAGAAGGTTAGTGGGTTAGTTATGGACAATCTTCAGCGCCATGACAGGAGTAATTGGACCGATGACAGATCAAAATAACGATGTACGTGTACAGGGTGTAACAACAGAGGTCTATCACGCGAAAAGCTATAAAAATAGCTCACTATGCGGCGTTTATCTACAATAGAAGATGTATTTAAATGCTCCACGACCAGCAGCGTTGAAAAGTATATAACAAAAATATTTTAAATCTTTATTGTATATAAACGTTTTATATAGAAAATCAGTTTACAATGATAATGCTACATGCCATGTACAAAGGCATGCTTATCCCTAACAGAGAATCCTTCCAGCAACCACTTAGCAAAACGAAAAAAGCTTAAAATATTTAAATATTCCTGCAATCATCCTTTTTAGCTTACACAGTGAATTATAAGTAAAGAGAGAAAGTAGAATTGTAGCATAGTAGAATTTGTGGGAAGTATGTTATCTTCATACGAACGCACCGCGCGCGGCTTGTATGTGTGCGCCATAGTATCTATGCGTCGCCGCACGCACACTCAAACAAAATCTCGAACAGTTTCTCAGTGCGCCAGTCGGGGCTAACACCGCACAAGGTTCGCGCGTCACTCACGACACGGCTTTTCGGCACATATAAATAAACGAAAAATGTGTGATAATCGCAATGTGATAATAAACTATCGCAGGTACTCGTACTCATCACCACCCCGCGTCGCCTGTCTCTGGCCCCGCAACCACATAGGTATCACCAGTCGCTCTATCTTTAATCGTGAATAGTTTCATCATCGTTTAAGTAAAACCAACCTCAATAACCCTGAACCCAAACACCAAAAGTAAAAAATACAACTTCCCGGCCCTGGCCAATTTCTAGGCACTGAATTAATATTAAGCTAAAAGTGACAACCCTGAGGCAGGCAAGTATGGTGGGTAATTATATCCTATTTACAATTTGGAGAAGTTAGGAGAGGAGAAGTTTCGTGGACTATTTTCATAGCATTTCGTCTAACCCTTTTATTAAACTCTGTATAATATTAATCAAAGTTGAGATTAAAGAAAATGTCGAGTCGAAAGATGCGAGAATCAGAACCCAGGTTTCATAATAAAGGTAGCACTTAAGTGCAAATCACATAGTACACAGGTATGCGGTGACTTTCAAAAGTGATGAATAATACTATGTGACTCATATTATTCTGTACTTTGTGTGCATTGAATGCTTAATGGCGGAGTTGTATTATTATAATGCAGTTATTTTCCCTTTATGGTGAAGGGTTTGTAATCGGCGCTTGCGCAAGAGGAGGTTAGTAAAATAGCATACTATAATTGTGTTCACTAGAATCAGCTGATTCTCCGTCCGTGTATATCGTAAGAGTCGACTAAAGAACTCGGGCACTTTATCAGCTGATAAGGTAGCAACTTGTCATTTGATTTTATCATTAACGTGGCTCTGGGATCTCCCTATTGTGCCTGTAGTTATGTCTACCTCATTTCGGAAACTCAGCCGTATCTATATGGACCTATGTATGAAAATATAATAATGAATTGCTATATGGTGTCGGAAATTCTGGTAAATTTTCCAGCTGATTGAAACGCAGCGAAAACTGTTGAAGATGACTAAGAAGAGAACGGCTGCACAGATCTGCATAAAACTTGTGACCTTACAAAGACCTATCTAACCTTCAATAAGATAATACCTATATTTAGTTTTTGCTACACAACCAGAGTTTTTTTTGTTGCACCTGACGTGATTCATTCGTTATTTTGAACGCAGTTTGCGCTGGTTTGCCTCGTGCATAGATTATAGGTATTATTGTAAATTATCTAATGCATGTGCGCTTGCATGGGTCATATACCTACATATTTATACTATTGGAGACTATTGGAGTGCAGATTTATGTCGTGCGATGGAAAATAAGGTCATGGGCTATGGGGGTGCTTGTTGGGTGGAGTTAGCTAATCGGGCTATTTAAAGGAGACTAACGGATGCCTGCCATTACAACCAAGTCTCAAAATTACAAAGGTGGTGCAGGCGGTGACTCGCTGACTCATTTCATGGGCCCCCTGAAACGGCCGCACGCACGGAGCGACAAAGGGGGCAACATTTGGTGAGCGTAATTACGTCACCATAAAGTAATTATTTCTTTGTGCTGAGCGTCTACAACGGTTCCGTTTCGACTGCGATCCAACTTGAGAGTTTTCGAGAATTGCCCCCCTAGAAATAACAGACACAAAAAATAATCCAATTTGGCGCAACGCAGTACAATTTAGAAGTTACGGTGTACATACATTTTGGTGATACATTTTATAAGGTATAGATGCCGTTTGGTACAATCATACAAATTACGGACATACTTAAGGATAGATAGATAAGGAAGATAATTTTGGTCAACATTGAGAGGGCATGGTTGGTAGTGTGATTAATAGCAGAGCGTGAGAAAATCCAGTTAAAGACAAAGATATATGCTTCCTATAGTAAAATACCTAACAATTGTGCACAAATACGTCGTGTAATGTTATGTCACGTACGTTATGGATGACTTACGTCTTGTTATAAAGAACTACGTTTCTAGATAAATAAATAGCCTTCTATTTAATATTTGCACTTTTTATTTTACGCTATTTACGCTGTAGTCCACGATTTCATTAGCGTAAATTCTAGAATTCTTGTTTTCTCCGTTTCTGAGGGAATTTCTAGGAGGGAAAATCTTGTCGGGTGCTACACTTCCTAAGGATCAGTCATCACGGGAGGCGCTCTTGCCCACCTTCCTGGCTACTTACGGTACCCGTGTGCAGACCTAAGTGGTGGTATTCTACTCTGCACGATTCTTCTCCTTCTGTTACAGCCTGTACGTTGTAGGTACCTAACTATTGACAGGTGATTTTGTTTTATCGTACAAAGAATCAAGGCCTAAAAGGGTTGACCCTGAGCCGTCTGTACCGGGATAATGGGCGAAGTTTTCTCACTAAGTCGACTTCCTTTTACGAGGATAAAGTTTTGTCTGTCAGATAAAGATTTTACCGACGTGAGGTGCGTTTGAATAAGTTAACCTCAAAGTTTCTAGTTGAATGGGAAACTAGATTTTTTTTATTATCCTCTAGTGGACGCTCGCGACTTTGTACCGAATGTAGCCTATTACCTTTGCCTCTCAACTGTACATATTAGATTGCTTTTATAAAGCGTTAAGAGGTAACAAAAAAAGCTTAATTTAAAATCTATAATACTTATTTCTTTTCTTTCTTTTTCTTGAATAACTCTATTGAAGAAACCGCGTCAAAATCCGTTGCGTAGTTTAAAAGATCTAAGCATACATAGGGGCAAAGAGACAACGGGAAGCAACTTTGTTTTATACTACGTTATGATGCTAAATACTTTAATAGTGACTTAAGAAAGAAACCAGCACGCGTATGATGAATTTCGTGAGAGCGAGATGTCTCACTTTTAAACGTCAAATCCACAGAGCTAAGCAATAAGGCAAGTGTTTCTACTTGGTGTGTAAAAAGGGATTGCAAACCACTTTTATCAACCCTAATACTTTCAGCCCTGGCTCGAGAACGAGGTGTCTATTCTAATTTTAAGTCTATTTTTACATGCAAAGTACATACACTTAGTTTATCTAGTTATTAATAGCTCTGTGACTTTGACGTTTAAAAGTGAGACGGATATTCTATGAAACGGTCTCTACTAGGTAACTAAGGATATTTCTTTTATTTCTGCATTCCGATGACGTCACGAGCAGTTTTCCTTGTGAAGACAATTACTGCAGGTTGTTTGTAGATCGTGCCTCAATGTTCCAAGGCTTTCAAATGTTCGCAAAGTTATATTATAGGCTTATAGGGATATGGTAGTATTAGCTGTTCCCCCAAAATACCCACACTAGAAACCACCATTCCTATATAAGGTGTTGAGACTCGGAACTCAGTTTCACTTCTCTGCGAGCGCCCGGCTAGTTCACATCGTCTTAGTCTATATAAGTCATTGTGTAGTTGGAGTAAGACACGTGAGCCATTTTGTTTTCATAATTTATCTGTGTATTGCTTATTTTATTTTGATTGTGTTGATTTTGTTGATAAAAGTGTGTTCTTGAGAAGTGCGTGGTATTGTTTCCTTGATTTATTCTATTTGTTAATTTGAAATTGTCAATAAAGAACGTTAGGGTTTTGATGTATCATTTTTTTTATCGTTAAATTACTAATGTTTCTAAGATCAGAAGTGGGATAAAGGACTAATAAACGCTCACACAGGAAACAATACTACCGATATTTTCAAGGTAACTTTTTACATTTACTTTTGTGATACCTAGAAGTGATCCTTTAAACCGATTGTTTTTGAGCTACCCACAATGCGTAGCACATCTCGTAATCGGTCGCGGACACGTTCACAAGATGGCTCGCGTGCTCGCTCGCAGCGCCGTCGCTGCTCTTCAAGTAGACCGCGCGATAGACCACGCAACCGATCAAGTGACCGTACGCACGACCGTTCTCGGGATAGATCGCGATCATTAGATTATTTAAGACGGGTGTTACGAAAGCTACGTAGCCCCACTCGCAGTGGTCACTCACGACGTCATCGTTCAGTACGCAGGTCACGAAGTCGTTCTCGTAGTGTAAGCTTGCGTCGTTCCCAGAATGAATCTCGCGATAGACGACGTTCAAGTTCTCGCAATTCTCGTCGCTCGCGTTCTAGGCGTAGCCCAAATCATCGTCTAGTGGCGTCTGATCATCGACGTCAGCGCAATCGTAGCACGTCACGTTACACCCCACGGTTAGACCCTCAGTCATCCAACTCGAAGGTGCACACGTCTTCGACGTCATATATCGAACCTAACGTACCACTACCATCAGAGACTATGACGACTCCAATAAACGACACCAATGATCGCGACGCGTCTGTTATGTCTACTCAGCGCTCTGAGGCATCTACCCTCGCGCAGGCATTGATTCAAGTAATTAAGTCCGTACAGCCTGTTAGGTCGCATAACTACTTCGTCTCTAATTTCGATCCTGCCATTAATAGTATTGATGCCTGGTGTGATGAGGTGGATCGCGCCAGAGATGCAAACGGTTGGTCTGACCACGAATGTCTCTCACGTGTCGCGTCGTGCCTAAAAGGAGACGCAAAGGTGTGGTTATCTAAGTGGGTTACCAACGACCGGACGTGGTCAAATTTTAAAAAGGAATTCAAGCCGCTATGCCCCAGTAAACTTGATTATGCAAATATTTTATTCGAATCCATGAAAACCACGTCAGACCAATATAGTACATACGCGGAGTATGCTCGACGCACACTGTTGCGTCTGAGAGTAGTTCAGGGTCTTAGCGACGATCTAAGAACGCTCATAGTTATCCGAGGCATCGACAGCCCTCAAGTACGCGCAGCAGCTGCTAATGCAGCGTTAACCCCTGAAAATTTGGTCCAATTCTTGTCGATTTATATTAAACCAACCAGAGGTAAACCTGATGCGCGTCCTCAGATCGTACCTAAGAAACGACTTAATCAAAGTCATTCAAATCGTTCGTCCTCTAAGTGTTTTACCTGTGGCCTAAAAGGTCATGTGAGTCGCGATTGTTCGAAGAAGCCTGCGATGGCATCAGACCCTGCACTACTCTCTAGACCCAGCACTAGTACGACCTGCACGTTTTGTAAGAAAACAGGGCACATTGAAGCCACGTGCTTCGCGAAGGCGCGTTCGGAGCCACGTAACCCCCATAAAGTTAATTTCTGCTTAGACTGGTCTACTTATCCTAACAATGACATTACGACTGCTGTAGTCGAAGGGATACCAGTAGACGTACTTATTGATAGCGGAGCCCTGAACGTTTCCCTTATCTCAACGGATATTGTTAAGCACCTACCTTGTCAGCCTAAAACTAGACGTTCCGTATTAAAAGGTATCAGTGATAAGGAAATAGTGTCTAATTCATACGTCTCCGTTACCATCGAGTTCAATAATATCTCTATCGAAGCCGATTTAGTAATTGTACCCTCATCCTGTATGAACACGTCAATCATAATTGGCACAGACATACTGAATCGTAAAGGCGTGACGTATATTCGGACCAAAGATGCACAATATTTGACTCGTTCATCTGAAACACCACTCAATGTCAACGTCGTTAAAGTTAATGACGATATCCAGGTTAACACGCCGCTTCAGGGTGACGAACGCAAAGCTTTGATGGAGGTGATTACTAAATTTTCCAAGTTCTTGATTTCCGGAACTGCCGCGACCACAGTTAAAACCGGCGAAATGGACATAAAGCTGACAAGTTTAGAACCCGTTGTGTATAGGCCGTATAAGCTCTCTTACCAAGAGAAACTTAAAGTACGTGAGATTACGAAAGACCTTTTAGACAACGGCGTGATTCGAAGGTCTCAGTCTCAATACGCAAGCCCGATCATATTGGTAAAAAAGCGTGATGGTTCGGATAGGCTTTGCGTCGATTTTAGGGCCCTGAACAGGATCACAATTAAGGATAGGTACCCTCTTCCTCTAATCGACGACCACATCGATCGCTTAGGTAGTCAAAAGTATTTTACTAGCCTCGACATGGCTACAGGGTTCCACCAGATCCCAATCAGGGAGGAGTGTGTCCACCTCACCGGTTTCGTAACTCCTGAAGACCATTTTGAATATATAAAAATGCCATTCGGGCTAGCTAATTCCCCTATCGTGTATCAGCGAATAATTAATGACACGTTGCGCGAGTTGATAGATGGTGGAAATGTACTAGTATACGTAGATGACGTCCTCCTTCTTAGTAACACCGTTCTCGAGGGTATTGAGCTTCTGCAAAAAGTCTTACGGACGCTCACTGATGCCGGTTTTTCGATAAACTTTCGAAAGTGTACATTTCTCGCAACTGAGGTTGAATATTTAGGACGGGTTATCAGTGAGGGTCAGGTGAGACCGAGCCCTCGAAAGGTTGAGGCCCTGGCTAATTCACCTCCCCCAGAGAACGTGAAACAAGTTCGCCAATTTCTTGGCCTCGCGGGCTACTTCCGCAGGTACATTAAGGGTTATGCAACTTCGACCGCATGCATCTCTTACCTAACTAAGAAGGGTGTCGAATTTAACTGGGGTCATGAACAAGAACAGGTGCGTCAAAGTCTCATTAAACAATTAACTGGTGCCCCAATACTTGCCATATTCGACCCCAAGCTCCCAACTGAAGTACACTCAGATGCAAGCAGTGCCGGTTATGGGGCAGTACTTTTACAAACCCATGTCGATGGTAAGAAACGGGTAGTTGCGTACTTTAGCAAGGTGACTCAGGGCGCTGAGAGCAAATATCACTCTTACGAGCTCGAAACGCTCGCAGTAGTTAAAGCCTTGCAGAATTTTAGGCATTATCTCGTAGGAATGAGCTTTGTCGTAGTGACTGATTGTAACGCCCTGAAATCAACCGAGCGTAAAAAGGACTTGTTACCCCGAGTAGCTCGATGGTGGATTTATCTCCAAGACTTCAATTTCACGATTGAATACCGTAAGGGGACAATGATTCCACACGCCGATTACTTGAGCCGAAACCCGCCGCTCCAAGTTAATCAGATTTCGAGACCTCGCACTTGGGCGCAAATAGCCCAATCGGCTGATAATGAAACTCTGAGTCTCATGCAAAGGCTTCAGGAAGGTACTCTAGATTCCCATCAATACGTGGTGCAAAATGACATGCTTTACTACCGTTACACGCCGGTAGGTCAGGAGCCAATACTTCTATGTTACATCCCAAAAGGACACAGATTGAGCCTTCTCAGGGTGTTCCACGACGAGCACGAGCACATCGGGGCCGATAAAACCTTGGACCTCATTACGAAGCACTTCTGGTTCCCTGGATTACGCCAGTTTGTCCAAAAATACATCGCACACTGTCTGGTATGTATTTCTATGAAACGGGTCCCTCGAGCACCACTCCAGAACATCACGTCGTGGGAGAAACCTGGTGAGCCCTTCCACACCGTGCATGTGGACGCCTTGGGTCCCTTACCTCTATCCGAGGGGTACAAGTTTATCCTTGTCTTAGTAGACGCGTTCACAAAATTCACTTTACTTTACCCAATGAGTCGTCAAGACGTGGTCGAGCTAAAGCAGGCAGTCACCCAGGCAGTATCTCTGTTTGGCACACCAAAGCTACTGGTTGCTGACAAAGGGCGGATGTTCGAGTCAAACGAATTTGTCACGTGGCTCAGCAGATTGGGTTGTGAGCTGCATACCATCACGCCCGAGATGCACCATGCTAACGGCCAAGTAGAAAGGTATGTGCGCACGGTACTCAATATGGTCCGTATAGAGGTCAACCATAAGAAGTCGTCCTGGTCGGAGGTGTTGTGGAAGATGCAGCTAGTTCTCAACATTACTAAGCAGAAAACCACACAGAACTCTGCACTTAATCTCCTGATTGGCACCGATGCCACCACGCCAGTCATCCGGGTATTAGTACGAGATGTGGCGGCCGACAACGCCAGGCCTAATCGAGAAGCCTTGCGAGAGATTGCGAGAGATAGATCTCGTCGACTTCTTAGTACCAATCAAACCAATCAGGATGAGTACGCTAATAGACACAGGCGTGCACCAAGAGAATTCCAAGTAAATGACCTTGCTTTCGTAATTAAGTACTCTCAGTCGACAGGGAAATTGGATTCAGGAATGCGTGGCCCATACAAAGTGGTCAAGGTTCTGCCGAGTGGTCGGTACGAACTGAAGCTTCTCAGTGGCGGTTACGGCAAAACCACCCAGGCGGCGGCGCAGTATATGGTGCCGTGGCGCGGCGAGTGGTGCCCTGAGACGTGCGCAGCATTCTTCGATTGTGAGTAACCAAGCGATACTTCTCAATCAGTTACTATTGCTTTGTTCGTCTTGTTTGTCAAGATCACAGTTAGTTCTCAAACGTAGGGTGTTAGGATAGATAACTTAGTAGGAGTAGTTAAATTCATTCATATCCTTTCAATAGCAACTTTCTTAACTTGAACATAGTAATCGAAAGTAGGGTGAGACTGACAAGCAAAACGATGTTGCATGGTTTTGAGCGAGATGGATCCGTGATGTACCTGCGCGTCAAGTATACTGAAGCATGTGTGCTGATCAGGTTGGTCCGCCTGGCGTTGGCTCGTCAAGGTGTAGACAGATGGGCACGATGTGTTTGTCTGTGTTCCGTGTCCATGGTCAGGTGATCATGTAGTCGGACGACCCGTGGCAGGTGTGCCTGATCGGGTGGCGCGTGTGTCGTGCCATGCTTGCAGGTGGATAACTATCTCACTTGCAACGACTGTATCCCGGGGCGGCGCTGACGCTGTCCTAGCGGAAGTAAACCGAAGAGGAAATCATAGGCCTTGGTATCTAGCTAGAAAATGAGACGTCTTGATAGGTGGTGATGTATAGAAGTAAAAGTCATGAAACTGCGAAATAGATGATGAGTAAATTAAATGAATGATTATGAAAGGACTGAGAGTTGACGTATGTTTTACATAACTGAGCTGATAGACAGCTTATTTTAGTAAATGTTCTAACTTCCAGATGACGAGTCTAATGTATCTGAGACAGAACCATCAGGGCACCCTGCGCCAGCACTATCAACGCCGCTGCGCGATCCGGAGCCTGAGCCCGGACCTTCTTCATCCTGAAAAGTGGTCGAGGACGATCACACTGACAGGAGAGGCCGTATTAGCTGTTCCCCCAAAATACCCACACTAGAAACCACCATTCCTATATAAGGTGTTGAGACTCGGAACTCAGTTTCACTTCTCTGCGAGCGCCCGGCTAGTTCACATCGTCTTAGTCTATATAAGTCATTGTGTAGTTGGAGTAAGACACGTGAGCCATTTTGTTTTCATAATTTATCTGTGTATTGCTTATTTTATTTTGATTGTGTTGATAAAAGTGTGTTCTTGAGAAGTGCGTGGTATTGTTTCCTTGATTTATTCTATTTGTTAATTTGAAATTGTCAATAAAGAACGTTAGGGTTTTGATGTATCATTTTTTTTATCGTTAAATTACTAATGTTTCTAAGAGTAGAATATTATAGTAGGTACCCAAGTTTTAGGCTGTATTGGTGATGCCCCATTTGTAGGTAAATACATGATTTTTTTAAATAATTAAAATCCTATGCTTTAGCCACTTTTAAGTGGCTGTGAGATCTCTCTTATGATCCTGCACTTCGGGAACCCAGCCGTGTGTATTATGTAATTTTATATACTTATAAGTAACTAAAAAACTAAATAACACGAACTAGAATAAAAGAAAAACGTTAAAAGTATAATAATTAAATACCCCTATAATAAAGATTACACCTAAGATAATTACCCTGATTGTGGGGAGTTTTACCCCAATTCAGGGAGATGGTCCACTGGGGTACAATTTGTCACTAGAAGTGCCTTCTCGACTGCTTCGACCCCTAAGTCGGGGTTGGGATTCGTTGAAATCGCTGATTGTGGACATATATTTGGAGAAATTAGCAAAGCAATTAGGGTAAGGGTGGAGAAAAATGCAAGAAACCGTACCTTTAAAGCAGGTACCTATTTTCTTTACAGTTGAAACCTATTCTGGTAGGTGGTGGTATATCTGGCAGAGAAAAGGACATCAAAATCGGCACAGTCAGGTCGAAGAATATTCGGAATGAGCAAAAATTACATCGTAACAAAAGAAAATAATGCATAAGCTGCTGAAAAATGAGGCTACATTTCAGGATCACGGCCCTGCAGCACGTTTAGCATAGCGGGGACAGATGTAGGGGATCAGTAAGTGTTTGTTATCTAATCGCCTAGATAACGTCCCTGAGTTCCTTAGTCGACTCATACGACATGCACGAAAATCACATAAATAAAATAAAGTTCACTATGGGTGCGCCCACCACCGGGCCCTACACCCTCCACTGGCCCTCGGATCTGATAACTCATAACTGCGAAAACAGGCACTTGCACTAACTACAATCGCCACGAGAAACCAGACCCGAGCACCTAGCATGCAAGACAATACATTGCACTATTCCGAAATCAAAAACTAGATAAATAATCGACATATGTTTCGCCAACAACCGTGGCATCCTCAGGATTATAGAAATTAGTAAACCACTAATTGATTGTAGTTAGTGCAAGTGCCTGTTTTCGCAGTTATGAGTTATCAGATCCGAGGGTCAGTGGAGGGTGTAGGGCCCGGTGGTGGGCGCACCTATAGTGAATGTTTGAACTTCCGAATTGTAATGCCTAATACAATTTCATTAATAAAATAAAGATTCAATTAATACAATACTTGTTGATTGATTTTAAGAAAAAGAACATAATTTAAAAAATCCAAAACCCGACTGCTTAAAAAAGAACCAAACTATGTAAGTACATAATGAAAAAAACTGAAAAGAAAAAAACAAGCACTTAGATGTCCGGTAGTCTAGAATTCTATATTATTATTATGGAATAAATACTAGGTATTGAAGAAAGTAAAATATTCTCTAATAATGTAACATAACAACTGAACAGCCAGGATCCATTGAAATATTAGCTTGGCCGTCGGATAATTAGTGACACTCGCCGGACTAAGAGGAATCGATTGACGTATGAATCATTTAAATCGGCCGAGGCGTTTGTTCTGTGTAGTCCTTCAAAGGAACATACAAACATACATACATACATAGGCTGTTAAACACAATACCACTTCTTTGCGTCGCGCAGTCGGGTAAAAAAAAATCCATTCAGCTAATAGTCAAATAAAAAAACTCAACAAAAACATGTTGCTACTCAATACCGCATCTAATAAAAAAAAAACAATAAAACGTCTATTTCCTACAAAAAAACCAACCGGATGGAAACGTTCAGCCAGTACCATCTCTATAGGAATTCGGTTAAAAACACAACAAATCCCGGGAGCCCGTAATTGCATTCCCCGGGATCCCGGGACAGCGGGATTACAGCGGGAAGTTTAATGAGACAGCTTTTAAAATACAATATTTTTTTATATCTATTAGCTGAACCCAGTGCTAATCTAGAAATAGTACCAAGATGCTAATGTTGTTTGACGTATAACATCAATGAGGTTGGTGAAAAAAAGTGACGATATTTTAAAATTGTTTTTATGTCATTTTCCTGCGAACTTTTTCACTGGTTTTCGCCTTGGAATCATGATCTAAAGTCGCCTTATCAATATTTGCCTGACTGTCACTTTCATACTGTATAGTGGGGGCATAGACATAGTAACAATATATCTCGATCGGATCGATAGAGGATTGTCATTAAAACATTTGCTCCAATAAGAACCTTCATTATCGGTCAGAATCGACCAGAATATATCCCTAATTTAATATTAGATAAGCCAAAACGTAACATTTTATTAATCCTGCATCGTGCAAACATGTTACACATGTGATGTTACTTCACTAAGCTGCTTATAGCTGTGTAATTTGTGCTATAGCTCTATAGCTCTGTTAGCCCAGCATAGTTTGCTAACGGATTAGCTTCGTGGACATTTTAAATTGTTTTTAATTATAATAGAATCTGCTTAATTTAGGTTGTGTTAAGTTTTTTTTTCCAGCTAAGTAATCAAAGATTAAAATTGAATTAAAATCTAAGATCATTTGATTTGATTTATCATGATGGAATTTTGCAATATATGTAGACTAATTTAGTTTTAAAAATAGAAAAGTAAGAGTTTTTTGTTTCACAAGTTTCAGCCTGACTTGACATGGCTCGGAATCGAGACGTGTTGACACAAGACCGTCGATCGAGCCTTTATTTAAAAAAAGAAAAGAATGTGTGTGTTGACTTTAATTAAAAGAAAGCATATTTAATGCATACCAAAAGAGCAGCAATGTATACCTAACATACATAAAACATACATTACTCTCGTAAAGACAGGTGATATAAAAAAAAACATAAAACCCTTTTATTTCCGTAGCTTTACATGCCCACAACATATCAGAACAAGCGACCTGTAAAAAACCGCGAATATGACATATCCCGTAGTGTATAAAAGTCTTTATAACAAACAAACTTATTGGTACGTACGGAGAAATCACAGAACTATTATCTTTTGTCATCAATTTCAACTAGTTTCATAGACACTAGCGACCTCATAGTATATGTTGCAAACGTGGTCAGTTCATTTAGTTGACTATGACATCGGTTGAAATATAAACTTGATATTTGCGGTGATAAAGAATTGCTGGCGTCGACTGTAGCAACATAGTGATATGAACGCAATACACTGCGTTGGTAGAGTCCTATGAATAACTATACCTGATTCCGGAACTAACATTTTTTGTATACAGACAATGTCATGCACATAGTAACTAGCGCCATCATCGAATGGAACTATTCAGTGAAACGCTCTTTATATCCGAATGCAAGTTCCGACATAGGCGCGACGGCGCGTGAAGAGTACAGAGCATCGCAGGAAGCGGTAAAATGCTGCTTCTATACCTGTGCTGATGCGGGGCTTCACTAGAATGCATCAACTGCATCTCCGTTTGTACATGTCGTAAGATGCGACTAAGGAACTGAGGGCATTCTCTCAGGCACTGTCACTGATCTTTTACATCTGACTCCCCTATCCTAAACGTGGCTGAGATATCTCTTTCGTGATCGTGCAGTTCTGTTTACCCCATTTTGGAAACACAGATAATATGTAAATATATGTATGTATTTTATATACGTAGGTACTAACGGCCGCTCACGACTTCATCTACGTAATCTTCATACTTTCCGTTTTTTGTTATCCTGTAGCAAATACTGGGGATATTTTTATATTGTAACTGTCCAAGGACCAGGTTAATGTAATTTTTCCGCTATCTCCGGTGGGTATCACAGGTAATCGAAATGTCCTGGTATTTCTTCTTCAAATCCTGGTTTTCAAAATTTGAGACGGTAACCCTAGACAAGAGGCATAGACAAACCACTGAGATATGACAGCGCGCAGCGTGACGATAGCGTTACGGACTATTAAGAGGTTTGTTCTTGCCCCACTGGTTACTTTAAAACGTAGTTTACGTTATTATATATATATATATAATATGTAGATAAAGCAGCATTTTATCGGCGTTTTGAAGTCAATGTCCGAAAATTGGAAAAACCGAAAATTTATGCCCTTTAATATCGCATGCCAACTGCAATCGAGTTATGGACAGTCACACTAATTTTTCAGGCGAATTTAAACTCCAATTTTGGAACTATACGATTTAATTTCGATTTTGGCAAGCGCGGTTAGTTTGTGGAGTTCTTTTAAAGTTGTTATTCAGTGTCTGATTCGGTTTGGGTTTATTTCTTTTGTTGTCCGGGTTGTGTATATGTCGTGGCCATATCGTAGAATTGATCATTTCATGAAATGGTCGAGCATTTCATGAAATGGTCGCATTTCATGAAAAGTTCAACTGTCTATTGGCCACATCATGATATGGTTTGGGCAGATCGATGATTAAAAATCGTTTCTCGATATGGGCAACTAAACGCCCGATCATTTCATGAAGTGGTCAAGATTATTGATCATATCGTAAAATAGTTACATGAATCACCGGTAGAGGCGCTGCGCGCGTTTTATTTATGTGTGAAGATGGCGGATTTTTCTTTTTAGGTTATAAAACAAATTAAAGAGAGTAGGGTGACTATGCAGAAGAAGTTCACGGATAGTGTGTTATATTGTATAATGTATATTAGACTTAATGGTGGTTTATAATAATATTGTTAAACAAAAACCTTAGATTACGATAGGTTAGGTTAGGTTAGACTATGACAAATGACGCACGAGCCGAGCGAGCGGAGCGAGCGTGCCCAAGCAGCGTCCGGCGATGTGCCAGATGCGAATCGCTTTTGTAAAGTCTTTTATGTTTTTAAATATTATATTGTGAAAATATCACATAAATAATAGCAAAAAAAAATCATACCATCATACCTTATGGTATACTTATATATGGTGTACGGTATATATTATTTATATAAGCTCTTACCACATTCGAATTTTATGGACACCCTGATAATACGATTTGGCCAAACGTGGATGACAAAATCGTGAAATGTAGACGATTTAACGATCTGGTCAAATTGAATTGGCCACTTCATGAAATGCGACCACTTCATGAAATGCTCGACCATTTCATGTAATGATCAATTTTACAATATGGCCACGACATATATAAGGTCTATCCAAAATTAGTGATTATCTTTTGACACGAAACTAGGTACGGTCGTGATGTTACAAAGAATACGAGATATTAAATGAACAAAAAGGGTATGTTAAGCGAAAAGCTATGTAAATAGCCAACTACAGAGAACCTGTCCACAAAATTTGAGATCCGAAATCACATGTTTATTTTTCCCGATTGTATTTAGAATTTTTAAATATCTCAGGAATTTTCATACAATCTTGAAAATTAAAAATGTGATTTCGAGTCTCAAATTTTGGGAATAGGTTCTCTATAGTGGGCTATTTATACAGCTTTTCGCTTAACATACCCTTTCTGTTACACCCTGTAGATGTCACTGTATCTGTAGAAACTTATGTAGAGCCAGTATTATAAACTAGTGGAAGCCCGCGACTACGTCCGCGTGTACTGCAGAAGAAACAAGATTTTAAAATTACCCGGGATAAAAATATTTTCCCGGGATAAAAAGTAGCCTATGTCTGATTTGGTAGACAGTAACTGTAGATTCACGAATGAAATAGAGCCACATCAAGTATAGTAAAGCCTTATGTTAAATATCAGTCACAAATTGCTTGCTTATCGCTTGAGAGAACGCCGGTGAGTTCCTTAGTGGACTTTTACGACATGCACGGAAGGAGATGCAGCTGATGTATTCTAGTGAAGCCCTGCATCAGCACAGGTAGAGCAAGACGCACTAGAATTAAATAAAATGACATAGAAACAATAAAAATAATAATAGGTAAAGTAATTTGAGACATACTGGTTTTCGCTAGCGGCTATATAAAAATGTTTCCATAAAAAAAAATGTCTTCAAGTTATGGTAATGTAGTTTGTGAGTTTTTATACTTTTCTATGTAGAATTTAGATTATTTAAGATAAATGCACAATTGTTTTGCTATATCTTCCTATTTTTTTGCATGAAAACCCAATGATGCTAAGTTAAATAGGACAATTAACAGCCATACAATTTTTTTTATCAGCACCCGTATGATGAATTTTATTTGGTGAGAGCGAGATGTCTCACTTTTAAAAGTCAAGTTTACAGAGCTATTAATAACTAGATAAACTAAGTATGTGTACTTTGCATGTAAAAAATAGACTTAAGAATTAGCATAGACACTCATTCTCGAGCCAGGACTGAAGGAATTAGGGCTGATAGAAGTGGTTTGCAATCCCTTTTTACACACCAAGTAGAAACACTTGCCTTGTCTAGTTATTACTTAGCTCTGTGGATTTTTCATCATACCGGTGCTGGATACCTATAGATTATACTTAGGTTGATTTTTCGAATGTTAAATCGCCTTATTGAGGGATAAATTTGATTCTGTCTTACTCTAAAATTCGATCAATATACAGGGTGTAACAAAAAGGGTATGTTAAGCGAAAAGCTATGTAAATAGCCCACTATAGAGAACCTATCTACAAAATTTGAGACTCGAAATCACATTTTTATTTTTCAAGATTGTATGAAAATTTCTGAGATATTTAAAAATTCTCCATACTATCAGGAAAAATAAACATGTGATTTCGGGTCTCAAATTTTGTGCATAGGTTCTCTATAGTGGGCTATTTACATAGCTTTTCGCTTAACATACCCTTTTTGTTACATCCTGTAGAGACAGCATCAACTAACAGTGAATTTAAAAACCGATCTCGATTTTTTGCTTATTTCAGATTAAATTTTCCATTGTTATCATCATACAAAATTTTAAATTTTAAAAATCCGAGATTATCTCTAGTATTGAAGTTAGCCGTAAAGGTCTGTTCATATCTGACGGAAGATTCGTCGAGCGTATCTCCAGGTATAGGGAAACGCACTAACGTGTAATCGGTTGAGTGTGAAAGGTTGAATGTTTTGTCATATATTTGCCTGTTCTGACGTTACACAACCGATAAAAACGCGTCGGTTTTTCCGTCAGATATGAACCGACCCTAAATCCTTCAGATAGACTATCTGACTATTGGAAGAATTGGCCCTTGGTTGTACTGATTACTTAGCAATAAACTTCTAAACCTGTACCTACGCACTTACATAGTAGATACTTTGTCAACAAACATAATTTTACCACACGAAATACTACTACTCACTTTCTCCTAAAACTCAAGAAAGCAAATTAAGTAGGTACATGTTTTTATTCAAAACACTTATTGCGTAACACCGAAACGGGCAAAACTGGGTTTACAAACTAACACACCCGACGCTACTTACTATGCCGAATCAGATTTATATCACGTTAAAACTGTAGCTCTAACTTAAACCGTTCTCAAAGTTATCTATGTCAAGTTGTGTGAACCTATTATGCGTTTTACCGTATAGTTCCGATAGATGATGGCGCTAGTTACTATGTGTATGATCACATTTTTTGATTCACTGCATATAAAAAATGTTAGTTCCGAAATCAGGCATAGGAATCTACTCTAGCTGATGAACTATGACGCAACGAACGGAAGTAAAGGTGCGCCCGCGCATTGTGGCCGTCCGTTGCTACATGCGTACTCCTTTGTTTGTCTGGGTCAGCATTGGAACTACTAACAGTCAATTGCAATAGGTATTTAAGATCGATAGCAAATTAGCCGATCGTAGCTGATATTTCATACATACCTATGTACAGGGTGTAACAAAAGGGGTATGTTAAGCGAAGAGCTATGAAAACAATCCACTAAAAGGAACCTACCCACAAAATTTGAGACTCGAAATCGCATGTTTATTTTTCTTGATAGTATGGCGAATTCCTTAACAACCCAGGAATGTTTGAAAAATAAACATGTGAATTCGAGTCTGAAATTTTAGAAATATGTTCTCTATAGTGGGCTATTTAAATAGCTTTCCGCTTAAAACACTCTTTTTATTACACCCTGTATAATTAATGAAACATCAACATAATATGTGTTTTATAAGAGTGACCCCACCAACCGGCAACCGATTCGTCCATCCGTTTCGAGATATCCTTCCTTAGTGGTCCCTTACGTCATCTACTAACTAAGGTACCTACATGTCAAAATAGTAGTTTCCGCTGTACGTTGACGTTGGTTCCCGTGCTGATGCGGGCTTCACTAGAATACATCAGCTGCATCTCCTTCCGTGCACGTCGTAAGAGTCGATAAGCTAGCAACGACGGCCGATTGGTCTAGACCGATAGGTAGAGACCCTGCCTGCGACGCCATAGGTCCTGGGTTTGAATCCCGGTAGGTGCAAACATTGATATGATGAATATCGATGTTTGTTTCCGAGTCATGGATGTTTCTATACTTATCTATGTATTTATATACCGTTGCTTAGTACCCACTACACAAGACCTTAGGGATCTTAATGTGGGACTAGGTTAATGTGTTGTGTAATGTGAAAAAAAAACGTGCCACTTCTGACCAATTTTGAGGGTATAGTTGAGATGTCTATGTTATGTATATATTTATTATGATGTAGGTCGGTCAGTATACGTAACGGAAAAGTTTTCGATATTTTAGAGAAGCTTGATTTATCAACAACAACATGCATGTCCGTATTTAGTATCATGATTCAGAAACACTTTAAATTCATTATGGAAATGTTACTACTAAGAGAAATATATTGCAACACTCGTGCCCTATAGTGCTATAAAGGTGGCGTTTCGCAACCGTAATAGCGCTTGCGTAAATATAAAAGTTGATTAAATAGAGATTATTGGATTCTTTGGACCAAGCTTTGTAAGAAACGATAGTAGATTTTATGTGACGTATACAAAACAGCTATGTAAAGAAATTGGGGATTCCCAGGCGATGAAGTAGCAACCTGTCACTGAACACTAAAATCTGTCCTGGCTATGCTGAACGCCACTGTAGGATCTCGTTTACGAACATTTAGTTCTGCCTTCTCTCAGCTTTCTCAAGTTAGCAACTTGCCACCGATCATTTTCATCTGACCCCGCTATGCTAAACGTGGCTATAACATCTCCTTTATGATCCTGCATTCTGGCTTCCCCATTTTGGCCAAACAGCCGTGTGTATATGTACCTATATATGTATTGGAGCACTGGTACTTGAATATCTCTGTGTTAGTTACGTGTGTTTCTGCTCTGTGGCCATCGAATAGATTTCAACAATAGTTCCCACGGTTTCTTTGCGAAGTGTTACAAGAATAATATGCATAATGTGCATATAGACAATTCAATTCTTTAATTGCATACAAAACAATATTAAAATTACATAAATAACTGTATATGCATATGCGAACAGTATTAAACTTCAATATAACATGTCGTATGTATGTATGCTATATGTACCCGTGAGTATCGTAAGAGACGATTAAGGGTTTCCGGGAGGTGGGCAGCAGCGCCTCCCGTGTTGACAACATAGTCCGCAAATCACACCGTGGTCATCAACCCGCCTGACCAACGTAGTGGCTATGGGCACAAACCCAGTAGCTTTGTGGTATGGAAAGCCTATGTCCAGCAGTGGACTGCAGTGTATGTAACTATATATACCTACCTTATTGTAGCATTTACTTGGAAACACACGAGAAATGTGGGTATTCGAGTAATTAAAAACTTGTTATATGATCAAGATAGCTAAGACAAACGATTAACACTATAACCGTTTTATTACACTAACTATTTTAAGACTTCTTTTGCCGTGTTTTCCTTACTATAATATTATTTAACTATGTATAATGTATACTAGGCATCACACCTAAACGTTTGATCAAATTAAAATAAAATTTGATACAGAGGTCTAAAATCTGACGGACATAGGCTACTTTTTCGTAAGAGCAGCAGTTGAAAATGCGAACGTTAGTTTGTATTGAATCTACGTAATTTTCATATATAAACTAGAAACTTATTTATGAGCTTTTCATGATGTAGGTGAGTAGTGTATAAAGTCGCAGGTGTCAACTAGTACATAATGCTCGTAGTGGTACATAGAACTGTAGAATCTCGGAGGAAATGATGATCTTACTGCATGCAGAGAAGGAGATGATCTTACTGCATGCAGAGAAGGAGATGCAGCAAAAGCTGGTGTATTTCAGTGAAGCCTCGCATCACCACGAAAATGGTATGTAGGTATATAAGGTATTTTCCATCCAAATCGGTAGGTATACTATGGGAATGGTAGATTTTTCATCCAAATCGGTAGATACAATATGGAAATAGTAGATTTTTCATCCAAATCGGTAGGTGTACTATGGAAACGGTAGATTTTTCATGCAAATCGGTAGGTGTACTATGGAAATGGTAGATTTTTCATCCAAATCGGTAGGTGTACTATGGAAATGGTAGATTTTTCATCCAAATCGGTAGGTGTACTATGGAAATGGTAGATTTTTCATCCAAATCGGTAGGGAAAACTATAGCTATATTATAATGTTGACTCTACAATTTCTTGAATCTATGAATCTTTGAATTAAATAATAAATTCTATTATCTATGGACTCAATGATGAAGTAATGTATGTGTTATATGAATGAATACGTTACTATTTAGTTTGTTATTTAAAACAGAACTATCAGACTTTCGCAGAGCTTTAAAACTTAGGAATCTTTTATAGAGCTAATAAAACCACTGCACATAACGAGAAAAATTCGAATGGAAAAATCGAACACTGTTCGTATTCTGCAAAGTTTATGAAACTTTTTATTAAACCAATAAAAAGATTCTTTCGATATCGAACGAGTTTTATTTTAAAATATTTGACTGTCTCTCCGATCATGTTGTAGATGAAAAATGTGTGTGTGTATTTTTTTGTGCACAATCCAGTACTGTTACAAGATCCTTGATGAAAAAAAGGAGCACAAATTAAAAATGTACAAATTTAAATATGGCGGTAAAACATCTTTAAAAGCAGAACCAATATCATTTCCACAGAGCTGTTTCAAAATAGTAAAATATCGTTATACAGTGCTATTTATTGTACGTTAATAGACCGAAACATTCAATTTGTTACACTTCGATTGACCATAAAACTAGACGACAACTATATGTTTAGTGACCTTTACTGGATCTTAGTGCTTATAGTGATGTCATCGCGCCTACTTAAGATTGAGGTCAAAATAGAAGTCCTATAAAGGCTAGACTAGAATTATGTAATTAAAGTAGAAAATACCTCTACATATATAGATACCTAGGTATAAGACAAAAGATGGAAATTGTATGGTATGGAGGGTCACTGCCAACTACACCAATCGGCAGTCAAATATAGGTAATTCCTTTGGTAATTCATTTATAGGTATATTACATACATACAAAGTATAATCACGCCTTTATCCCTTACTGGGTAGGCAGAGCACCAAGGGCCCATAGAACCACATGGTGTCACTTCTGACTAATTTCGAGGGTTTAGTTGAGATGTACAAGTTGGGTAATAGGTATACACAGCCTAAAAACCAAGGCTAGGTACCAAACTAACTCAATCATTTCCAACATGGCGCGAAAAACTCAGCGAAAAGCCCGCCATTTTTCATCAGTTTGACCGTTTGAACTTTTTATTCGTACAAAACAGACAACGGCATCGCTTGCCACGAAGCCATATCACGGAACAATAAAGTTGTTTTGGAAAACGGGTGGACGTTTAAAATAGGAACGTAAAGTTGTGTGTGCCAAACAATCGTACGTATTGGCTGTGCTTGTTTCGTCTTTCGATTTTATAGGATGGTAGAAAGTATTGTTACTGTTGATTGTACTTAGGATCAGACTTAGGGAAAGGAGGGAACTTTTTTATAAATGTGGGTGTAGATTCCATTACAGCATATACCTACTTATAATTGAACACGCCCTTTATGTCCCATTTATGCTCCTTATATGAGAAAACGAGTCCCTTATATGAAATGTCATTAATCAAAATAAGGTCTTTTTGGGCATTGTTTTATTATTATTTGGTATAGTATCCCTTTTTAATTGTAAATTATTGTAAATTATAATAGCCCTTTTTGATTGTAAATACTACCTGTATTTTTATAGGACAGAGAATAGGATAGAAAAATGTACCAACATTTTAATTTGAATGAATAATAATCCTTAGTAATGTATTAGTCAAACATTTATTATGTAAAAGTAAGTGCAGCTGAACCATACCTCATCGCATAACCCTTTCCCGCTTCCTATGTCACTGTTACAATGGGAACAATCGCATTTTTTGTCGAATTCAAAAAGTTTTGAAATGATCCCGTTTCATGAATGAAACAATGTTTCACTGCGGTCATGTACCAATCCGTGTATTTATATTCTGATTTACGATTATTATGGGGCTAAAATATCTAAATATCTGCTACATTCAGATTAAATAATACAGGGTATAACAGAAAGGGTATGTTAAGCGAAATGCTATGCAAATAGTTCAGTATAGAGAACCTGTTTCCAAAATTTGAGACTCGAAATCACATGTTTATTTTTAAAAATTGTATGAACATTCCTGAGTTGTTTAGGAATTCTCCATACTATCTGGAAAAGTAAATATGCGATTTGGAGTCTGTAATTTTGTGTATAGGTTCCTTTTAGTGGCCTATTTACATAGCTTTTAGCTTAACATATAACATACAACCTGCGTTGACACCTTAGCAGCGTCCCATCTCCTAGGCACAACAATCAAAAGTGGCTCTGCGGCCAATGCGGCTGAAAACCTCAAACGACGCAAATACGCAAACCTCAGCGATGACTACCTATTTGAGCCGTTTGGGGTTGAAACCATGGGGCCATTGGGTCCAGGAGCCCACAACCTTTTTAAGGATATTTCGAAAAGGTTGGTCGAGGCATCTCATGACCAGAAGACTGGTTCATTTTTTGGACAGCGAGTAAGCCTCGCTATCCAGCGGGGCAATGCTGCCAGCCTTTTGGGCACATAGCCAGCGGTGGAGGACTTGCAAGGAGTCTTCTATTTGTAAATTTTATTTTATTTTGTAGCTCTAGTTTTTTTTTACGTAGGTTTAGCTATTATGGCAAAAAAATATTAATAATTAATTATTCTAATATACTATTATGAATTAAGTTTAATAAATTGACATACAAATTAAAATAAATACTAGACAAAAAGAAAATAATCCCATTAACTTAAAAAAAACCAGACTACATAAAAGTTTTGACCAGTGTCACTGTCACGAATCCAATGATACCTCTCAAGCTTAAATGTGACAAACAAGGTTCTAGATATACGTACATACCAACATACAATCAAAAAACATAACCCTCCACCTAGCGCAGTCGGGTAAAAAACTACAACATACATACTTATACTATACAGACGGATGTATTCCCAAAAATGGCCAGGACCGTAGAATTACGAAGAAAATCCCACAGAAACGTTAAGTTAAAAATAATATATTTAGTTTGCCCTCAATCCGCATTGTTTATATAAACATCAGTAAACAATATAAAACTGTCCGTGAGAGCTGTCGTAAACAGAACTCGTCAAATAAACGGTATAGTTTGGCCGGTATGTATAAAACATATAATAATAATCTTTATTCTATTTTTATTTTCAAGATTGTATGAAAATTCCTGAGATATTTAAAAATTCTCCATACTATCCGGAAAAATAAACATGTGATTTCGGGTCTTAAATTTTGTGGATAGGTTCTCTACAGTGGGCTGTTCATATAGCTTTTCGCTTAACATACCCTTTTTGTTACACCCTGTATATATACAGGCTGTTTTTTTTGTGGCCACCATTAACGAAGGATACGTACTCTATACATCAAATAAAGTAAGTTTATGCCAAAAAAATGCTGGGATTTTTTTTTTTGATTTTTTTTTAAACTACTTGATCGGGCGAAATTTATAGTGTCTAGTGTTTATGATAGTTTTTTTATAGACAGATATTAATTATTTCTCGTGAAAAAATCTTGCTACGCGCGTCTATGTGCATTTATGCAGAAAAACGCAGTCTATTTACTCAACTTTGGAACCTAATATTTTGGAAACCAGACACTTCCCAGGTATGCTTCCATGGAGAAAAATGATCGTGATGATGAGGAGATTCCGTAGTTTTCGGGAACGTTGACGACCAAAAATCATCCTGTATTTTCTTCCTTCTAGCACAGTCTAGTAATTATCTCATTTATTTAAATAATAAAAACCCGAATCTTATGATACCTCTTCAGCTCAAACGTGACAAGCCAAATAAATATACATATATACCTACATACACTCGAGAAACATACCCCTTATTCTGGTGCAATCGAGTAACATGCAAACATCGTAAAGATCCATTTTAGACTCTAGCCAAAGAAATATTATACACATACACCCAAAAAAACATAACCCACCGAGTCGGGTAAAAAACGTAAAGATCCGTTTTAGACTCTAGCGGCTAGAGTCTAGCCAAATATAACATTCCTCTTGGCGCCGTCGTGTAAAAAAGTATGTAGTAGCATTCTGTTCATGCACATATTTATTAACCAAACTATAGTGTCATATAAGCGGAAAATATCGCAAATAAGCCATCACAATGTTTACAGTACTCTGAGGGTAGCTGCTTTACATGCAACCCCCGTATTAAGGGATGCTCCCTACTACCCTTATGCTAAACATCGGCAAGATTAAAAATAAGATTTTTCGACGAAGACATTTATTTTGTCGTAAATAGTTTACTAGAGTGCGTGTCACCGTATGGATTTAGATGATGGCGCTAGTTACTACGTGTACATATGTGTCACTGCATACATATAATATTAGTTCCAAAATCAGGTTAGTGAGTTTTTCTATGAAATAGACTCTACCTACTTATTTCTGTTATTTATTCGTGTTTATTTACTTTGTCCCATATCATTATTCGTTCTTATTTAAAAGTAAACTAAGTACTATCAACTGAAGGCCCTTAAGGGAAAGTTACAACTAAGAATATCAATTAGATAGTGTCGTTTAAAAACCATGAGGTTGTTGACACTTTATACAGTGTGTTCCTTAAATGGGATCCTACAATCACGTGTAACATATCGGGGTCGGATGTAAAAGATCAGAAAAAGTCGCTAGCTCATTGTCTGAGAGAACGTCCATAGATACATATACATACGCCTTTATCCCTTCTATAGGCAGAGCACCAAGGGCCGATAGAACCACATGGTGCCACTTCTGACCAATTTTGAGGGTATAGACGTACGTATAGATATACGTCCATAAGTTTGATTTTTTTTTTGCGAAACATGTCTCTGATCTAATAATGCAATAATAACTTTATTATTTTATATTTTGAGGAAATAAATAATCATTTTATTTAAATTTATTTTTGTATGAATGACACATGTTATACTTGTCAGTGTTTATAACTTTTTTGTGACTACCCACCAAATGAGCTTACACGTACGCCACGTCCGTGACACCTGTCATTTAGTCAGTGTCGAACTGCCTAACTGTGCTGACGTGCGCAAATAATGATGTGGTAGAAATATACGCGTAATTGGACTTGATGTTTTTATAGATATTACTGGCTGTTTTCGAGTAAAATACAGAACTGCTAGCGTAACATGATATAGGTAAAAGTGAGATATCTGACACGTAAATGATAAATTCACAGAGCTAAAATAATAACAAGACAAAGTAAATATATCGAGACTTAGGAACCAAGATCTACAAGACATTGTAGATAAGTCTTGGTTCTATTATTATATCTAAGGCATATTTTATAACATGATGCCTTATTACAAAACGGCTAGCCATGTTGAATAGTATAGGTTTATAAGGCAGACAATTTGGCTTCTTATTTTGTCTGCTTAATTAATTAGGTAACGTTAAGCTAGAACTCAGCGTGGTTATGGGTATGGGCAAACCCCCCTGTGGCCTTGTGGCGTGCCCTGGGGGAGGCCTACGTCCAGCAGTGGACTGCAATAGGCTGAAGAAGAAGAAGAAGCTAGAACTATTAAAAATAACAACGCTAGGCGATCGAAGTGAACGCGTCGAGGTAGCGACCGGCAAAGTGCTAGAAGATTATTTTTTCATATTAGAATGCCTAGCCATTACAATACTTTCGACATAAAAGGGGAGTTGGAGAGGAGAATAGAGATTCGATCTCGACTCTTAACGGAATAAAGAGGCCTTTTAAATTGAACTTCAACGAATCCGAGAGAGATTCAGTAATGATCTCATACACTTGGAGTTGTTTACAATTTTATTAGTGATGGAAAATTATGACAATAAGATCATTTGTATTTTTTGTATACATTGAAATATTTGTGGTCATGCACATAGTAACGAGCGCCATCATACATAGGAGCTATACGGTGAAACCCACTTTGGATCGTAGTACTTTTTTTGTACCCATGAATCCCACAGGCACTATATTACACAAATACAATGCAAAGTATTCTTTATTTACGTACCTAGAAGATGCTTCTAGCAAAGTTAATTAGAACCGAGAATAAATATAACTTTGTTCGCTTTAAAACTTTTTCTGCAAAAAGGAAAACACACACGCTGCGTGAAACGGAACGTCGCGTGCCAGTGACAGCTGTCAACGAGTGTCATGGTGGCTAGCGAGCGTCGCAAATTGGCGGGAACTTTTTTATTTACCTAGATTGCGAGAATAAATATAGGTATGGTGCTTATTGAGGATTTTTTTTATTGATTCTTGTTTTTCCGAAACACAAATCTCCATGTGACCCGTAATAATAATTGTATTTAAGAAACCCGATGAATAATTAGAATTACCCTTCAACATCTTAACATCTAAACTTACAATAGCGCCATATACCTTCGGGATCTTGTGTGTGGGACTTAGTTTAATGTGTCAATATTTATTTATTAATACAAATAGGTACAAAATATAAGGTGGTATTAAATAATGTTTTTTTTTGACGTGAAACGTCTTTAAAATCGCGCCGACACATACGGGTACCAGGTTTAAAAACTGGACCGTAACGAAAAGGTCTATATCATCGTACCTTAATAATTAAAAAACTATTGGTCTTAGAAACAAAAATGTGGTGTAAATATTTCACTTATATAGTCAGCTCGCTGTTATGACATTGAGTTCGTGTCGGGGTCAATCGGGGGGGCGGGGGAGGGATACTGCGATAACTGTGCGAAACCGGCGCTCACGCTTGTTTCTATTCAGTGTAACTCGTGACTCCGACTTTATAGCGTGGTGATTCTTTCGTGTGTTTGTCAAGTTTATTTGAACCGATTGATTTATACAAAAATAAGTGTAATTTGGACAGTATTTATATCTATACTAATATTATAAAGCTGAAGAGTTTGTTTGTTTGTTTGTTTGAACGCGCTAATCTCAGGAACTACTGGTCTGATTTGAAAAATTCTTTCAGTGTTAGATAGCCCATTTACCAAGGAAGGCTACAGTCTATACAACAACCTGCCCGGCTTCGCACGGGTACAACGCCCCCTCACGCGGACGAAGTCGTGGGCGGCTGCTATTTTTAAAATAACCAGAAAGTTACAATAAATATATAAACATTTGCTATGTATTTTATGTTTCTATTACGTACCTGTTCTTTTTTTATTAAAATACTTAAAACAGCGTCCATCTTGTTTTCATTTCAATCTTTTACTTTAAAAGCGATTCGCTAACATAGACGTTTCACGTTAAAACCAACGGCCGTGTGCCCCGACACAGCCCCACCCGCTTTTTAACACGAGTCTAGGTACATCATAAGTTCATAACATATTCTAGTGTCCCCAAACCTCTTCTAACGGTCTTGAACCATACATTATTACACAAATTTTAAAGACTTCTTTGAACTTAGTTTATAATGACATACCTACTTAGTACGTTTTCCCACACGTCTATATAAAGAGTTTTTTGTACAAAATTACAAGTGATTAAGGCGAATTGTCCTCAGTTTGTTGCCCTTGGGTATTTTAATATTGTTGTCCAGTCAAATGTCTTAAGATAGAGTTAACTGTAGGTACCTAGAATCATCATGTTCCTGTCCTTATGGCAATGATTTGTCGTTTAGCAAACCTTTTTGGTTAAAGCTAAAACTGTTTTTAGAATATTAAAATTCGTACATTTAATTAAAAATAAATAAATTCAATGGTACAGGCCAGTGCCTGGGATCAAACGTACGCGCCATTTAAAAAACAATCTATGACTTCATGGAGCAGAGGTCATCTCATCATATTTGTATAAATATACTACAAGTTGTAAACTGGTTTTATGTTTATAAGCCAACTTTTCCCCCTTTTACATTGTTATTTTGCTTTACCTTTTACATGGTTATTATGTATAAAATTTATATGTTGTAGCGCGCCTACGTCACCACGAATATTCGCTTGTCGTTACTGGCTTTGGCTCTCTGTACCTACATATTTTTCACCAATACTGTTTAAATAACCCCATTTATTTAAAGAAAAAACCCGACTGCGTGAGAACATTTTGATCCAGTGTCACTCTCACGACTAAGATGAATCTGAGAGATCGGAGAAGAACGTGCCTAAGAAATGTAATATACAGGGTGTAACAAAAAGGGTATGTTAAGCGAAAAGCTATGTAAATACCCCACTATAGAGAACCTATCCACAAAATTTGAGATCCGAATTCACATGTTTATTTTTCCCGATAGTATGGAGAATTTTTAAATATGTCAGGAATTTTCATACAATCTTAAAAAATAAAAATGTGATTTCGAGTCTCAAATTTTGTAGATAGGTTCTCTATAGTGGGCTATTTACATAGCTTTTCGCTTAACATACCCTTTTTGTTACACTCTGTATACCTACATAAGAACATAAACTCAAAACACGCAACCCTCCTTCTGGCGCAGTCTGGTAAAAACAATGTTATGCCTTAGTTTATTATTATATAATAAAACCAGTATTTCCTTACCGGGAAAAGCTCTCAACAACGACCGTCGATGCCAAACGATGTTACATGGTCTAAGTACTAGCGTTGTTCCGCTTAAAAGACACATTAAATAGCCCTCTCCGTGACGTCTCATGCACAAATTCATGGCCGCGGTTAGTTCCACCATAATGGTACAACAAAGACCCAAGGACCCATAGATACCTAATAAACCTACTTTTGTGACAAGATGCGTCCTTATTGCAAGCCTAAAATGTCCTATATCATTACATATGCATACATATAGATACGCCCATCATCCCTCGAAGAGGTTGGGCAGAAGTGTGTAAATTTACACACCCACTTTCCAGTTTCCACTTTAGTGTCTGGTTCCCAAAATATTAGGGTCCAAAGTTGAATAAATAGACTGCGTTTTTCTGCATAAATGCACATAGTTGCGCGTAGCAAGATTTTTTACGATAAATAATTAATATCTGTCTAAAAAAAACTAGCATAAACACTGGACACTATAAATTTCGCCCGATCAAGTAATAATTTTTTTTTCGAAAAATTTACATCTTTTCCCAGCATTTTTTTGGCATAAACTTACTTTATTTGATGTTTAGAATACGTACCCTTCGTTAAGGGTGGCAACGAAAAAACACCCTGTATGATTAACTAAGTACAGCATTTTCATTGTTGTACATACATAGTAAGTTGATATGAGAATTTAATAATGTCGCTACTGTCTACGTGAGTAGATAAACCATGTTCGTCTTATTTACTGTTTTTCCATAATTATGTGTCACTAATTTACTTTAATTACATAGTTTTACTATGATAATTATTCTTTAACGTTAAGGTTAAAACCTTTGGGTTAAAAAAGGTAAAAGACTGAAAATTGTAATGTGAGATTTTCCTTCAGAATTTTTCTACAAGGTCATTGAACTGTAGGGTGTTTTGTTTTTCTTGTTTTAGTTAATTATCATTAAACTTGGCCTGGTTTTCGATTGTTTTGTAATATTTAGCCAATGAGCCGTTGTTACAGAAAATTGGCAGACTTGGCGGTGTTATATTAGGTAGATTTATGTAAATATCAGGGTATGGTAAGGGTAAATAAACTAGTACTAAAAATCAGATATCAGACACTAAATTTACACTAACACTAAGTAAATATAAATATTCGCACACTTTACAACACGTTTACCTAATCTCACAGTAATATACCTAAGATCATATGTCGTGGGTAGGTACTAAGCAAGGGTTATATAAATATAAACATATTATTAATAGAATTATCCATGACTTGACATGTGAGAAGAGAAAAAATTTGAATAGGTACTTCATTTATCAAACAAAGGGATATAGGGATGCACGGTAATCTATTTATCTATATGAATAACACACTTGTATTTTTAGATCTTAATATTACAAAATTTATTTTAACCAAATACATGTAAACTGTCCCCAATATTTATTGAAACAGTTGTATATAAAATGGACAGTTTAAATACTTTCGATGTTAGTAGGCATAAAAAAGCAGTTGAGTCAATAAGTTTACTTTCCTACCCATTTACCTATGATATATCTTCTCTGCAGTTCTCTACTTTTTTTCCGGAATTTGGATCATTTCTTGAAAGAAGAAGAAATCATTTCTGTTAAGTTAATCCAACAAACTACTTTCATGGATGCGTTAATTCCGGATAAATAACTTTAAAGATCGTACCATTTAAGTCTCGTTCAGGTAGTACCGATATGATGTTATTGGATGGGAAATCGAGGTTTTTGTTATTTGGGTCGACAGATTGAACTTGATTTCATATAATTTTGTGCACTGTAATGAAGATTATAGCAATTAAAAAGATCGTATGTTTTGCGTACGATTTCCAATACATGATCGTACATCGTACCAAGACCAAAAAGGATATAGATACGATTTAAATCGTACGGTTAGCAACACTGCCGGAAACACTTGATCGCCTCTTACGATACCCACGGGCAGACATTGGGTGGTGCTGTTCAGCACACAACATGGTCTAATATTATTACAATAAAATTAGAAAGACCACGGTATTACGTACGAGTAGAAAGCCATATCAAGTTCATGTCGAACTACGTACCGTGGTGTACTCGTATGTTGTTATTTTGTGGTCCTGTTAAACTTTCATTTTCACCGATAAACAAATTCAAGTCGTGTCATTAAACAATGGTTATTCAATGACAAAATCAGCATAACAAGTCACTATTAGTCATACACCGTGCTACAGTCACGAAGTCAGCTACACTGGCGCTAGTGTATTCGTAACTTTTGAGTTATTCTATGTATTTTCTTTAGTTCTATAAAAATCCGGTGGTGTTTTTAGTTGAAACTTTTATGTATGTAGGTATGCAGAGTGTGTAGCGAAGGTACGCCTTGACCTATATCATGATAATGTCAATAGGGAATGAATCAGTCATCCATTCGGTCTTTTTTCGCATTTGACACCTCCTATGCTTCACTAGAACACATCAGCTGCATCTCCTAGCGTGCAGGTCCTAAGAGTCGACTAAGGGACTCCGGGGCATCCTCTCAGGCGATGCTAAACGTGACTGTGGGGTCTCATTCGTGATCCCGCAGTTCTGGCTACACTATTTTGACAACACGGCCGTGTGTATTAGTAGTAGGTATTTTACAGGTGAACGAACCGTAGTTGGAAATTACAATATTTTCTATTTCTAACTTGTCAACTCCACCTATATACAGGATGTAACAGAAAGGTTATGTTAAGCGAAAAGCTATGTAAATAGACCACTATAGAGAACGTAATTCCAAAATTTGAGACTCGAAATCACGTGTTCATTTTTCATAATTGTATTAACAAAATAAACATGTGATTTCGAGTCTGAAATTTTGTAGATAGGTTCCTTTTAGTGGGCTATTTACATAGCTTTTCGCTTTACATGCCCCTTTTGTTACACCCTGTATAGGTATTTAATAATACACAGAGCTGGTTGGTTGTTTTTGATTGTGTAGAAACAAGTCATTCAAACAGGAAACCAATAATTATGTCACTTATAACTACCCTTTTGCAAAGATTTAATAATTAAATTACACGCGACAAAGGCCCATTACAAACCCTTACAGTATCGAAGACCCACGAAATTTTATTGAACGAAACAAAATTATATAAAACATTATTCGAAGTTAAAGACACTAGCGCCTGTGTTAAGAGACATCATTACCAAAACGTTTCACAGACATTCATTATACTACCATTTAGAATTAATTATCTAATTAAAACCGAGTGATACACTAATATTCACATTTAAGTCAATGTAGTAGAGTTCAATTTCCTTAATAAATATATGGGGTAAGGATGTATTCCCGTCAATTTAAACTGGTGAATCAACACATAATTGTCATTGTAATATAATACTCATACCTAATATAATAAAACTGATATTTCTATAAATCAGCCCCCCTAGCACGACCACGCATCGTGGATATCATATCGTACGATATCGTATCGAATCTATACAAAATTCAACATGTCGGCTGGCTATATTTATCGTAATTTGACAGGCTAAATGTCGATAAACCGGTCTATGATATCGTGTTTCGCAGGTCATGCTACTTGGGCAGGTATAAAAACTGCGAATAAAAAGTAAAAAAAGTTTTCTAATTCTGCGTAGTTTCTCTATCTATTTCATAGACGATTATTTATTTTGTTTTTTTTCGAAAACGATATTTAAAAAAATTTATTCAGCTGAATCTCCATCCTTGCTTGTCCTAAGAGTCGACTAAGGAACTCGGGCTTACTGGATACCTTACTTAATTATGTATACTTATACAGGGTGTTTTTTTGTGGCCACCTTTAACGAAGGGTACGTATTCTATACATGAAATAAAGTAAGTTTATGCCAAAAAAATGCTGGGATTTTTTTTATATTTTTTTTTTAATTTAAATTCCTTGATCGTGCGAAATTTATAGTGTCTAGTGTTTATGTTAGTTTTTTTTATAGACAGTAATTAATTATTTTTCGTGAAAAAATCCTGCTACGCGCGTCTATGTGCATTTATGCAGAAAAACGCAGTCTATTTACTCAACTTTGGACCCTAATATTTTGGAAACCAGACACTTCCCAGGTATGCTTCCATGGAGAAAAATGATCGTGATGATGAGGAGATTCCGTAGTTTTCGGGAACGTTGACGACTAAAAATCATCCTGTATAATATGTTAAAAAGAGACTCCACTCCTGCAGACAAACTGTTGAAACAGTTTTGCAGGGCATAGACTAATGCAAATTTGTACTATACCTCTTTATAATAAATAAATAATAATAATAATAATTCTCTCAGGCGATAAGCTTGCAACTTGTCATTGATCAGTGATCACAAACATCTATCTCCGCTGTGCTGTACGTGACTGTGGGATGTCTTTTGTGTTCCTGTGTGTGTTATGTATATACTCGTATGTAATCTTGTTTATTCAACGTCAGGTTAAAAGGTATAAAAGGTACGAAGAGGTTAACAAAATTAAAGTCAGCTGTCGTTAAAAGCATGACCTTATATTTTCAAGGTTGGGTAAGGCGTGTTAAAATATGTTAATAGATTTTAATTAATCTTTATTGCTGTACATTTCTAATAATAAATTAGAAATTACCAATGTCATATAAACTAAATTAGCGACTTCCGAATAGTAACATATACAGGATGTTTTTTCGTTGCCACTCTTGACGAAGGGTACGTACTCTATACATCAAATAAAGTAAGTTTATACCAAAAAAATGGTGGAAATCAATGTAATTTTTTATTTTTATTTCTTGATCGGGCGAAATTTATAGTGTCCAGTGTTTATGCTAGTTTTTTCATAGACAGATATTAATTATTTCTCGTGAAAAAATCTTGCTACATGCGTCAATGTGCATTTATGCAGAAAAACGCAGTCTATTCACTCAACTTTGGATCCTAATATTTTGGAAACAAGACACTTCCCCGGTATGCTTCCATGGAGAAAAATGTTCGTGATGAACGGAGATTCCGTAGTTTTCGGGAAAGTTTGACGACCAAAAGTCACCCTGTATACACACGGTTATGGTACCAAAATGGGGTGGTCAGAACTGCAGGATCGTGAACGAGATCCTATAGCTACGTTTAGCATATCGGAGTTAGATGTAAAAGATCAATAACAAGCTGCTAGCTCATGGCTCGAGAGTAGATTCGATAAATTCCTTAGTCGACTCTTACGCATCAGTTAGGACTAAATACTGTAGAGACAGGACTGTAGACGTTATAGTATAAAACTCTTGTTTTTTGAACTTGTACATCTAAATTATACCCTTAAAATTGGTCAGAAGTGGCACCATGTGGTCCTATCGGTCCTTGGTGCTCTGCCTACCTCGTAAGGGATAAAGGCGTGATTATATGTATGTATACATACATACGTCAGCCTATTGCAGTCTATAGCTGCACTCGTATGATGAATATGGTGAGAGCGAGATGTCTCACTTTTAAACGTCAAATCCACAGAGCTAAGTAATAACTAGACAAGGCAAGTGTTTCTACTTGGTGTGTAAAAAAGGATTGCAAACCACTTCTATCAGCCCTAATTCATTCAGTCCTGGCTTGAGAACGAGTGTCTGTTCTAATTCTTAAGTCTATTTTTTACATGAAAAGTACATACACTTAGTTTATCTAGTTTTTAATAGCTCTGTGAATTTGACGTTTAAAAGTGAGACATCTCGCTCTCACCAAATTCATCATACGTGTGCTGGACGTACGCCTCCTACATATACGAACGATATGACTTGAAGAGGGCGGCTAGTAGTGACTGGATGGCAAAAACGGGAGATCGAGACTTGTGGCGTGCTCTGGGGGAGGTCTACGTCCAGCAGTGGACTGCAATAGACGCGTGTGCGAGTATTATATCATTGGTATCACTACCGCGTACCGTGGAACTGACCACACACCAAATTAAGTAACAATTAGTGTGTTTCGGTAAACTCACTCTAATTGGAATAGCTATAAGTGTGGATAATTGTTCCAAGGCCGAGTTATTGTCTTATTGATTTACATTATATTGACGTTGAAGGGATTTTCAAGGTTTTTTTTGAGGCTTGGTAACAAAAATATTCTTTACAAATTTATCTGCGAAGCGGCAGAAAAAGGAACTACGATCACTTCGTTATGACAATTGGAAATAAGAGCAAGACTGACGATGACCTTCATTTTACAGATATGTTGGTAGGTCTGTCTGTAAATTCTAGTTGCAGAAACGATCTTTAATCACATAATAATAATAATTCTTTATTGCATAAAATATGGTACATACGGTGTTACAGAAATCAGTGTTTCACATATTTAGCTGTCGAACATCATGCAAAATGTCTTTTAAACTAAGCTAAGTTTAGTCATAGGTACCCAGCAGGCTGTCCTAGCGCTTTTTGAGGGCGTGCTGCCGAAAAAGACGGTTAGGTTAGGTTAGGTTCATGAAAAAATAAATAGGTTAGGTTAGAAAACAACAGTTAGGTAAGGTTAGAGAACACGGTTAGATAAGGTTAGAAAAAAAAAACGGATAGGTTAGGTTAGGTCAGAAAAACGGTTTCTTTTACTTTGGCACGCTCTAGAACTTCAACGGCTCAACGGCTTGCTGAATATGAGCTTGAGTGGTATTCTAAGATTCGTACTTCAAAAATATGAGGCAGTTGGTTTTTTAATTTAAATAGTTATGTACGACTATTGCTATCTACAAATTCGTATTTGTATATAGGTACAGTGCAGATTCACACTTAACCATTTATAAATAACTAAAAGAAAATAAAGTACTACCATAATTTCTCTCTGGAATGCCCTTAAGGGTGATATCACCTCTAAGAATACAAGCATATATCTACAAAAGAATCATATCAGCAAACAAACCTTGCCTTTTCCTCAAGCATTTTCCAGGTCAAAATAGAAATTGGTCGCTAGATAAACTCCAAGTAGGTAGTTACCATAGATTATGTAACGTTGTTCCGGCACGTAGGTGTGTTTGAGCCCTTTTCGACGCTATTATATCGTCGTACTGTAGAAACTATGTCGCCATACTCGAATAGTTTCATAGAATAACTCCCATGCCTGATGTCGGAACTAAGCTTTTTTGTATGCAGTAACACAGATAATGTAGCCATACATATAGTTACTAGCGCCATCATTCAAGGGAAATATTTAGTGAATCGCACTCTATATACCATTGTGCGTTGATAGTGTAGGCAAAGGCAAAACATACATAATATACACATGGCTGTGTTTCCAAAATGGGGTAGTCTTTAAGATCATGAAGGTAGACGCCTGTAAGAACGCCCCTAGGTTCCTAAGTCAACTCTTAGCTTACTACATGCAGATGCAGCTGATGTATCCTAAGTCCGGGACTAATATCCTCTTCTATTTAACTTCTACATTAGCACGGACATATAAAAGAGCATATTTGACAGAGAGAACATATTTTTAATTTCAATCCGCTGCCAAAGTTACGAACCTCCACCTGTCTACCGTCAAGTCAGCTTGACTCTCACAGTTGTGGTAATAGGTACTTGTATAAACGAACTACTCACCAGTCCCTTCCAAAAGCTGTTACATCATCACAGTCAACAATACCTTCGAGTTGCGCAACTAAAAGGGCATCTCGAAAAATCGTGCGAGGTCTGGTTTAGAACCACGGATCACTTTCTCTAGAGGCCGCAGTTATTCGAAATGGAAAAGACAAACGTCGGCAACGGAGTTTGTTTTAGAGATTTTTCCAATCTTCAGATAGCCTATCTGAAGAATAAAGTTGATGCTGTCTTTTTCTACTAAAACTCATGACTCAAAGTTGACGCTGTTCTTCTGATAGACTATCTGACGTTTGGAAAATCGGTCCTTAGAAAAATAAGATGGCGGATTGAATGAACTGAATTATGGAATGAAAGACTGGAAATGGATTTTGATATTCCAATATGATATTTGCCTGAAACTAAATGCCAAATACTTTTGAAAGATATTGCAATCACCACAATATACATGGGCAAAAAGGTGCAAATTATGCATCCACTTTTCTTGTAGGAACGCCACTAAAAATGAATAAATGGGGCAACGAGATTAATAAACATTAGATAAGCTTCGACATCTGAAAATGGTAGGTAAGTATTAAAAATTCTGGAAATAACTACGAAACATAATGTGCTAGGACAAGTTTTTGATATATTTTAAATAAGTGAAGATACGAGTATGATGAAAACATAGGATATTGTCATTAGTATGCGCTTTTTTGCTCCACATGCGGTATCTTTTTGGCAGATATCTATGGATCTGACCCACTTTCTGTATACATACTTATTTGATACTTAAGTTTAGATTAGAGAAACTTATGCTCTTGTTTCAATAATGTCCTCGTTCTATCTTTATTGATATTTTTAACAATAGAAATCGACTCTTTTGTATCAAGTATCATTAAAATTATATTAAGTTATGCCATCTAATGAATAAAACAATATATCTTTATTGTAAGTATCTTTTGTTAATCTTGAATGTCTCTTTACTTGAAGTTGATACTTATGTTCCGACCCATCTACCTACGTTTTTAGAATGTTTTGTATGCAAAAAAGATTATTATTAGGTTACTTCAAAAGCTAGTAGAGCACAATAGATTAGAACTAACCTGAGGACGGCGACTCAATGTCTTGGCGGAGGTACCTCCTGGCGTCTTCCACTAATGCTGGTATCTGGTCTTCCAGGATTAGACGGAGTTGTTTAGTTATTAGAAGTAATATTTGGGATGACTTTGTATTCAGAAAAATTTATCAACTTCAACTTTTTAAAATATAAAGGGCTTCGTCGACTATCGACGATTCTTCCAACGTCAGGGTGGAAAACTTTATCCTACAAATTCTTAAAATTTAACTAGACTGTAACTCTTTACAATGTTGGCACATTAACACATAATATATTCTAAGCACATCTCATCATTAGAAAAAGAAAATTAAAAATAAACACAATTCAAATTTAGAAAAAATAAAAATAACAACAAAAGAAAATCTTAAACAATTAACAATTTTTTTAGCTATTTATTGCAAATTGTCCTATAAATTAATTTCTTAAATCTATGGAGTCTACTCTCGAAAATATCCAGAGAAGGATGTTGTGCAACAGTATCATTATAAGTTCGACACATTCTGGTGATAGGGTTATAATATTTGCGGCTAAGCGCGTGCCTCAGCGCGTGGCATACATTATGACGTCATTTATTAAACTTTTTTCTTTTAGTTCTTCTTTCTGCCGTCAGAGGCGCTGTCGCGTCACAATGTGCTTTTTTTGGATTTTGAAAAGAGGTTTGAATCGAAAAGTATATCTATAACATCTTTCTGAATTCGTGCTATTTCTGAAGTACAGAACACAGAGTTAAAGATATATCAGACACTCAATAAGCATGCGTACCATTATAGGTATATTAATTTACATAAATATGCTAATAGCTTCGTGCTTCAATATTCTTATTTACCATTACTTCAAATTTCATATAAAATCAATGAAAAATCTTGGTTTCTCCTTATCGATTTAATAAAATTCCTCTGGCGATGAGCTACCAACTTGTCACTGATCTGATTTGGCGCCGCTATATTAAACGCTATATTAAAGTCTGTAGGATTTCGTTCATGATCTTGTTCTGGCTATCTCATTTCGGAGATACAGCCGTATGTATATATATAAAATTTCTTATTCTTTATAGGAAAAGGAACTATGACTGATTTTAAATATCAAGACAATAAAAGTAGCTTTCTCATTTCTAACTGAGCAAGGTGCCCCACGTGCAAATGACGTCACCATGAGTCACAGTTTAAGTGAAATACATATAATTTACAAAACATGACTGTTAGTTTACATAAAACATCAAATTGTGTAACAATGTAATCGAGGGTACTACAAGGCAGCCTCCTGGGTCCATTTCTTTTTGCACTTCTCGGGTCGATATTGAAGTTTTGTATGTATCGAAATAGTGTTTTACTTTTATTTTAATATGAAAAAGGGAATAGAGAAAGAGAGAACTTAAGATAGAGATAAGTATTCAAATATATCTGTACTGATTGACATGACAGTTTAAGAAATAAGGATAGGTTTACTACATTGTAAAGATTATATTTTTAGGTCTTATGTTTTATAGATTTAGATTAAACTCGGGCATTTTCTCAGGCGAGAAGCTAGAAACTTGATCATTTATATCGTCCCAACTATGCTAAACGTGGCTGTACGATCTTCTTCGTTGACATGCAGTTCTGGCTACCATTTGAGAAACACTTTGGATGTATATTGTACATTTACACTACATTTAAAGGTTATATTTCTAGGTATGTAACTTTATAGAAATCAATCGAAGTTTTCTCGGACTCGACAACTAAAGTTGATGTTAAAAAAAAATCAAACAGAACAGTGACATCATACAAATCCTACCTCATAAGTCACCCAACGTTTCTTAATGCCACTGCATATTTAAATAAGCCTTTAAAATATGAATAGCTGAGCAAAAATACCGTGGGCAGTACGACACACCTCGCCTCTAGTACTTACCCGATCGCCTTGAAATAAATTCCGTAGTAAGGTACAAGACCATAGAGAAACAAGCCAGTACAAAATATACTCTAAGCCACAACCGCAAGATTTACTATTAACGATTCTAATGATGCTAAAACATGACTAGATGAAACACATTGCAAATGATAGCTTGATGCTAAAGAAATATAGTTGGATGTTGATATTTAAGAGGTTGGTAGTAAAATACTCAATGACGATGTAAAAAAATCGCTAAGCGCATGAGTAACGAAACTAACTGTAGCTATAGTTTTTATAGTTATAGTTACTGAACCAGAGAAGGTGTGTCAAGTGAACTATATTTATAATGCGCTAATTATGATTTTTTATCCCTTTATAGGTTTGCAAAGATAAGAGAAAATGTAAAAGCAGGAAACCTAGAAGCGATTATGTATTAAAACTATTACATTGGAATATGTGTTTCTGTAGATTTATTAATACTTTTTCGAGGGATTTTACAGGCTAAAGCGACCGTGACCTATGACCTTTTTAACAAGAATAACTAAATTGATGAAATTGATAATCAATCTAATGATTAACAACAAAGGTTAATAGATAACTATGTATCTTTTGAACAAACAAAATGTCTACTTAATTTGATATATTTATTAGCTTATGCCCGCAATTTTATTTGCGTGGACTATAGAATGTAGCCTATGTCCATCTCCGTACTGCCAACTAACTATATGTATGCAAAATTTCAAGAAGATTGGTCGAGTAAATATAGTGTGAAGAGGTAACAAACAAACAACTAGATAAAAACAAACTTACTTTCGCGTATTTAGGTGGGATGTATCGTATATATGAATAATTAACTCAATGTCGTTCAAGTTTACGAGAAATAGACAATCAATAAACATGCAAATAATGCATCTGTGTCTTAAATTTTTTGTACATTGTCTAGACTATATACTACAGCAGCATCTAAGACTATTGGTAAACCATACAGTTTTTTATGTGACTAGCGACCCGCCCCGGATTCGCACGGTTGCAATGCTATACAAATAAACCTTCCTCTTTAATCACTCTACTTTTAAAGATATACATAGGGACAGACGGACAGCGGGAAGTAACTTTGTTTTATACTATGTTATGAGTATAGCATCTTTCTGGGAAAACTGTATAGTTATATATGTGATTATATAACTGTATACACATTAAACACGATTTAGATAAACAGTTGGTGATTACAAAAAGAAGAAATGTCACTATCTACAATGACTAACTTGTGGTTTTTCTCGCAATTAAAGATAATCTAATAATAATGACTCCATCAGCAATAAACAGGTTAGAAATTACAATTTACGACGTGACTAAAGAACAGATCGTGAATAAATTTATAATTCTTATATATTTAATGGTACGTGGGTAAAAGGTAAACAATTTACGTAACGAACGCGTATGGGACACGAAAGAGTTAACGTTAAAGATTCCAATGAAGATATAGATAATTTAATAGAAAAATTAGATTGAAATTTTACAGTTATTTTACTTAGAATTCTCTCAGCTTGACTATGTTTGTAATTAATTATGTCAATTTAGTAACATTGCATTTTATCTTATCTTAATAATGAGGAAAGTAATTAAAAATCATTTAAAATTTATAATTATATATTTTATTACGAATGAAACGGCTTAGACTAGTTTCGATTTACATTATAAAAATATTAATTTAATCGTACAAAAATAACTTAGAATATTCGCTATATTTTGTAATAATGGGTGTGATTCATATGAAAACCTTATCTAACTTAATAATTAAAGTTTTTTTTGCATGCAAAAAAAGTTGTATTTATTTTACTGTTTGTACATATACTTTCTTTCTTTGGCATGTGAGTAACACACTGATGTTTTATTATGTATTTCTACAACATATATATATATATATATTTAACATTAAAATTATGGCCTTTCTTTATATGGACGGAAAGCTTTTACAAACCTTAATTAGGTAGGTAACATATAAGAAAATTTAAGAGATATAATAATTCTGACTAACATATAAACATAGTTGATAAGAAAAACTTCAAATAAGACCTTTATGAAATCTGTGGCGCCACAAATACCTAATAATAAATCAAAAACATTAAAAAATTTAACATTCATCAAGATCTAAGTCAAAGCCTTTTAATTTTACATTAATATCAACATATAGAAACGAAATATATAAATTTTGAATTGGTAACAAAACTAATGGTAACAAAATATTTCGCAATATATATAATATACTAACGGTTAAACTATGGTCCAACAAAAATTGTGAGAGGCACATTTATAGCTTACGCAAAAGCTCTACAGCCTTGGCACACATATACTATGTACTATGCATCTAAAACCAAGACGTTACAACATACAAAATGGCGTAACATATTACCACTGTCATACTAAACATAAACCTTATGCAATAACACACGATGGTAGGGCAAACATAACTTAAGTTCACAAATTACTATAACATACATTCTACAGCGACATAGTCACTGTTTGTTACCTTCCATGGTCAGATGACCTATTCGGTGGTTAAGTCAAACTAAGCTAAAAGTATTCAAGTCTTCGATGACCTTCTAATAGTGAAACTATGATAATCGACAAACAACCTTAAAAGAAACATCCATTGAATCTCCAATGAGAAAAGCCAATGGTTATACAACGTACGTACGCACCTAGTTGTGTCATAACGAAAGTTGAGGGGGGTTATCGGGGTCATACATGCTTCAGATTGAGGAGAGGTCCAATTAGGTTCAACACATTCAATTACACCTATGAATCATGATGTTAATAAGGATACCACTGATTAAACCCACTCCTGCTCAACTATGACCCCTGGCGGCAAATTTAATAAATTACTTTCAATCTCTTAAACAAATGACATACGGAATGTGAGACTACTTAAACAATCATGTAAACAAAGTTACAGAACACATACAGATAAAGAACTAATTATCCATTCACAATATAAAGATTCTTAGACTTCCTTCGCTTAAGGAAATACAGAACTTTGCTTCAAATGCAATAAACTAAGTCCGCGGAAAGTTCGCGTGAAAGGGAAAACTTCCGATCGAATTCGTTTCGTGTCGAACCTCAAATATGGCGGAGAAACTATTCGTAAATAATACTGACTCACTTAGCATTCCGTTTCGCCTTCCTTCCGCTCGGTTATATAATGCTCCACCTCTCTTAGCGAATGGAAGAGCCTCCAGCCGATAATAGCTCCCACGATTTCTAAAATCATCATCAACAATGACGCTCCGGCTATCGACGAGCTGATAATCTTCGTATAAACTGCTGCCACTTTCGCGCATCCGAGTCTCTCATTAGCCTCCTTATCCGTGAACTCACAGGTAGCCCTATAGTAGCTATCAGCACAGCACGTCAAGGGTAAATCGTTTCGCCAACTGCGGTAATCTCTTGCATCGTTTGCACCACAGCATCGGAGCTTCCTCTCGATCCTTCCAAAAGCTTTGAACACATCCGGGTTGGATTGGGAGTTGTAGTATCCATCATAAACCGTGTCCTTCACGAACTTGTCCGTATGCTCACCGTCGACGTACACGAAGATCAAACACGCGGAGATCAGTTGTCCGACCACGATTAGGGACAAGAAAATGGCATACATGCCCAGCAAGCCTCTGTTCTCCTTATTAGCACCGCACCATCCACATGAAGCCACCATAATAATAAACAGTCCGAGTAAAATGAAGAGCCATGGCGCTACCTGAGGCCAATACACACGGTAGTCCAGCAAATAGTGGTTATAGTTCCTTAAGGCCACGAACTCGGTGAGCTGCACGAAGAACCATATTCCCGTGGCCGCGGTCGCTAAGCCGAACACCGCGTACACCACGTTCACGATGTAAAGCACTGCCTTGTATAAATCCTCTTTCGACATGGTTGCACGATGCGACCGCACTCGCGAACGGTTGACAACGGAATGAGAGGCTACAAGGTGATGCAACTAGTTTTATTAATGTTACGCTGCGCGTGCGCTTGAATTGTAGCTTAATTTTAGGTATGCTTGATTTGGTGCATCTTTGATATGTGGAATGTAGGATGGAATTATTGTTTTCTCTATATATAGGTATATGGTCTATATGATAAAGTACACTCTAGTTTTTAAATTGAGGTCAGACTGCAATGAGGTATTGATAAAGAAAATGGAATATATAGGTATAAACAAACATGGTTTATACCTGGAAAGCAATTGTTTTGCTCTATTTCTTAATTAGCTTAGACCGAGAACTGTGACTAGCGTTTTAAGAGCTTTACTGAGTCAGATTTTTATCTGGGAGACCTATATTAGTATATTTCTAAAGAAGTCTGGTTTTAGATTCTAGTGATTTTCCGTAAATTGGCCTGCATAATCTTCTATACATATAATAAAAATGTAATGGATCGCTGTCTGTACATGGAAGATATATGAGAAAAAATATTATAGGAGACCTTTATCAACGCAATAGAACCCAAAACGATGATATTTGGAATTTTTGTCTGTTTGTCTGTTTGTCTGTGCGTTTGTGCACGCTAATCTCAGAAACGGCTGAACCGATTTCGATGCAGTTTTCAGGAATATATTGTGACAGGTCCCACTTAACATATAGGCTACTTTTTATCCCGGGAAAATGTGTTTATCCCGAATAATTTCGACATTTTGTTTTTTTCTGTATTCCACGCGGACGGAGTCGCGGGCGTCCACTAGTCACAAATATATGAAAGTAACTTTTTGGAGAATGATGTATTTTCCAGATATGAGCTACCCATCAAGTTTATTCGAAATACACATAGCATTAATTTGTGTCTAATAAAATATGCATTCAGAAATCTACTCCTAATAACATAACACACGGTTGTGTTCGCAAAATGGGTAAGCCAGAAATATAAGGTCATGAGATTGCAAATGAGATCCTATAGTCACGTTTAGCATAGCTGGGTTAGGTGTAAAATATGTGTGACATGTGGCTCATCGCCACAGGGAATAATGCTCTTTAAATATGTGGACCAGGGTCACACGAATATGTCAAAAGTAAAATCTAATGATTCTCAGCTTAAGCTTAAGCAATACAATATATACATACAAACTTAAATACATACAGTTGAAAAACATAACCCTCCTCCTGGCGGATAAAAAACTATAACATAACGCAGCTTTCATACAATAGGGGCACATCTGAAAAAAATTTATTTCGAGTTTTTACAATATTTGGATACAAAATCAACACAGCTACATGTTAAACGCATTTTCCCAATACTCATTTTTTTCGAGTTGTGCCCCTATAGTATGAAAGCTGCGATAAGCCGCAAAGAACTTGCAATTAAGTTTGTGACAAAATAACAGAAAAACACATAAGAAGACAGTGTTGAAACTTGAAGTTTCTTCTTCTTCATGAAAACTTTTTACAAGTTCATAACAACAGTGGTATAAGTTCGTCTCTTGTTTTTACAGTTTTTCATACATTGTTGTTTGTAAATAATTTAGTACCCAACTGTAGCTATACAGGGTGTCCAACTCTAGCAACACATACAGGGTGTAAGTGATCGCCAGGCAAATATTAATATGTTGACTTCGGACCATGATTCTAAAGCGAAACCCACTGAAAATTTTCACATGAAAATTTCCTATATTTTTTAATAATTTCAAGACTGAAATTGTGTTCTTTTAATTAGTCCTTAGTATTTGCTTGGCTGTCACACCATGTATAAAAAGCTTATTGAACGTAATAAAAGGTAATGCTTTAGAGCAGAGTTATTTGAAACTGGGCAACGTGCATGAAACATAATATATCATGAAAGTCGATTAAGAGAAAGAGGATGTAATAATGTAGGTAGACAAAATGAATACTAATTAACATGATAATACTATTTCAGCGTTTATAATATCTGTAACAGACTTTTTATGACACTAGCAGGTATTGATGACCTGCTTTACGGAGTATGAAATCATTGTAATAATTTTAGGGTACATAGAAGTTCGTGGGAACTTGAGAACTGTTCACCTATAATTATTTCGATGGTTCTATTTTTTATGTGGGGTGCGTTGAGCTCTACCAAATTATTATGTACTGGTAGCCTATTCTGATGTATAAGCTATTTACCTGGCAAGTTTCATCAAAATCCTTAGTTTTGACTAGAAAGAGTAGAAATATACCTTACATCAAGGGCGGCTCCTGATATTTTTAGATGGGGGTTCACATTTTTTTTAATAGGAGCGCTCCACTCTGTACATAAGATTACAACTTAGTTGAGACGAACGCGTAGACACTATTGTATAAACATAGTAGAATTGAAAGATAATTATAAATATAGATAAATATAGATTGCCTATGTAATCTTCGTGGGTGGGAAGTGCACTGCACCAGCGCTCCTTAGGACGAGCCGCCAGTGCCTTACATACACACACGTGTCATCATCAAAAAGATCAAGTAGGAAGTAGGATAGGATTTTAGAAAACGTAATCACATAGGAATTTAAACAATAATGGTGAAATTTTGGAATAAGCTGGAACTCTGGGGTATACTCATAAAGAGCTGGCAACTTGTCACTGATATATAATATTTGACTCCACTATGTCGCGCTATGTTAAACGTGGCTGCAGGATTTCACAGGTGATCCTGCAGTTCTGGCTATCCCGTTTTCTGAATACTCTATGTATATGTATAACCAAAGTTCCACCAAAACGCGCTGTTTCGTGAAATTACAATTTACGCGATTCAGCGGCGATACACTATACTCTGACGTTACGCATGGTTTGACGTTTAACAACTATACAAAATAGTCGATAGATTACGTTATAAGCTATTATGTGTACCAGAAACAACTAAATACAGGGTGTAACAAAAGGGGTATATTAAGAAAAAAGCTATGAAAATAGCCCACTATAGAGAACCTATTCCCAAAATTTGAGACTCTAAATCAAATGTTTATTTTTACAGTTAGTATGGAGAATTCCTAAACAAGTCAGGATTGTTCATACAAAATTGAAAAATAAACATGTGATTTCGAGCCTTAAATTTTGGAAATAGGTTCTTTATAATGGGCTATATTCATAGCTTTTCGCTTAACATACCCTTTTTCTTACATCCTGTATAACTAGTTATGGGTTTGGTATCTAATTATTCAGTGACTAGTAGACACCCACGACTTCGTCTGCACTAACTACTTACACCTACATGGTGAATTTTCGTTGCCACCATTTACGGACAGGTAAATATAAACTCAGCGTGGTGACTATGGGAAAAAACCTCCCTATGGCAGTAGCCTTGTGGCGTGCCCTGGGGGAGGCCTACGTCCAGCAGACGACTGCAATAGGCTGAAGAAGAAGACATACATCAAATAAAGTTAGTTTATGGCAAAAAAAATCAGTGAAACATTTTTATTTTGTAAGAAAGACTTTTTTATTTGATCGCGCGCATTGTATGGTCTCTAGTCTTTGCGTTGGTATTTTGATAGGATTTTTTTTTGCAAGAAAGTAAGAAGAAATAGACGCTTGTCTAATTGTCTATGTGTATTTTTGCATTTCAATCTGACAACTCGGATCTTAATATCTTGGAAAACAGACCGTAAAACATAAACGCCAAATCCTTAGTAATGTGAGTTGAATTAAACCATATTGCGCCGACCCCATAAATAATTAATGGAATACAGGCAGGAAGATCTTGGAAATCAGACACTTCCCAGAAGTGCTCCTATTGAGAGTATTCAGAAACGTTAATGAATAAAACACCCTGTATAAAACGGATAATCTGTAAATACTTACTATTAGATAAATAAATAAATAATAAATATAAACATTCACAACACATTGACCTAATCCCACATTAAGATCCCTAAGGTCTTGTGTCGTGGGTACTAAGCAACGGTATATAAATACATAGATACTTATAGAAACATCCATGACTCGGAAACAAACATCTATATTCATCATATCAATGTTTGCACCTACCGGGATTTGAACCCAGGACCAATGGCGTCACAGGCAGGGCCACTACCCACTACACCAATCAGTCGTCAGATTTATATACTTATATTTATTATTTATTTCATTTTACATAGATTGTTATTTGTTTTCGTCCATTAGGTTCCTATACTCACAAACTTTCGCATTTAATAATCAGTTATGAAGGTACAATCGATATACAGGTAAATGTCGCCAGTTAGTTATAAATTAAAACGGATACATTAATATTTCTTCTTTTCCGCAGGTAAAACGAGTATACGTTCACTATTTAGCAATATATTTACTATCGTCTATTTTCTACACTCCATTCAAAATATCAAGTTCTCTAACTCAGGCGCTGATGTCGTTATAACTCTTATAACGTTCCATTAAATTTATTTAGTTCCATTTAAATCCGCGGGACTTCGTAATTGGAACCGACCAAGGCCTTAGAATCTGGTTTTGGTATGACATACTTTATCTATAAGAGGCGGTGATGCGATGGTCAAAGATTAAAGTGTACAGAGAGTTCACTGTTGTATTCTATGATATAAATACCTACTAGATATTTAGGATTTTTTTATCAAAAATGTATGTAATTCTTACTTTGCGTTGTACATTTACTTTAAAAATATGTAAATTTCTTTATAAGGATATAATATAATCACGACACTTTTCTTGCGAGGCGGTAGGCTCGTTAGGATAATGGATCTCTTGACACACCTATTTCACTATTTATGGTATTCTTCATGCACATACATTAGAATTATAAAATATTAAAATCTATGTATTTTCAGGGTCTAAAGATTGTCACCAAATTTTGAGGTTTAAGCGGGAAAGCGAAAATGATTTAAACACAATTCACGAAAATGTAAGTTCACGACGAACAATAATAGTCCAAGAAAATTAGTCAAATTAGACAAATTTTCTTGGACTATTATTTTCATCGTGAAAGTCTCTCAGAATGAATTCAATCACCTATAACTATACAAACTTATAACCTAAACCTTGATTTTGACACTTTCAAACTTGTCTCAAAACCTATTTATCGTAGGGTTTTCGAGATTAAAGATATTAAAGGTCATAGGTGAAAAAAGTTTTTTTAAACACATTTATTGCAAATATATCGTTTATAATGGATGGCCGATTGGTCTAGTAGGTAACGACCCTGCCTTTGAGACGCCATAGGTCCTGTGTTCGAATCCCGGTAGGTACAAATATTGATATGATGAATATCGATGTTTGTTTCCGAGTCATGGATGTTTCTATACTTATCTATGTATTTATATACCGTTGCTTAGTACCCACGACACAAGACCTTAGGGATCTTAGTGTGGGACTAGGTTAATGTGTTGTGTAGTGTGTGAATATTTATTTATTATTTGTGAATAATATTTATTTTTCTATTATTTTATTATACTTTGATATAAGTATATACCTAGGTAGATGTGTACCCAACACATCTCTATCACTAAACACTTAAATATAATGTAATGCCAAATATTCTGTAAATATTGACCATATCAAAATTCTTTAAATCTAGGCGTTCATTTAAATAATTTAATGTATTACGAGTATAAGGATTGTATGTGTTGTATGAAGTCCTCTAACATAAGCGCTAGTGTCGATATAATCGAGACTGCTTCATTAATTTTATTTAGTTCTATCGAAATCTGCGGGACAGATAATTTTGTTGATTTTAAGCTTTACCGCCAAATGATATTAGTTCCACTTTTGACCACCTGCAGATATAACTTTGTGGCGCTGTTCGCCACCTACTTGATAGAAATTATACACTCACCATCGGTCAATGACACCACAAGTGAACTTTAATTTAAAAGATTGACGTAGAAATTCAGACTAATTGAAATTGGAGTTACTTACACGTATGTTCTTCCTTTTTTCACATTTTATTGTAGAATTAACATACACACATAGATGTTTTTTTTCTTCAAAATAAGATGACTAGGAACTGCACAATCACGAAGGAAATTCTACTTAGTCAACTCTTACAATATGTACGGAAGGAGATGCAGCTGGTGTCTTCGTGAAGCTCTGGGTCAATCATGGGTCAATATATCCTATATTAGGAGGAAACTATTCATGTTGGAAAATTAAATAAAACGGTTATAAATAATAAAGTTTATTATTATGCAGTTTGTTAGTTTTACACCATATTATTTTATCTGTAGCCTAGCGTAAAATCATAACCTTTTATTGCTGTGTTTGGTGTAAAAATCGTACTCCAACTGTCATAGAGTAAGTATTATACAGTACTCTCAGTCTAGTCACGTATCGGAGTCGAGCGTGCTTTGTAACAATGTCTAGAAATTGGGTCCTTTGAAATCAGCATTGAAAGGTGTAGGTACAGTTAATATTTAAGGATTAAGGTCACATTTTATTGGTTTGAGCAGCCAAGTGAACATATTTATTGGGACGATTCACCGGTTGCTTGATCCGAGAAATAATAAATATGGTACGAGTATTACAATTCACGTTTATAATCTCCTAATATTCATCTAAAATCTATGTCTACCCATAAAAACCACTAGTACCTACTTAATCCTAAAATTAATACTAAACATAAATAAATAATACAGACAATGTTACAGCTAACGTTTTTTTTTTTATAATTTTTTTATTTCCATTTGAGAGACTTTGCGAATCTTAATAAGGGGCTAGAAAAATGTCATATACTCGTTTATATAATTAAATAAGATAATCTAATACAGGAAAATGTCAATGATATTACTGAACTTATTAACTGATTTTAATCTTGTATGCGATACATGTACACGCGATGTGTTTAATATCATAACGATTTGTGTATCATAAATGTGTCATAGAATATAAACAAATATGAATTTAATTAGCCATTTGTGGCTTTTGATATATAAGTAACCTAACGTGAGGTGCTTAAATGAGTCATTTGATATTATAAAAATCACAGGATTGCATGAATCATCTATTGATTGACGTTATGTACTATGTATTTACATAAAACAATGTTTGAATAAAATACCGGTGATTAAGCCTTTACTCATATATACGCAAATAATTTATGTATACAAAACCGCAATATAAAGTAGATACATATACAATATACATATGGGTGTATTTCTAAAGTGCAGTAGCTAGAACTGCAGGATAACTTGCATACATAAAGTGTACGATTAATTATGAATAATATAGTTTTACTTTCGTGCTAAACTGATTTTAATATAATTATAGTAGTACGTAGTAATAATAAGTAATAAGTCATAACTTTCCACAAATAATTATATGAGCGGTCCTTAGTAAAGGAGGGCCAACTTTTTAAAATTTATTTTGGGCTAGACCTCTCTTAATATTTTAATTAAACTAAATCCTTCAATTAGTTAATGCTAGGTATGCGTATGTATAAGTACCAATAATGATAATTCAAGGTTATTTGCTTTATTAGTTTCATTAGTAACGAGACTTTACTTGTTCCATTAAACTACATTGTAAAGGACTTAGTAATTTAGGACATACTAATTAGTCGACTCATTCGTCAACCGGCGACTGTAAAGCTCGCGACTATCTTACCTATATTTTTGTCGTCAACTCTATCAGTCGCGAGTTTTACGGTCGCGAGTTGATGAATAAGATTATTAGTCAGTCGTATAGTAATACTCAAGGTCATTTATAAAATGCATATACATACATACATACTCACGTGTTTCCAAAATGGGATGGCCAGAACTGCAGGATCAAGAAGATCACCACGCTAAGCATATTCGTATAGGTGTAAAAGTGACAAGTTGCTAGCTTTTCCCCTAAGAGTAAGCCCGAATTTCCTAGTCGACTCTTGCGACATGCAAGGAAGGAGACTCAGTTGATGTATTCTAGTGAATCTCCGCATCAGCACAGGACTGCTAGAATTTAATATACTAAACTTAAAAATATCTGGAAAGGTAAAGGAAATACATATTTCAGTTAGAATTTTTATATTTTATACAAAACTCTAAAAATAAATAAATCTATATCTATTTACAATACACATATAAGTTGGTTTTAAACTAGTCTTAGGTTTTTCCTAATGGAATAGGCAGATATCTGTTACATTTTACAGAGTGGCGATTCTTCGGTAACTTATCTATGGATTATTCTGGATGGAATTATTCTGTTGTTTCTTAAAATATTTATGGTAATTTGTGATGACATTTTAGTCCTTAACATTTCGAATTAACTCATATATTATTATTAAATCTAATATTTATAAATACTTATACTGAACAATTATTTAAATGCTATAAGCAGTTCTTTTGTAATATTTGTGCTCTTTTTAGTCTCCATTCAAATCTAAATATTTATTGCTATTTATATAAATTGAATAGTATCAATTTTATGAAAATATAATAGTAGTAGTAGTATAATAGTAATAGTAGCAGTCATTGATATTGGTACATTTTCAGGTACACAAATATTTGTATTTCTCGGGACTCGAACCCAAGACTCTACTATTCGCTATGTAGGTACATTTATATTTACTGGGTGTACATTAAGAACATGTTTAGAACATAACTATACACAAATATTACAAACAGATCGACACTCAATCAGTCAATGTAATAATTTGATCTATGTACACCAGACAACACAAGTTAAAGTATACTAAAGCGTATTCACCACAAGCGTATAGTTTAACGTGTCACTTACTGTACAACTTAAACTACTATAGCAATGCAAAGTTATCCCAACATTGGTGATGGCGCTAGTATCGCAGCCGCAATGTGAAATTGGTATTGGACAGATTGTAGTTCCACTAACGACCACAAAGATGAGATAAGTTTGCATCGCTTTAAAATTATCACTCGTCCGTCAAGTTTTCTTACATACGTCATCTCTTACGTCATCATTTACATTCGCAAGCACACGCGGAATATGAAATCACTTATTTGACTGGCTCTTTGGTCTAGTGGTGGGTTTGCATACGTTCTAAGTCATGGGTTACAGGTTCAACGCCTTCTCAAAACAATACAAATGACAAAAGTTACTTTGTTACATATAGGGCAGATTTTCTAATAGGCAAATGATGAATAAAATCGATGCTGTGATATAAAACTTGGATATAATAGGGACAACATCAAATTTATCCTTCACATAGATTTGACCATTGGAAATATCGGCCCTAACAACTCAATAGAAATCTATAAAAAACTTCTCAAGTATTTTTGTACTCACAGCAAATCCACCTTGAAGCACATCTAAACTCAACCACTAGACTAGAACGCCCTCGGCTATACAAGAACACAATTCCATCAATTACAATAACACTTTTTTGCTCTCGGTTTCATAATGTGCCACCACTACAGGCCGCTTGCTTCTTTCCGCCCTAGAAAGGGCTATTGCCACAATCAAACTAATTACACAAAGTAATGCAGTGAAGATTGCTGCTCCAGACAACGCCCTTATTGATACTCTGGCATACCAGGATGCCACCGTCATACATCCATGACGCTCGTTAGCCAGTTTATTCGTCAAGTCACAGTCAATCTGGTAACTCCCAATCCAGCCGTGATAGAATTCGTCGCAGCATGACGTTGGGAACTCATTCTTCCACACTCTATAATCCCTCGGGCTGTCAGCACCACAGCAGTGTAGCTTCTTCTCAATTACCCCAAAAGCTGCAGCCACTTGATCATCGTTTTTCGACAATGTAAACGCATCCCATACGGTGTCTTTAATAAAATCGTCGGATAGCTTGCTATCGGCGAATACTAGAGCGATAATCGCAGCGCCGATTAGCAAAAAGATCACAACTCCCATGCAAATCTTGTATGTTCTCAACAATCCTTTTCTGTTCTTCGAGACGCCGGTGAATCCGCAGAAACATACTCCAGCTACAAACACACCAACAAGGAAGAAGATCCACGGAATAGCTTGGGGCCAATACACATTATAATCAAGCAGATAATGATTGGCATTCCTTAAATTGGTGAACTCCTGCACTTGGACGAAGAACCAGATAGATGTGGCAGCGATGATTAACGCGAACAAAGCAATCACCGCGTTTAGAACGTGCAGGCACACTTTACTACCGCTGTTTGACATTTTGGTTGCGCACGCGTCTGCAACGGTCGGACGTTAAGAATGAAATGGCGTAGCGGATAAGCAAGCGGCTTTATAAACTCGAGGTTTTGCCAAGGCCGCTGTGATGCTTCCGATGATGAATCATAAGGACTACCAGGAGTTTGTCAGATTGGTATTCTGTGGGTCCAGTCATCAATAAAGTGCCTGATTGTGTGTGAGTTGTTTTTAAAAGTACCAGAGGATCAGCACGTGCGGGAGATAAGAAACGGTTTGATAAGAAAGTTTATACTTGGAGATTTTCGTTGGAAAAGTTTTCATTGTATTTTTTGCAACGGATTTTCTTGTGGTCTTGGTGTTATTTATGTCTAATAATACAAGGAAAGGCTAGAGTCTAATTATTTACCGTGAATACATGGTTGTAGTTATAATGTACAAAATGTACAAAGGTGATTTCTTCCAGCAAACTGTTAGTTACTGTATAAGCCAGTAGAGGGACAAGAGGGTCTTGGTGTTTTGTAGGCGATGGGCTGACCACCTGTCACTACTAACCGAACTTGTACATCTCAACTATACCCTAAAAATTGGTCAGAAGTGGCACCATGTGGTTCTATCGGCCCTTAGTGCTCTGCCTACCCCGTAAGAGATAAAGGCGTGATTTTTGTATGTATGTAAACTGTTAGGGAATTTCTTGTTTGTTACTAATATTATATTTATCAAAGATCCTACTTCAATATTGTAAACGTGAAAATGTGTGAATGGTTCCATTGTTGTTGCTCTTTCACGTTACGACTTTTAAATGGATTTTGATGAAAGTTGGCATTCATATAGCTTAACAGGTTATAATATACATTTAGTAAGACTAGAATTAAATAGAGAGGCTTCCAATTTTCTATACAAAAAAACTTATGAAACGTATAAAATGCAATAGGCAGGCAGGTAGTATTACATATTATTACATTGTCTGCTCCCTGAGTCTGTCTTAATTAACATCCTGACATCGCTATGTTAAACGTAGCAGTAAGGACCTTATTAGTGACCCTACAGCATTATAGGAACAATTGTGAATATTTATGTAGATCTGCGTTTTAAAGTGTAGACACCTGTTATCCACAAATGAATGCATTTGCTCTCAATCTGCCTGATGTAGCAAGTTTAAAACCGTGATAAAGCACATAATTTTTATACTACGTAACTGACTAATCTGTTTTGCAACATGACCCCAGTAATCTCAAGTGCAATAACAATTGGGCAGAATTTAATTCAATGTTTTTGACTTTGTCGGTGGTATCTCTCGACTTGCGTTTACAAAACTGCGTCAAAAGTTAGACATTACTTTAATTACATTTGACAGCAAAATGTATAGAAAATCTTTAAATTATACTTGAAATAAAGTTGATATTTTCCGGTATCTCGGATGACAAAGGGGAAAAGCATGCTATGCTACTTTTTGGGTGGAAAGTAGAATAGGTATAGTTAGACATAAGGGAATGAACGTGAACACACTTCGACCTATTTAGGCTGAACTTATCCACAAAATTAGAGAGCCAAAATCATATTATCCATAACATAAGCCAAAAGCCATAAGACTGGCACAGTCGCACAAAAATGAATATGTGATTTCGACTCTCTGATTTTGGGGATAGGTTCTCTGTGGTAGGCAATTTTTATACAATTTCGCTTTACCCTTCTGTTACACCCATGTACTTGTATATTAAAATTATCGCTGCTGCAGTAAAGTAATTTATAAACAAAGAGACACGTGGACTACTTCCCATTGTTTTGCCATGAGAAGCTATTTCAGTATAATCATTACTTCACTTGAAGGCGCCATTTTACTAAGAACCGGTGAAAATTTAATTAATAATGGAATAAAAAATTATAGTTCCCATTTTAGCCACATGAACAGTATTTTTGTCAATTTCCAGTCCGCAATTTTAATTGTAAGCACGTAAGTTGATAAATGTGTTACTGGATTTTTTTTTTAATTTTACGAGTATTAAACGCTGTCTACAAGTATAAAGCGTGGACTACAAAAAAAAAACTAAATGTTATTTTGTTGTTTTTGTTTCTTGTGATAAAAAGTACTATGTGACCCTTCTCAGACTCTACACTACCTGTGTACCAAACTAGTATTGGCGTGAAAGCCTGACTGTCAGAGTTACTTTCGCATTTATATGAGTATCAAAGACCTAAAAAAAACTATAAATACCTGTGCATCACAAATAAACTTTGATTTTATTTGTACGTTGTTCGGAGAGGTTTATTTTCAGTGGTTTTTGATATGGTATGAAGTCAGCATATTTGCCATATTTGTGCATGTATTTGGAATAACTAAATGATGATGATCTCCGACCGTATTTCGGTCAAGGCGACCAATCTCTATGGAGATTGGCCAGGTACGCAGGAGATATTATAGTGCACAAGGTGTGTGCGCAAACACAGATGCACTCTCTATACCGTTACTCTCATAGTCCGATGGGACGGAAAGGTGACACGACCGGAGAGAGATCAGGCGCAGGACCAACGGTTTTACGTGCTTTCCGAGGCACGAGCTAAGTGACAATTTTTGCAACATTAAAATCTGTACATGAAATAAATTCATTGGTACAGGCCCGTGACTGGGATCGAACTTACGCCTCCCGCTTGGAAGGTGCACGTCTTAACCACTGGGCTATCACCGCTTAATAATAACTATATACATAATATAATTCATGATGATGGTCAACCTTCTCTTTCAACCCTGCTTTAAGTAAAAATTTAGTTACTTATAATATTTTTCGGGTGTACTTATACTCATAAAATTATATATATCTAAGGTTGTTGGTACCTAAGTATAAAAGACATTATATTCTTACAGTACATTACTCTCCATTGTGTGGTAAATCGGTACATAATTGTTTCCGACGGATGTCAGGCTATGTTGAGACATCGTCTGAAGGTGACTTGTTATAAAGGTTTAAGTTGTTTTCATAGGTTTTATACTTTAGATTTCAAATTCGGCAGTAAAAATTTCCTGCTCTTTGGCCACCAATCGAACCCTCTGACCCTTGCATCGTACATTGAATGCCAGACTAAAATAGTATGCTCATGGGTAAGGTAAGGGTTTCCGAGAGGTGGGAAGCAGCGCCTCCTGTGTTGAAAATTTAGTTCGAAAATCACGCTGAGGTCACCAACCCGCCTGCCCAGCGTGGTGACCATGTAACTTCATTTTGCATTGTCGTTCGTCGTCGCAACACTTGGTTTGACTTTATCAATAACTAGTGTACGCCCGCGACTTCGTCCGCGTGGACTGCAGAAAAAACAAAATGTCGAAATAATTCGATAAAAATATTTTTCCGGGATAAAAAGTAGCCTCTGTGTTAATCCAGGGTGTCAGCTAACTCTATACCAAATTTTGTTAAAATAGCTCTAGCCATTTTTACGTGAAAGGGTAACAAACATCCATCCATCCGTCCATCTATACTCACAAACTTTCGCGTTCGCTAAAATGGAGGCTTCTAATTGAAGCAAAAGTTTTGATGGCGAACCTCTATCGATTCGATCAAGATACTGTCACTTTGTCTATTCCCTTAGACGTTACTGTAGTTTAGTCTAAAAATCAAATCAAATGTGTTTATTTATGGATCCATAGGCTAGGGACAGGTGCCATACATAAAATTACTAAGTACCTAACCTGTGACTTTCCATGTCCCGCGCCCTAAAGGCATTCATATGTATTATCTTCTCTAATAATGTATGTCACATAGTTAAATCCTAGTTTAACAAGCGATTAGCGTAATTAGTTTCCTGATGTTATTGTTTTTTAACTTGTTGTAAAAATTTGATTCATCGAATTAAGATGCTTCTGCGTCATATAGTCATTATTAATTGATAGTGATTTAAAGCCTTTTATAATGTATATGTTATGATTCAGTTATTATGGCCAAGTAACTGGAAAAAAGGCTTATTAATAATAATAATCTAATAAGGTATTATGTAGCATTACTTATGAAATATTAACATAATGACATGTGTCACGATCATCAACTAATAGATAGATAGATAGATTTTTATTGTCATAACTGGGTACATACATTTGTTGATGACATATTTAATTTTTGATCCAAATATTTAATTAATTAAAGATTTAATATTTTAGTTATAAAATTATGTATTTGATTACTGCATTTTTGTATTATTTTATTTATGTGACATAATCCACAATTACAACGGTTTTATGCTTATTAGCTATGTTTCCAAAATGAAGTAATCAGAACAGCCAAGATCACGAATATGATCCTACATTCATGTTTAGTATAGCGACACCAGCTATAAAAGATTAGTGACAAGCTACTATTAGGACGCTCCTGACTTTCTTAGACAACTCTTACGACATACACGGAAGGAGATGCATCTGATGTGTTCTAGTGAAGCCCTGCACGTCTTTCCGTACAGCCCAAAAAAATGTTTGTGTACGTAAATCTTTTTATAACCAGATTTAGATGCAATTCACACATGCCGACTGCATGATTATACAATTACCGCTTTACTTGATCATTTAGCACACGTGTGCTAGTTTTTAGTCTAGTCTAGGTATCTATATACCTAAAAAACACTAAGAAGTACGTCACGGCTACGTGTTCCTTCCTGCCTTTGCTACTATTGCAATAGAATATCTTCTTCTGCTTTACATGTAATAAAAATGTAACGGATAGCTGTCTGTACCTGGAAGATATATGAGAAAAAATATTATAGGAGACCTTTATCAACGCAATAGTACCCAAAAGAATGCTTTTTGGAATTTTTGTATGTGCACGCTAATCTCAGAAACAGCTGAACCGATTTCGATGCAGTTTTCAGAAATATATATTGTGATAGGTCCCACTTAACATATAGGCTACTTTTTATCCAGGGAAAATGTTTTTATCCCGGATAATTTAGACATTTTAATTTTTCTGTAGTCCACACGGACGGAGTCGCGGGCGTCCACTAGTTACTAATAAAATACTATTGTTATACTTCAGTATATTTCCTGGCTGTCACTAAAATACTATACATATAAATTATACGTATTTGCGAGTTTAAAAATAATACCTATCTAACTTAGCTTGCCTGATTTTCTTTGTAAAAACGCTTTAAAAGAGCTTTTTATTGGAAGTAAGTATTATTCGTAAACGGTTTGCTTACACATCATGTGCCTAGTAGGGACATAATACTAACAATTCGTTTTACCTAAATATTCGCCCAAGCTCTCCACTATTGTGTATAAATTCTCAGGTTTCTAACAAAAACACCAGTCTTTACAAAAAACACGCAATTTTTCCCACAAACCCTCCTAAGTCCTACCGATTTTTATGGAACTAAAATAAAACAAATGAAACAGTGTTAAAATTACATTTACACTAGCGCTGTAGTACCAGGACATCATAACTTGAAAACAGTGTGGGTATGTGTGCGTACAGGAAAATCTTGTAACAATGGGTACGTGCTTCTGTGTGTGACCTTGCACGTGCGCAGTATTGTCACAGGTTTATGCTATGCTGGTACTTCTTATTGAAGGTTTACATATTTTTATATTTTACCAAAGCCGTTTCTCGGAGCTACGATTAATATTTAACTAACTACTAAAATATTAAGACATTGTTTAACCTAAACGTTATCGATGATTTCAAAATAGGTATGGAATATCCGCGCAAATTAGACAATGTTTATCGTAACAATGACAAAATAACGTAAAATAGTAATAAAACTACTTCAAGAAATGCGGCCGTACGTAGGTACTTAGTACATATCGTAGGTAGGGTATTGTCGTTACGGCAAGGCAACCTAGTTAGATAGTGTAAGTATATGGACTAATGTTCACAAACGTCGTGTATGAGACAGGTTTTCTTATAGTATTATTAGATTAGCTCATAACATCATAACGCACCCCCGGTGTGACACGGTCACTTTTGAAAAAATTGCAATGAGAATTAATTATGATCTCCGACCGTATTTCGGCCAAGGCGACCAATCTCTACGGAGATTGACCAGGTACGCAGGAGATATTATAGTGCACAAGTGTGTGAGCAAACACAGATGCACTCTCTATTCCCTCACTCTCATAGTCCGATGGGACGGAAGCCGACACGACCGGAGAGAGATCAGGCGCAGGACCAACGGTTTTACGTGCCTTCCGAGGCATTTACATGGAATAAATTCATTGGTACAGGCCCGTGACTGGGATCGAACTTACGCCTCCCGCTTGGAAGGAGCACGTCTTAACCACTGGGCCACTAATAACAGCTGTCCTTATCCCGTTACTTGGAGCGATAATGTTTCTTTCGAAATACACTACTTTATGCTATTCATCTTGTCTTAGTCGGATTTTTAATATAGAGAATATAATTGTTAATCTTAAAATAGGATTTTTTTTAAATAACATAGTTATAAATGCTTCTCCTGAAAAGTCGCATATTTGCATAAGTGATAGTGTCGTACCGGTTACGATAAGATGTCACTATGCTGTAAGATCTCCTATGTCATTCTACCCTTTTACCCCATTTTGGGCTACCCCATTTTGGGGACATAGTCATTTGTATGTATAAAATGGTTGATTCCCTTCCTGAGACAGATATCCAGATTGCAAGATTGGTCTGAGTCAATTCTACTAATTGTAATCGAGCAATAGTTTACCAATTAAGGTCAAATGAAGTTCATTACCATCGTCATTTGAAGACGACGAGGATTGAAACGAAGGTTCCTTAGAGCATGATACTGTTGAGAGGTCAAAGTCCAAAGAAGAAGACAGTCAGACATTTCTTCGTGTGGATTTTCTCTAATATCCTGACTTTTACCTACTTAATAGACCACCTAAAGATGTAGTTTAGGAATTAAGGTTTAATTAAGTACATCAAGTTGTAACTACCTACATATATACTATTATGAGATTCTCCTTGCTATGTGATGGAATAAACATCAAATCCCACCCAATTGATTTAAGAAAATAATTATTTAAAGACAAAATCCGACTGCATAAAATTTTTACCCGTTGATACCAGTCAAGCTCAAATGCGACAAACCGTTTAGGCTCTAGAGCAAAGGAATATACATACAGACATACATTCAGAAACTACTACTAAAATATAGCCCTATGTATTCTAGTGAAACCCCACATCAGCACAGTCGTCAGATTCTCGTAAAATATCCAGTAAAGTTGAGAGCATTTCGTCACGAAATGATTTACTTTTAGATGATACTATTCAATTCTTAGAACCATTGTTAAATATTCTATCTATCTAAAGATAAATCATGTAGAAATATCATGTGTAATTATCTCTTATCTCATTATCAATAATTTCATTGTTTATCTCATGATAAGATCCTTTATTATTGAATATTCATACTCAGTCATTAGTTTGCACAAACTGAATATTATCGTCTAAGCCGTAAATATGGCATTTATAAATCAAATAGTTTTAATAACAGGTGCAGGATCAGGAATCGGTGAAGCTATTGCAATTCATTTCGCTAAACTATCAGCTAGACTGTCACTTGTTGACATCAACGAAGAAAATCTAAAAGCTACTGCAGATACATGCGAAAAGATACTTCGCACAAAAGTGTTAAAACAGGTAGCTGATTTAGCTGCCAACGCCAATGCGAAAGCGATCGTTGAAAAAACTTACACTGAATACGGAAGAATAGACGTAGTGATAAATTGTGCTGGAATATTCAAATACGCTGATGTTCTTAGTGAAAACATAATTGATGACTTTGATAAGGTGATGTCAGTTAATGTTAGATCTATTGTTGCTGTTACTAACGCTGCTGCGCCTAAATTAATAGAAACTAAAGGCTCAATAGTTAATATATCTAGTGTTTGCTCACGGTCGTGTTCAGATCGCGCTCTAGCATATCATGTATCAAAAGCTTGTATATCAACGTTCACCAGATGTGCTGCATTAGAATTGGCTGCACACGGTGTTAGAGTGAATGCGATTTTACCTGGACCGGTGGCTACAAATATTCTGATCAATTCGGGAAAAACGGCTAAAGTTAGTGCTGAAATTTGGGAAAAACTTGCGAATGCAACGCCTCTGAAGCATGCGGTTAAAGCTGAAGAAATTGCAGAGCTGGCTGCTTTTCTTTCCGGGGAAAAAGCTAGAAGTATTACTGGTACCAACAATGTAATAGATTCCGGATTATTATTAAAAGGATCCGTTTAATCTATGCTTCTATTTATTAAATTTTATTTTCCATTGTATTTTTTATTCTTATTCATACCATAAACAAGTATTCCTTTTCTGTACTGTACGAGGCTTCACTAGAATACATCAGCTGCATCTCCTTCCTCGCATGTTGTAAGAGTCGACTAAAGAACTCAGAGGTGTGCTTTCAGATGATTGTCACTGATGCTGTGCTAAGCTTAGCTGCAGGGTCTCCTTCATGATCCTGCAGTTGTGACTAACCCATTTTGGAAACACAGCCGTGTGTATGTATACAGGATGTTTTTTTGTGGCCACCTTTAACGAAGGGTACGTATTCTATACATGAAATAAAGTAAGTTTATGCCAAAAAAAAAATGCTGGGAAAAAAAATTGTATTTAAAAAAAAAAAATCCTTGATCGTGCGAAATTTATAGTGTCTAGTGTTTATGTTAGTTTTTTTATAGACATATATTATTTATTTTTCGTGAAAAAATCCTGCTACGCGCGTCTATGTGCATTTATGCAGAAAAACGCAGTCTATTTACTCAACTTTGGACCCTAATATTTTGGAAACCAGACACTTCCCAGGTATGCTTCCATGGAGAAAAATGATCGCGATGATGAGGAGATTCTGTAGTTTTCGGGAACGTTGACGACCAAAAATCACCCTGTATTTATAACTACAAATTATACTATGAAATTCCTGCCATACTCAATCTATCTAATAGCACTTGTAACATTGTAACATGTTTTGCAAAACCTTCTTATCTCTAAACGTGTTTTCCTCGGGCAATGAAACACAACTTCTTAACGTACCTAAAGGTGACTCATATAAACAGTCGATAAAAAGGTACCTTAAGTATATAAACAACGCCAACATAACTTTTGATACGGAATACTTATGTACTAAAATCACCGCTAGGAAAATTTCATGCTTTAACACGATAGTCGCGACCTCTTCAAGTAAGTTTTAAAATTGTATCAAACCTATGTAACAGGATGAGTCATTTTTATTTACCGTACTATTAAAAGTTACGTTCATTCATAAAATATTCTTACAAATTATTTCCTGTTGTGTCGGTGGTGATTACTAGGAATTAAGATCGGAAATGTGACTCTAATATTAACTAGGTTTTAAGAATTATGTTTGAGGTTAAATAGTTTTTGTCTTTTTATTTTAAAACCAACCTCAATAATAAAGATTTGTCACTTTGCATGCGCATATGCTCACATACATACACATAGACATATATACGTGTAACATATTATTAATTTATATATGCTACATAAAAAATTTTCTAAATATCAAAAGGGTATGTATGGAACTTGGTCCAACTCCAAGAGCCTTTAGTGGTGGCTCTATCAAAGATGTATCTATAAAGTGATCTAAAAGTGCTCCAAATAAAGTGTAACATTTCAATGTCGTGGCCGTGTCTAGCATTTTTTGCCACTACAACTTATCAGGTCTGCATCAAGCTATAGGCTCACCGTTATTTATTCATAGATTGTGTTACAACTGGTCATTCATGTACTGTAGATGAATCACTATGTTAAATTATAAATTACTAGTGGACGCCCGCGACTCCGTCCGCGTGGACTACAGAAAAAATAAAAAGTAGCCTATATGTTAAGTGTAAAAAGTAGCCTATATGTTATCGCGGTTGTCGTAAAAAATTAATTCACGTTTGTCCCCTTCCCGTGGGAATTTCGGGAAATCCGTTCCCAGTGCTTCCTCGGGGTCCCAAATAAACATATATGCTCAACTTCAGATTCACATGTTTAACCGTTTTCGTAAAAAATAAATAATTCCCGTTGGTCTCCTTCCCGTGGGAATTTCGGGAAATCCGTTCTAGTGTTTCCTCGCAGTCCCTAATGAACATATATGCCCAATTTCAGCTTCATATGTATAGCGGTTTTCGTAAAAACTATGAATTCCCGTTTGTCCCCTTCCCGTGGGAATTTCGGGAAATCCGTTTTTAGTCCTCCCTCGCTGTCCCCAATGAACATATATGCCCGATTTCAGCTTCATATGTATAGCGGTTTTCGTAAAAACTATGAATTCCCGTTTGTCCCCTTCCCGTGGGAATTTCGGGAAATCCGTTTTTAGTCCTCCCTCGCTGTCCCCAATGAACATATATGCCCGATTTCAGCTTCATATGTATAGCGGTTTTCGTAAAAAATATAGAATTCCCGTTGGTCGCCTTCCCGTGGGAATATCGGGAAATTCTTATAGCCTATGTTCATCCAGGTCCAATAAGGATTCTAACGGTGAAAGAATTTTTGAAATCGGTCCAGTAGTTTTTGAGCCTATTCATTACAACCAAACAAACAAAGTTTTCCTCTTTATAATATTAGTGTAGACAAATGCGAATGGAATACAAGAGTGGGCGTGCCGTTAGATCATTCTGTTCTGATGATGACAGTTCACATATGAACAGTTCACATATGAACAGTGCGAAGGTACTAGGCCATAGTTTGAGAGAACGCTCTTGAGGTCTTAAAAATGATGATGACGTAGGCCTTGTATCAATAAAACTGCCATTATTTCTACCAGCCTATGAAGTTTTCTTTTGAAAATATTTAGAGTAAGCTTTTTATTTTAGTTTAATATCTTATCTTCTATGCTGCTCTGGGAGTGAAAAAAAAACCTATAATACTACAGCATACTGTACAAGTCAGTAGAGGGACAAGAGGGTCTTGGTGTTTTGTAGGCGATGGGCTGACCACCTGTCGCTACTAACCGAACTTGTACATCTCAAATATGTATATCCTCAAAATTGGTCAGAAGTGGCACCATGTGGTTCTATCGGCCCTTGGTGCTCTACCTACCCCGTAAGGGATAAAAGCGTGATTATATTTATGTATGTATCTTAGTCGACTCATCACGAAAGGAGATGTAGCTGATTTAAACCTATATTCTAATTAAACATACTCCCCTATTATTATATTATGTACTAGTGGACGCCCGCGACTCCGTCCGCGTGGACTACAGAAAAAATAAAAAGTAGCCTATATGTTAAGTGGGACCTGTCACAATATATTCCTGAAAACTGTATCGAAATGGATTCAGCCGTTCCTGAGATTAACGTGCACAAACGCACAGACAGTCCCTTCCCGTGGGAATTTCGGGAAATCCATTCTTAGTGCTTCCCCGCAGTCCCTAATGAGCTTACAGGTCTAATTTCGAATTCATATGTATCGCGGTTGTCGTAAAAAATTAATTCACGTTTGTCCCCTTCCCGTGGGAATTTCGGGAAATCCGTTCCCAGTGCTTCCTCGGGGTCCCAAATAAACATATATGCTCAACTTCAGATTCACATGTTTAACCGTTTTCGTAAAAAATAAATAATTCCCGTTGGTCTCCTTCCCGTGGGAATTTCGGGAAATCCGTTCTAGTGTTTCCTCGCAGTCCCTAATGAACATATATGCCCAATTTCAGCTTCATATGTATAGCGGTTTTCGTAAAAACTATGAATTCCCGTTTGTCCCCTTCCCGTGGGAATTTCGGGAAATCCGTTTTTAGTCCTCCCTCGCTGTCCCCAATGAACATATATGCCCGATTTCAGCTTCATATGTATAGCGGTTTTCGTAAAAACTATAAATTCCCGTTTGTCCCCTTCCCATGGGAATTTCGGGAAATCCGTTTTTAGTCCTCCCTCGCTGTCCCCAATGAACATATATGCCCGATTTCAGCTTCATATGTATAGCGGTTTTCGTAAAAATATAGAATTCCCGTTGGTCGCCTTCCCGTGGGAATATCGGGAAATTCTTATAGCCTATGTTCATCCAGGTCCAATAAGGATTCTAACGGTGAAAGAATTTTTGAAATCGGTCCAGTAGTTTTTGAGCCTATTCATTACAACCAAACAAACAAAGTTTTCCTCTTTATAATATTAGTGTAGATATACAAGTGTCATCATATAACTACTACGAGCTACCAAAGGGGTACCTTATAGTACAAATTCAGAGGAACTCACGTATTTTTCCTAGAACAACATCAAATAATGAGTCATCATCAAACACAGCATCAGTCATCTCTTACGCATACGTTCATTAAAAGGTAAAATAGCATACACATTTATATACCAGTACGGAGGATAAACGAAACGTATGCTACATGGTCATATTAGTTTAGTCCTGCGTCGATTGTAGCGACACTTGATTGGTTGTTGGATATCTTTGCGTTATAGTTGTGGGAATTTGTACTCTGCGCAATTATGAATTGCTAGTGGCATGGGGTCTCATGAAAACTGATTAAAAGCAAAGGTTGTAAAATCTATACACATAAAATGCAATTAGTGTGAGATCCTACTGCAGCAGATGTTCGACAAAACCTCATTATTACAAACATTTACGATAAGAAGTATATACAGGGTGTGTGTGACAGCCAGGTAAATACTAAGATACTGAACAAGTACAATTGTTTTGAGTTATACGACAGTGTTATTACTCGCAGGAAATTAATTTTTGATTTGATTACTTTGATTATCCGCAATGTTTGCTTTCCGCGCCAATTGTATCGGGCGATCCTGTGACTAAGTAAATGGACTTATTGGTTATTGTGTTATATCACTGTTTTTTGGATCACTTGTGACTCTCCTTTGGGGTTGTTCAGTTAATTGAACTTTTTTTAGAGCAATATTTTTTTAAAATTATCCATAGGTAAAAATTTCGTTTTTAAGTCATTATTTAAGGCCTACTTAAACGAACCACACAATTTTTTTCCTGGAAAAATGAAAAAAGTCGGAAAATGTTGTAATTTTCCTGCGAAAATTTCCACTGGTTTTCATCTCAGAATTATGGTCTGAAGTACCCTATATCAATATTTGCCTGGCTGTCACAAACACCCTGTATTATATCTACTGGTTTGCTTATCAAAATATGGTTGCAAGTATATTTTAATATTGAAATTTATCGCGTGTTCAGATCAAAATCATTCTACCTAGATTGTTTATTGCAAACTATAAATGACAAAATCTCTAACTTGGTATGCAAAAATCATTCAAGGATCGGATATTGAAAATGGCCGTTAGTAACTGAAATTAAATGCACGGTGATTTTTGGTCGTGAACGGTTCCCAAGATATTAGGGTTCAAAGTTGAGTAAATAGACTGCGTTTTTCTGCATAAATGCACGTAGCAAGATTTTTTTGAGAGAAACAATTAATATCTGTCTATGAAAAAACACTGGACACTATAAATTTTGCCCGTCCAAGAAAAAAAAATTACATTGTTTCCCAGCATTTTTTTTTGGGATAAACTTACTTTATTTTATGTATAGAGTACGTACCTTTCGTTAAGGGTGGCAACGAAAAAACACCTGTATACATCAAACTGTAACGTATTTAGAAGATCAGTCAACTTTTACGAATATTTTCGTTACTAGATAGATGAGAACTCATGATAATATATACACAGAAGTATTTTGATCACGTTCATATTGGTCAATTAAAGTCAATTGTAATAAATACTGTTATGAAATATTTAGGCCTTCGTAGGCCAAACTGGAGGTTCTGAAACAATGTCAATAAATAAATAAATAATAGTTAAATATTTAGTTGTATCAGGCGTCTTCTATGATGCTCTGGGAGTGAAAAAAAAAAGTATAATTCGTCAGCTCCTCTTCCCGGGCATACTGTACAAGTCAGTAGAGGAACAAGAGGGTCTTGGTGCTTTATAGGCGATGGGCTGACCACCTGTCACTACCAACCGAACTTGTACATCTCAACTATACCCTCAAAATTGGTCAAAAGTGGCACCATGTGGTTTTGTCGGCCCTTGGTGCTCTGCCTACCCCGTAAGAGATAAAGCTTTTATTATATGTATGTAACAGGCGTAACTACGAGTATTAGCGTGTAGGGCCGGGTGGTGGGCGAACCCTCGATAGAAAAAAATAGTTAGGTATTTTCTTAGCATCTTGCATCTTGACTTCAAATCAAAGTCTTAACCCAAAAAAGTGGTATTTCAAGAGTTGAAATAATACACATATTTATCTCTGGTTGGGATCCCAAAATGGGGTAGCCAGAAAAGCAGGATCAAATCAAATCAGATCAAATGTGTTGATTTGATCTGTGGTTCATAGGATTATAGGTTTGTGGATCACGAAGATCTTACAGTCATGTTTATAGAGTTCGATGTAAGATATCAGTAACAAGTTGCTAGCTCGTCGCCTTAGTGAATGCCCGAGTTCCTTAGTCGACTCTTACGACATGCACGGAGAGAGATGCAGCTGATGTGTTCTAGTGAAGTACTGCATCAATTTACAATTACCTAGGTGGATAACCCAATTCATCCTAAAATTGCCCAAACTCTGCTCTTGGTTTTCCTTTTAAAGCAACGATTATTCAATCAGTAATACAGACGGCGCTTGTCTGTGATTATTTAAACGCTTCCTACAACCTACACTGGTTTAGTCCACTTCAATAACCGTATCCCACGTTTTATATAGAACTGATTGAAATATTAAAAGGTGGATTAGAATTATTAAGACACTAGCGCCATTGCTAGGGGACTTCATTACTTAAATCAACTGAAAATCTACAAACATAAATGTGAAGTGGTGAAAAAAGGAACTAGAGTGATCATGGCGCTAGTTACTATATGCATGACAACATTATCTGTGTAATTGCATACAAAAGATATTAGTTCCGAAATCAGGCATACGAGTTATTCTATAAATTATTTTGAATTTGAAGCTAATCTCTTCAAGAGATCCTCTCGTTGTCTACGTCTGCCTCGTTGAAATATCTTTTTATATTAGCAATAAAGAGACGGAAGTGTCGACATTCATCAGCTCACAAATAACTTTGTACGGTACCTATAGGTGGAGTGCATTTAACCGTATAATTCCGATGGATGATGGCGCTAGTTACTATGTGCATGATCTGTGTCACTGCATACATAAGATGTTAGTTCCGAAATCAGGCATAGGAACTATTCTATCAAACGAACAATAACACGTTTCACCTTGACATCAGTTAGTTTCCTTGACAATGACATTAGTCTGAACTAAAAATATCAGACGAGGTCGGATAATCCCCGCCTACGGTCGTCCTATTCCTAGTGGGAAACCCGAATTATTCTAGTGTATGTAAGAACATAATACATATACAGGGTGTAACAGAAAGGGTATGTTAAGCGAAAAGCTATGTAAATAACCCACTATAGAGAACCCATTTCCAAAATTTTAGACTCAAAATCACATGTTTATTTTTCAAGATTGTATGAATATTCCTGAGTTGTTTTGGATTTCTTCATACTATCTGGAAAAATAAACATATGATTTTGAGTCTCAAATTTTGGAAATAGATTCTCTATAGTTTGTTGTTGGGCATGTTTGTTTGGGCTAGAGTAGATGGGTTTGAGGCCTTGATACGGAAGCGCCTAGCAACAATGGTCAGCAGAGTGCGTGGCAGCACCAACAGCATTCTAAACATGATAGCAAATAGGGTGGACTGTTCTTATCTGAATAATATTGCAAAAGTACATGTCTGGAAAAAGTAATGTTGTTCGGGTAAGAGCATGTCGAAAACAACGATTTTAAATTGTGTCTTACTAACATAGATTTTAAGTGGTGTTTTTATGTACTTACTAACAAATGGATTGTAATATTCTTTCCGAAAAATAAATTATTATTATTATTATTATAGTGAGCTATTTACATAGCTTTTTGCTTAACATACCCCTTTTGTTACACCCTGTATACACGGCAATGTTCTCTAAATGGTGTAACAAGAACTGCAGGACTACGAAGGGAATCCATGTACGTTTTTCATAGAGGGGCAGTTTTAAGAGTCTGAAGTTTCTAGCTCATTGCCTGAGGGATCGCCCTGAGTTCCTTAGTTGGACATAGGTAAGTAACTAATGCAAATTGATTTCCGTATGGTATCGGTAGAGTAGAATTGCACCAAGATTGAGGGTTTCCGAGAGATGGATAGTAGCGCTTCTCGTGTTAGTTAACATAGTCCGAAAATCACACTGACGTCACCGACCCGCCTACCCAGCGTGGTGACTATGGGCAAAAACCCCCCCATGGCAGTAGTCTGTGGCTTGCCCTGGGGGAGGCCTACGTCCAGCGGTGGACTGGAATAGGCTGACATGTGAATACAAATTATACAGACCTTTTCATCAATAAAAAAACATTTAGAAGTCGAGTAAAATATGGTTTCTTCAAATATTTAAGAAGCCCTTTGTGTGTACCTATTATACTAATAATCATGTCCATGATTTCATTTAAATTGTTTTGTTTTGTTGTGCTCATGCGCACCTTGGCTCTTTTTAGTATGAAGAAGGAAGAATTGAAGTCTTGCAAAATATTATGTTACACACAGTAGGTTCTTCACAGTAAGTTAATAATATAATAAATAATCAAAATATTATAGTGTTATTATTGTAGTTAAGTCTTAATTTACACTAGTATACATGAATGATTAAAACCTTCACGTGTTTTTAATAACTTTTGTTTAATGTAATGTGTTTAGTATCAATGTGTTTAACATACCTACCTCTTATGTTAATTTCTCTTTCAGTTCGGTTGGTTTGCTGGAAGAAATCTCTTTTAGAGATAAGCACGCCTTTGTACATTTTCTTTGTCTTAAACTTTATTTGTGAAAACTTTACTGTGTACAATAAAGCATTAGAATTAATGTGACATATTTTTTCAATAAATAAATAAATTATTAGGTACATCAAAACATCCAGCTAGTAGAAACCTACATTCAAAGGAAAATAACTAAGCGATGTGAGACCATCATAACCAATTTCTTAACACCTCGTCAGCGCCAAGTTTTTTTGTTTTTCGAAATATTCCGAGTGAATTTTCCAAAAGCTCCCGAGATAAATTGTCTAAGTTAGCTTAATGGAGGAAGTACAATTAGAACATGACGTAATTTTATTTTTAGAAAATCTCTCAAAGTTAAGGATAGACTGTATGCGGTGGGAGGAAATCAAACATTATCAGCATCAGGCCGATTACGTAACTTTGTACCATATTCGCGTTGAAATGTAAAATTCCTTTGAGGTTGCTGTTACGAATTTTACAGGCAATTTTGTACAATTTTCGCTATCGTATTGCTTCTGCTTTGCTTTTCCAAGTTACATAATCGGCCTGCAGGACACGCCACACGACTTCTGCCATAGGGGAGTTTTTGCCCATAGTCACCACGCTGAGCAGGCCGGTTGGTGACCGCTGTGTGATTTTCTATGATGTCAACACGGGAGTCGCTGCTGCTTACATCCCGGAAACCCGGGCAGATATGGATGATGATATTTCAGGTTTACATTGACTATCGCATTTCCTCGTAATAAATGCTTCATGGTAGGCCGACGCAGAAGTTTTAATGACTCGCACTTTAGAAGCACTTTCACTGCTTTTTGTTTAGTAATTTGTTTCAAAATTGCTTTCTATTAGGTATTAAATGATATTTTTATGTAGACAGATTTATATTTCAATGTCAGTTAGTTAATCCTAGGGACCACATTATACAATGTATAAGCTTGTAGTGGAGCCACCTATCGGATGTAGGAGAGAACCACAATCAAATGCAAATCCTAGAACGCGATATCGAAGTTTCTCACAATGATTGGAATATATACATGGGCCAACGACTAGTGGCCCAGTGGGGCCGGAATCGCTTCCGTTTTCACCAACCCCACGCTCCGCTACAAGCTAAATATTGTTTAATTTGACAAGATATTCCATGCATTTTGCTGTCAAATGTCGTGTTTAACGGGCGCCTGACTATACACAACGGTTTATAAGTAGCACGATATAACCTTAAAGATTGGTACCAGTAGAGGCCTCTAACATCACAATGAGGTTAATCGCTGTTTAGTCACAGCTCAGTTAAGTCTGACTTAAAAGGTAATGTTTACCATTACCTACTCGAACACGTTAGCGTGAGATATTTTAACTTCCTTCTAAAATTTTCTCTGTCCAACGGACGTAAGGAAAATGATACTCGTTTTTATCCTGGATAAAAACTTGCCTTTGAAAGTTGAATAATTATGTCGAAGGTCGTAAAAGTAAAAAACGGATAGACATTTTGAATAGTATGGGTTTTGGAAGATAATTTGTCTTCTAGCACTTTGTCTGCTTAATTAATTAGGTAAAGTTCTAGAACTGTAAAAGCTATAAGTATTTTTCTTTCATACCATTTAAAATGCCTTCTTCTTCAGCCTATTGCAGTCCACTGCTGGACATAGGCCTCCCCCAGAGCACGCCACAAGGCTACTGCCATGGGGGGTTTTTGCCCATAGCCACCACGCTGGGCCGGCGGGTTGGTGACCGCAGTCTGATTATTGGACTATATTGTCAACATGGGAGGCGCTTCTGCCCGCCTCCCGGAAACCCTTAATCGCCTCATACGATACCCACAATTAAAATGCCTAGCAGTAATAATAATGGCGTGTTCTACAATATGTCTACGACATAGGTACATTATGCATAGTAGGTAGCCTGTAATAAGAATTTCCAGACATATGACCAATATATAGAAACATCCGAGGTTTACCGCACGTTTATTATTCACTACTACATATACAGTATGTCCGATAGAGTTATATTCAATTAATCATAATGACCGTATGATCATAATTTCAATAACCGATATCGACAGATTTTTTGCATATTTCAGATTAAATGTTTTCATACAAAATTTCAAGTTTGGAATTTAAAAAATCCGTTGTTCTTTATGATCTCGAGTATTGAAATTGGTCGTTAGTGCATCTAAAAAGTCGAAATAGGTAGGTCTAGTTTTTATTATAACATTAAAATATTTAGATGTCAACATCATTTTTAATTTTTACGTTTTAAGTGTTTTTTTTTTACATTTTAATGGGAGCTTTTGTTTTTGATGTCAACTTATTGCCTACTCCTGTACATCGGTAGAGATTGCAAAATAAATAATTCCAACCGGACTCAACCCAAAAAAATTAAAATAGCCGCAATTATTTAATAGTCACGGGATAAAATGTTTTATTACAGTGGGTTTGTCGATAAAATTGATTATATTACTAGACCCTAACGGGTCGGCCACCGGTAACAGACACACTTACCTACCTGCAGTAGAATTGTATTGCCAACTAACCTCAGTGGGAATTCCCCTTCCGTTTTATTTTCCTTTTTAGAAGAGTGACTTCATAGATACCTATACACATGGCTGTATTCCCGAAGTGGTTTAGCTAGACTCCACAGGGAGATTCCACAGCCACAGCCAGCATAGCGGAGAAAGGTGATAATGATCAGTGAAAAAGCTAACTTATTGCCTGAGATAATGCCCGATAATTTAATATATCTTACTTAATTATAACCGCGAAAGTTTGTGAGTATGGATGGATGGATGTTTGTTACTCTTTCACTTAAAAACGGCTGGAGCGATTTCAATAAAATTTGGTATGGAGTTAGCTGACACCCTGGAATAACACATAGGCTACTTTTTTTCCTGGGAAAATATTTTTATCCCGTATAATTTCGATATTTTGTTTTTTCTGCAGTCCACGCGGAGGAAGTCGCGGCTACCTGGGTGCTAAATAAACCGCGTTTAAAGTGAGTTGACACTGAGGGCCAATTTTCACAATGATCAGATCGCCATCTGAAGAATAAAGCTGTCTTTATCCTAATCAAGTTTTAGAGAAGGTTTTAAATGAATGGCATTGTGTCCATAGAAATCCATAACAAACTCTGTGAAATAAATGATTCAATCTTTTCTATTAGTAACCAGGGGTATTGGATACTGGATTTTTTTAAATAAAATAAAATTCTTTATATACGAGTACGTAACGTTTTATATAAGTACGAAATATTTTTCCGAAAAAATATCTTATCCCTGGAAAATTAGTACATTTTATAGCGCCTAACTAATTTTAATAGCAATTTCTTCCCAACTCAAATTTGTGAAGAAAAATAATAAAGTAACAAAAACGTCTATAATCATCTGCACCTCATCAACCCCTAAAAACCACCCTCCAAAAGAAACAGCACAATAAGGGCTCGAGCACTCAGCTCAATGAAACTCAGCCTAATCCTGCCAGTGTGCGAGCACCCTAATCCCACCCTGACTATGATTTATAGGGGATGAAATTTAGGGGTGTTAAAGGATTTTTTTAGAAGTGCAATGCGATTAGGTGAAGGGTTTTAATTGAGTTATATTTTTATCTGATGACAATAGCACTAGACAAAATTATTGAAGACTAAATCTGAAATATGCTAAAAAGAATCTCAAAATCGGTTATTTAAATTGCTGTAACTGGAAAAAGGGTAGGTAGGTAAACTATAAATCCAAAAACCACAAGTGCTTAGAGAGACAAAGTACCTAAATAACCAACACAACCTTCAGAACCTAGGCCTTGTTTATTCTAGATTTAGTGCCCTAGACTAGGGCACCTTGAACGATACATACAGTACTAAAGATCACGTCCTTAATAATATAACAGTAGGTACGTAATAATATATTTTTTTAACCAGAGACTACATAGGTTAAATTAAACAAAAGTTGTTGAGTTTAACCTATGTAGTCTCGGGTTAAAATTATCTATTAATTTTAAATTATCTATATTAAAAAAAAATTAAAAGGTTCTATTAAAATTAATAACTACATAGGATAAATTAATGTAACTACATATATAGTCTCGGGTTAAAAATAAGTTAACTAATATAAAACTACCTTATACGCCTGAAAAGGGTATGAAAGGGGTATCAGCGAATCCTCGTAGCCCGTGTGTAATGAAATATGGCCGTCACGTAGGCGTGTTTGATAAAGAAAGTTTATTAGAACTTCTCCCGAGACGTGTTGCGCCGAAAATCAAATCACTAAAGTCAAACTTTACGGAGAAAATGTCTTATAAGGTAGTATTATTGTCCTGGACTATCTTGTAAAAGGTTCATAGATACAATAATCACGCCTTTATCCCTTACGGGGTAGGCAGAGCACCAAGGGCCGATATAACCACATGGTGCCACTTCTGACCAATTTTGAGGGTATAGTTGAGATGTGCAAGTTCGGTCAGTAGTGACGGGTGGTCAGCCCATCGCCTACAAAACACCAAGATCCTCTTGTCCCTCTACTGACTTGTACAGTATGTCCGGGAAGAGAAGCAGCTGTAGTACTTATTACGTTTTTTTTCCACTCCCAGAGCAGCATAGAAGCAAATGGTATCTGGATTAAAACTAGGCTTTTCGTGTGTCTATATTTAAATTAAACACTGTCACTTAGCTATACCCGAGAAGGGTTGGCATCAGGCAGGCAGCCGGCCGTAAAACAAGCGCGTAATCTTTAGCAATATAAGTTTCAAAAGAAACCATATTGCGCCGACCAAATTAATAATGAGATAAGGGCAGGAAGTTAATGATATTTAAACACTGTCTAAACAGCGTCTAACTTTAGCTGGCGGCTAAATGCGTTTTTATAATAGATAGGTTTATACAATTGTTCAATTGTGTTCCAACAGCTTTGTTATAACACCGTTAAGGTACAGGCTTAAGCATATCGCGTGTCTATCTTTAAACAAAGTCTAAACAGCTGTGATGGTCGGGTTAGGTTCGAAACGAAATCATTGAATAGTCGAATAATACTAGAGCATATTGTATAAAATATTAATAAGAAAATGAAAGAAAAAATTCACCCAAGTGAGATTATTATTGTGGTTATAATTCTTATTAAATACAGATTACATGAGTACATGCTGTACATGAATGGACTGCAGTCCATCGTGTCCAACATAAAATAGAACAAATGATTATTACGAGTATATAGATAGAGGCTAAAAACGTTTTTGTAAATAGATTTTTTTTAAACGCGCGTTTATCAGCCGTCTAACTGTTTTGTAATAGTAACACCGTTAATGTTTATTGCTATTTATAAGTATGCTATAGGATCTTATACGCGAATCTGCAATTCTGGATACCTAGTGTATATCATATCACAATTATAGGTACCTACAAAACTAGCTTGGCAAATTATAAGAATAATTATAATAATATCATATTATACGTCATGGCACGTTGCCATCACGTCGCAAACTAGTTGATAAAGAAACTTTATTAGCGCAGATACGTGCTACCGCCGCACTAGCACGTAACTCGCATAAATATTAGGAATTATCCTAGTTTGAGCGGTCGCCGTTTTTTGCGCGGCGTTATATAGTTTAAGTTTTTAATTTAGTCAAGTAGTTTGGCTGTAAGTTTAAAAAAAAAGTTTATTTTTATGTGAAGCGGCTTTTTTATTCCGTACATTCGTGTAGAAACAAAAACGTTAGGTACTTAAGTACCTTTTGCTAATTTGGAAGTTGCGAAGAACAGAGTTTAAAGAATGTGGCTCAAGTACATACAGATAATTATGTTTATTTATTTATTAAGACACACCAATAGTATAGGTACACATATACAATAAAGTTTGGTACCTATTTTAGCTTATGCGCATACCAATTATGTTCCCAAAATGGGGTATCAGATCCTAATTTCCAGGTTCAGCATAACGGAGACGGATGTACATAAGTGATCAGTACCAAGCTAGCTCATCGCCTGAGAGAACGTCCCTTAGGTACAGATATAAATAAAGTATTTATTAAATTTATGAGGTAAATATTGAATTGTATCAGGCGTCACTATTCGGCAGTTCAAATCTCTATTGAGGGATCGCCCGCCACCGGGCCCTATACCCTCCGCTGACCCTCGGATTTGCCTACTCATGATCACGAACACAAGACACTACAGTCGCAACGAGAAGCCAGATCCAAGCACCTAGCATGCAACCATAAATACATAGCTGCTAATCCGAAAACCAATTAAAATTTTAATCGACATATGTTTCGCCAACACCCGTGGCATCAGGATTAGTTTTCCATGTTAGTTCTATCTATCGAACCAACTAACTAACGTAGTTATGAGGTAATTCAAAATATGGGTAAAATTAATGAAATTGTATTAGGCGTTACAATTCGGAAGTTCAAACATTCATTCAAAAGGGCATTCGTCTATCTATTTTGGAACAATCGGAGATTTTGAAGGCCAAATATTCTGGTGTAAACCTTTTAAATGAACAAGTTGAGTTTGCTTCTCCACTTTTAAATTCAATTGCTAGAATAAATAAATAGTAACCTTATGTAATAGCTTGTCAATGTCAATAACAATTTTTGTTGGCAATGGAATATGTTGTTGCATACATCCTTGTTTTCTTTTACTAATTTATCAATATTTTGGTGAATTTTTGAATTTTTTCATTAAAATTTAACTAATTTACCCAATACTAATTGGTTTGTGTGCACAAATAGTATCTATTTATTTTAAATATAAATAATGGTGGGTAATTATTTATATATTTTTTAATACCTAGTAGAGGGTAGTTAATTCTGTGTAGGTAATGTGTTGGGTTTTAGAGTTTCATAATAATTAGTGGTTTACTAATTTACTAATTTCTATAATCCTGAGGATGCCACGGTTGTTGGCGAAACATATGTAGATTGTTTATCTAGTTTTTGATTTCGGAAATAGTGCGATGTATTATCTTGCATGCTAGGTGCTCGGGTCTGATTTCTCGTGGCAATTGTAGTTAGTGCAAGTGCCTGTTTTCGCAGTTATGAGTTATCAGATCCGAGGGTCAGTGGAGGGTGTAGGGCCCGGTGGTGGGCGCACCCATAGTCAATGGGTAAAATTTTATGTTTTACTCCTTTTATGTTGTAAATTTTTTCTTTCAATTTTTTTTCGAATAAAATTAAAAAAAAAACTGTTTTAGTGTCAGACGCATATTCCCTATTACGTAATTAGATAGATTTCAACACGCCACGGATATTTGTTTTTACTCTGTCATGCTCGCAACCGCTGCGTGTTATAATATATTTGCCAGAATAAATTTTTGCTATTATTTCGCACGTTTCGTTAACGGTTCGTTAACGGTTGCGCTGCTTTTCGGCTGAAAATTTCAGCGGAATAGTCACCCAAGTCTAGACGCTAACTCAGTCATTCATTCGCTCCATTCACTCGAAAATAACGAGAGTCAAATAGTTCAGCCACTATTCAAATAAAACGATATTTCTTTATTCTGGCAGATATTTATTTACAGAAAAGTAAAAAAGCTAATAATGTTTATGTTTATAAATATTTACCACCCACAACTTGGTCGGTGTACATCTTAGAATTCCCGGTAGGTATTTCTCGTTCCCGTGGGAATTTCAGTAAATCTTTTCTTAGCGGACCTGTTCTACACATAATCTACCTTCCTAAAAATTGTATTATTCATCAAGTGATTCGAGATTATTCGATTTTAATCGCACCTACGAGTATGCCGACTTAATAAGTATTACAAAAGCAAAAATAACTTTATTTGTTTGTTTGTTACCCCTTCACGCTTTATTTATTCAATCAATCTTCTTTGAATTTTGCATAAATATATACATATATAAGGGAGTACGGAGAAAGACAGAAGACTACATTCTGTAATCCACACGGACGAAGTCGCGGGTAACAGCTAGCTGCTTAGTCTAAATAGGTAATTTAGCGCATTTTTCACGCTTTTCGCACTACCATCGTAACCAAAGCACAAAAACGAGCAAAAAACCTCTGAAAATTTTATCGTTGAATGAATTTTTCTTGAATATTTCCACTACATTTCCTCCGTAGAAAACAGTCGAGCTGACACAATGGGTGATTATCGGGAAAAATACAAAAAATATCTTAATTATGACCACAAAAAGAAAGAGTAGTTTAAAACTTTGCATTTGATTAAATTGAGGGTATTTTTTGATTATACTATAATAATCGTAGATGACAGAAGAAGGCTTTATTTATTCATATACATTACGGGTAGATAGAAGCGGGATCGCAAAGGACGTCATACAAGCACGTTTAGTACAGCGTGGGGTATTTAAGAAATCAGTGACAAGTTGTACCTACTATCATCCCTTAAGGAAAAGTTGCGTATAACGTTGTATATACAGAGGGTTATAAATACGAATGTATCTTGTTGAAGTCAGAGTATGTGAGTAAGAAAAACTGTCTTGTTTTGTTAGTTGGTAGAGAATGCCAATGAAAGCATTAAACTCACCCTTATATGTATATAGGTAGGTAGGTACTTAGTACAAAAAAGAATTCTGTCTAGCTATGTTGGAATCTGTGAAATTCTACTTTGTTTACATACATATGGGTAGGCAGAGACTACAGATCTCCATTTAGTACGTTCCAAACATATCTCTTTCGCCTCATCCACATTCATTAACATCTTCCTTCATACATGCTCGCCGGTTTCGGGTGCTCTTAACTAGCCCTTTTGCTTTGTTTTCTACAGAGAAAAGGGGGTTCAAAACTAAACTTTTATTTCAATCGAGTTTCTCGCAAAAGCTTTGATTCTACAATCAAGTTTTGACATATCGCTGTCTTTTTCAAATACCTCAGTTTCGATAGAGACGTGTATACTAGGTAAAGTATAGTATGTTCTCGATTCAGGGCGCGTCACTCACAGGTTCTCACACACTCCAGATTTTAGAGATTTCCGGAGAATAGGGTGTGGTGCTACTGTTAGCGGAATTATAGAATACCTAACCTGAATATAATTTTTGATTTATTAATAATTTTATTATATTTGTTCATAGTTTGGTACAATATGGTGATAATCAGAATTATCACAGTGCAAAATAATATGCATATGGCATGAAATGAACGTATAAAGAACAACGGACGTAATGCTGTCAATGCACATATTGAAGCACCAAAATGGCGGTGCGTTGCGCATGTGTGCGTATTTTCTAGTAGGCGCCGAGCTTACTATGGTTTGTATGTGTGGGTGGATAACGCGTCATAATACATCCCTACTCCATGGAATATGTGTATTGATAACACTCTGTCCGTTATTATTTATACCTTCATGGTTCATATGACATCATTATCAAATATTATAAAACAAGTTGCTTCCCACTGTTTGTCTGTCCTTAAGATCTTTATAATTACGTAACGGATTTTGATGTGTTTTTAAAAAGAGGTAGATTCATAAAGAGAGTTAGGTCCATAGCCGCGCCGCCGGCTCATAGTGGGTGATGAAAAGTAGAGTGTACTCGTATCATTTGGGCGCAAAATATATTTTTGGCTCGGGCGACATACTTTGAATCCCTCGCTACGTTCAGGATTTTACTAAAGAATCCCTCGCCGCGCTCGTGATTCTACTCTAGAATTCCTTACTTCGCTCTGGATTCAGAAAAGCGCCCTCGCCGTAAAAATATTATTTTGCTACCTTATGATGCAATCTACTATCTATTTTAAGCCGCTACAACTCAGACCACACCAACCTAAAGGCGCGCACTCACAATCAACACTCATCCACTTGCACGTCGCCGCATTTTCCTATACCAATACTCTTTACCGTGTAAACGAACGCTAGAGGGCGGATATTGACAACACCAGCAGTAGTTACTGCTATGCTAGTACTTGTAACAGTAACTTATCGTTGCTTTATTCTTATTTAATATGATATGATCCTATACAACATACATACCTATAGACGACTGTGTACCAAAACATGGAATAGTCAGAACTGCAGGATCGCGAAGGAGATCCACAACCACGTTTAGCCCAGCGGAGTTAGATGTAACAAGTTGCTATAATAGCTATGTACCTAATTTAAACACTTCGATATCCTTCCAGGATATAAACTATCTTTCAACCTCCTCACGCCTACTATATATATATAACGTATACTTAGTATATGTATTATGTCAATCGTCAGCCAGCTGGACATAGGCTACCATATTTAGGCTATATGACTATGAGAGTCACCACGCTGGACAGGCGGGTTGGTGACCGCAATGTGATTTTTGGACTATGTTGGCAGCACGGGAGACGCTACTGCCCGCCGCCAGAATGTATTATGTAGGTACGTACATCTTAAAGTGCTGTAGAAAATAAAAGAGTAGGTACACGCCACGTATTTAGTAGCCCGTGTGCGCTGTCCTAAAGGAACCTTTGTCAGAATCGCGGTGATAGATCGAATAGAAGTGGTACTCACTGACAAGTCACCTTACCCGAATTCATACGGGATATGACATAAGAAAACTTCGGAAACTAGGTGATCAAGAATAGAAACTTTTTAGTCGAAATTTTAAAATATCAGAGAGTTACAAACACACACTTCTGTGTTCTTGAAATGGCGTACTGCTGGACTATAAACATGATTACGTGGCTGTGGGATATTGACAAAATATCGTAAGTGTCGACCAAAGAACTCGGGCAGTTCTTGACTCAGAACTCAGCGTGTAACAGATCGTAACAGCTATCCCCGCTATGCCTGAGGGATCTGCATTTCTAGCTAGTTTTGGGATCAAACTTGTGTGTATATAGGTACTCGTATATATTTATACACACCTCGAGACTAGACAAAACACTATAAAAACAGGGACGATAGAGATTTGGGTCCAGTCGACACATTTGACGGTCCACCCACCCAAGGGACGACAAAAAACTGTGTTATGGGCTATCATTACTCGCTAATATAATTTATAGACATACATGCAATGATCTGGCAACTTGTCAGTCACTGCAGTCGTGCAGTGCTGGCTATTCCATTTTGATATCACAGCTTGTTCTCTATTAAAAGGCTGTGAATATTTATTATTTAGTAATAAGTCACCATGAATATCGGGAGTTCTTTCTGGCAACCCTCCTATTTTACGATGCTATTTGGCAAGCAAAGGCCATTAGGTAACTGTGTCACATGTGTTTGAAACTGGAGGTACCAGCATGACATAACATGGTAGGAGTAATGAGATGGATGAAAAGTTCATAAAGAGAATTAGGTACATACATAACAACCCCTTTGGATTCAAAAGTTTTATGATAGTTACGTACCTACGACACAGAAGTTCACAGAACAGTATTTGTGTATTTTGCTTAATTTTGTGTCTTGTGCTTTTTATTTTTAATCTCCAAAGCTCGATCTATGAACATCGCAAATAATACTCGTATAAGTGAGAGTTTGTAATTATGTTTGGATGATTACAAGTCTAGATGTTTGCTATTTAACGGATTTCAATTAAACTTGGTATTTATAGCTTAAATATCAGAAACTGCACGATATTGTTCGTACACATAGCCGTGAAACATGGAGAGTGTGTTTTTTATATGGCGTAGGCATCCGGTAAGAGAGGTTTTCCCAAAATTTCTACGGGAACAGAAATTCTAAAGTTTAGGCAGACAAAATAAAAAGCTATATAATTATGTTTCTCTACCAAAAAGCATTTTATTTGGATACACCAACAGTATGTAATACAGATTGATAGCGTACCATCTGTAACGCACCGCGTGCGTCAGACAAGCTATCCATCTGACAAAGGCATCGCCTCGCTTTTATGTTATGCTGGTAGTTTTACTTATAAATACAATAAATATTTGTAATCCACAGCTGTGTTCCCAAAAATGGGCAGCCAGAACTGCAAGATCGCGAAGGAGATCTGATATGTAAGGGAAAATATCGTCTGCTCAAGCAGTTGTTTATATTAACTGACAGATAGGAAGATGCATGGTTATAGCTAGCCAATATATATTACAAGATCCCACAGCTACGTTTATCATGGCAGGATCAGATGTAATCGACTCATACGACATGCACGGAACGAGATGCAGATGTTCTAGTGAATCCCCGCATCAGCACATGCATTGACGGTTTATTTCGGATTGGTAAAATGACATTGTATAGTAAAATAGAAAGGTACCGCGTCGTTAAATATTTCAGCCTCGTTACTTACTATTTTTCACGGATTTCGTAATTTTAAAGCAATTCAGAGTGAAGCCCCGCATCAGCACAGGAATTGCACCTTCTGTAAGTCTATGGTACTCAAATAATCAGCAACGTAAACAAACAGACTATGGCCCTAATGAAGGACACTGAGGGCCGGCGAAGGGTGTGGTGTAAGTCAAAAAGTGTAGCGGTTAGGTTTACAGTCAAGTGTTATACTGCACGTCTCCAACGAAGAGCAAATTGAAAAATTACAATCACTACATATTGTAATACAAAATCGCTTCCCACTGTCTGTCTGTCCTTTTGTATGCTTAGATCTTTTTACCTAGGCTACGGATTTGACCAGAGAGTCAAAACGGGAGATCGAGCCTTGTGGTATGCTGTGGGGCAGTGGACTGAAATAGGCTGATAGTAGGATGCTAAACATGGATAAAGAATCTCTTTTATTATTCTGCAGCTATTTAGCTACCCCATTTTGTGAACACGTCCGTGTGTAAATATTCTTCTTCAGCCTATTGCAGTACTGCTGGATGTAGGCCTCCCCCAGGGCACGCCATAAGGCTACTGCCACAGGGGGGTTTGCCTATAGTCACCACGCTGGGCAGGCGGTTTGGTGACCGCAGTGTGATTTTCGGACTATGTTGTCAGCACAGGAGGCGCTGCTGCCCACCTCCCGGAAACCCTTAATCGCCTCGTACGATACCCACGGGCAGGCATGGGGTGGTACAAACTCTACTCTGTCGGAACCACGCGGCTAATACCACCACCATATTATGTATTATAAAATGTTAGCATCAACGTCATCTTATATAAATAGGTGTACCACGGACATATTTAAATATATGATATAATTATTTATTTCCTGTAACTTAGACCATGCCACAGTCCACGCTGTATCTCTTTGATACCTGCTGGCGTTTGATCATTTTGTTAAAAACGAATAACACACCAAAATACAGACTTAATTTTTAAACAGCTTGGGCTTTGCGTAATTTTATACATTTTGCATCAAGGTAAAAAATTATGAAAATTTTAAAGAGAGATTCGTTATTTAAGTTTCAGATTTTTTTAGATAATTTTCTAAAGTATCTATGTAATTTAATAATGTAATTATTTTTTAGTGATATGACTGGATTTAGTCGACTAAAAAGACTGTGTTGTTGTTTTAAGTTTTTTTCACTTTCAGGGTCGTTAGGAGATTGGTTAACTTACTTTTTTACCCGTGCATAGGTATATTCATAAGGCAGTGTTCTCTTAATGGACATATCAAAGCGGGCTCATATATTAAAATCTGCAGATATATCACAATCTGCTCATCATCATCATTTCAGCCCTGGGAAGTCCACTGCTGGACATAGGCCTCCCCCCATTCTGCTCACCAGATTTTATTAATATACTAGTGGAGTTCGCGACTTCGTCCGCGTGTACTGTAGAAAAAACAAAATGTCGAAATTATCCGAGATAAAAATATTTTCCCAAAGTAGCCTATGTGTTAATCCAGGGTGTCAGCTGACTCCATACAATATTTTATCAAAATCGCTCCAGCCGTTTCTACGTGAAAGAGTAACAAATATCCATACTAACAAACTTTCGCGTTTATAATATTATAGTAGGAAGTGGGATTTCAGAGAGTATCGTAAAAGGCAGTCAGATACGACACATGATATATTTTCCTATATACTTTCATCATTCATCATCATTTACAGCCCTGAGAAGTCCACTGTTGGACATAGGCCTCCCCCAACAACCTCCACTCCGACCGGTCGGAAGCCGCCTGCATCCAACCGACGCCCGCGACCTTGGCCAGGTCGTCCGTCCACCTCGCGGGTGGCCATCCCACGCTGCGCTTGCCGATACGTGGTATCCACTCTAGAACTTTCCGACTCCATCGGCCATCAGTTCTTCCAGCTATGTGCCCTGCCCATTGCCACTTCAGCTTGCTGGACCGTTGAGCTATTTCGGTGATCTTTGTACGTCTGCGGATCTCCTCATTTCTGATTCGATCACGCAGAGAGATCCCAAGCAAGGTATACTTGATAAGTCCTATATTCACATCGCAAATAAAAATTGCCCATTTCTTAGCTAAAATTGTCACCTACACCCATGTGTCCCGACTTAAATTAAGGAGCCTTAAGGGTCTTGCCACATAAACATGAAATGACATTGCAATTTTTCACTGATGAGTAAGTCTCTTTACTTTGCTTTTTATATAGGTATACATATCATGATCTCCGACCGTATTTCGGCCAATGCGACCAATCTCCATGGAGATTGGCCAGACACGCAGGAGATACCTACGTACCACAAGTGTGTGCGTAAACACAGATGCACTCTATTCCCTTACTCTCATAGTCCGATGGGACGGAAAGCCGACACGACCGGAAAGAGATAAGGCGCAGTTAAAATCTGTACATGAAATAAATTCATTAGTAAAGGCCCGTGACTGGGATCGAACTTACGTCTCCCGCTTGGAAGGTGCATGTCTTAACAACTGGGCTATCACCGCTTTTAAGATATACATATGGGTACTGTGCTGAGGTGGGGCTTCACTAGAATACATTTTACTTTATATTAATGGAGAAGTGTTTTTATAAATTTATCTTAGTCAAGATATTATATATTATAAAATTATTAATAAAGAAATGGAAAAAATTCCTCACCCGGGTGGGAATCGAACCCACGACCCCTGCATTCCGCGTGTCAGTGCTCTAACCACTAAGCCACCGGGTCAATTACTCGGATGACGAATTTTACCATCTCTTTTCTAAATTACATATTGGCAACGTTATTTTTCATCCCGATAGCTATACACTAGCCAAATCTCGGCAAACAAAGCTGAATCCCTCAGCACAATGTTTAAAGATGAAACGATCAACCATATCCTAACGGATTATATTAATGGAGAAGTGTTTTTATAAATTTATCTTAGTCACGATATTATCTACACTAATATTATAAAGAGGAAAACTTTGTTTGTTTGGTTGTAATGAATAGGCTCAAAAACTACTAGACCGATTTCAAAAATTCTTTCACCGTTAGAATCCTTATTGGACCTGGATGAACATAGGCTATAAGAATTTCCCGATATTCCCACGGGAAGGCGACCAACGGGAATTCTATATTTTTTACGAAAACCGCTATACATGTGACGCTGAAATCGGGCATATATGTTCATTGGGGACAGCGAGGGAGGACTAAAAACGGATTTCCCGAAATTCCCACGGGAAGGGGACAAACGGGAATTCATAGTTTTTACGAAAACCGCTATACATATGAAGCTGAAATCGGGCATATATGTTCATTGGGGACAGCGAGGGAGGACTAAAAACGGATTTCCCGAAATTCCCACGGGAAGGGGACAAACGGGAATTCATAGTTTTTACGAAAACCGCTATACATATGAAGCTGAAATTGGGCATATATGTTCATTAGGGACTGCGAGGAAACACTAGAACGGATTTCCCGAAATTCCCACGGGAAGGAGACCAACGGGAATTATTTATTTTTTACGAAAACGGTTAAACATGTGAATCTGAAGTTGAGCATATATGTTTATTTGGGACCCCGAGGAAGCACTGGGAACGGATTTCCCGAAATTCCCACGGGAAGGGGACAAACGTGAATTAATTTTTTACGACAACCGCGATAACATATAGGCTACTTTTTACACTTAACATATAGGCTACTTTTTATTTTTTCTGTAGTCCACGCGGACGGAGTCGCGGGCGTCCACTAGTATATTATAAAATTATTAATAAAGAAATGGAAAAAATTCCTCACCCGGGTGGGAATCGAACCCACGACCCTTGCATTCCGCGTGTCAGTGCTCTAAACACTAAGCCAATTTATTCTTTAGTCATTACAAAAACTCAAAACTAGATACAACTTTCCACAAAACTGCTTGCCCCGATAAGCTGCATCTCCTTCCGTGTATATCGTATGAGGCGACTACGGAAATCAGGGGCGTACTTTCAGACGAAGAGCAAACAACTTGACCCCGCTGTGTTTAACGTGACTGTAAGGATCGCCTTCGTGATCTTGCAGTAGGTACCTCATTTTAGGTACAAAGCAATGTCGTATATACTACAGGAGTTTTACTTTCCAAAAACGTAAAACATACGATTTTCTGCGACAAAATTCAAAAATCAAATCGTTATTGCATGAGTGTTATTTTACAATGGTATGGTCTCTCCTTTTAAGTTTAAAGCCTTATTAAGTTGTATTAGCCATGTGATTATATATTTTTTACATTGTGTGTCATGGTGTAGATATTTTTAGTCGGTTTATTTTATTATAAATTGACACGTCGTAATATGCAACGTATGCCGATACGATGTGTCGTTTTCTCGATGACGTGGCAACGTGAAACAATACCGTGTCATAATATCATGACGCGATGTCGTGTATCCAGGGCCGGATTTAGGGGAGGGCGAGCGGGGCTAATGCCCCGGGGCCTCCACAAATGGGGGGCACCCACAGTAGAGATTTCGGAAAAAAATCTTTCAACTAGTAAACATCTTTTCCTTTGATATTTTTTTGGCTCATTTACCTTTACCTACACTACTTTGTACATACATGATTATTTGATTCTTCTTCTTCAGCCTATTGCAGTCCACTGCTGGACGTAGGCCTCCCCCAAGGGCACGCCACAAGACTACTGCCACAGGAGGGTTTTGCCCATAGTCATCACGCTGGGCAGGCGGGTTGGTGACCGCAGTGTGATTTTCGGACTATGTTGTCAACACGGGAGGCGCTGCTGCCCACCTCGCAGAAATCCTCAATCGCCTCGTACGATACCCATGGGCAGGCAGGGGTGGTACAAACTCTACTCTGCCGGCACCACGCGGCTGATTATTTTATTATATTCTAAAATATCAACAGAAATAATTGATCTATATTTTATTTGGAACATAATTTAGGGGAAGGGGGCCTCCGCTCTTTTGTTGCCCCGAGGCCCCCGGACCTCTAAATCCGGCCCTGTGTTTATCTGAAAGAGCCTTTATCCGGCCCGATCAGGGTCTTTGAAATTTCTATAAAGCGAGACAGGTAGGTATAAATAACACTTAAATACCTATCTCGGGAAAGAATGAATCAGGCTTTCTATCTAGAGCTAGTTTTCTGGGACAAGGCGTTTAGGGTTGGGACAAAATCTATCGATATTTTTCGATATTTATCCTTTATAGAAATTTGGTTTGAGTTGTAATGACATCTTATATACAAAATTTTTGTGTTACAATGTTAGTTACCATTCTCCTCCCAAACGACTTGCCTGATTTTTATGAAATTTTATATGTATGTTCGGTAGGTTTGAAAATAGGTCGTAAACAATTTTTTATAAATTATTTATTTCCGGAAAGTAACCGGAACTTGCTTATTTATTCGAGAGGATAGTATTAGAAATTTGTTAGATTAACCTGTCGAATACTATTTTTCTATCAAAGATTTTTGGAAAGCGTGCATGCATAGCCATTTTAAGGACACTTTCTATTGTTCAATCATTATTTTCGATACCTAACTCAATCGATAAGAGTTTCACATCCCTAAAATCTAGATAAATGGTGTTCCGGTCCTCTTTCGGTGTAGGATACATCAATAATACGTCGCTTCCCTTCATATATCGTAGATATGGAGCAAGGATGAAGAGGAGAAGCGACCTTAAAGCCTTGCCATTTGCCGTGCCCCTACGTTACACCCCAAGCCATTCAGCCATTGCCATCCCATAAGCTTAGACCTCCTACTGGTCTGTAGGAGTAAGCCTTGACGGCGTGGGCGTCCTAGCCATACCATACTTTTCTAAGGGGTGCACGCCGCATTCGGGACACCATTCTGTGCTGATGCGGGGCTTCACTAGAATACATCAGCTGCATCTCCTTCTGTGTATATCGTAAGAGATGACTAAAGAACTCAGGCGTTTTCTCAGGCGATGAGCTAGCAACTTGTCAATTAATCATTTACATCTATCCCCAATATTAGTTATGCTAAGCGTGGCTGTGAGATCTCCTTTATGATCCTGCAGTTCTGGCTACCCCATTTCGGAAACACGACCGTGTGCCTTATATGCACAGGATTTACTTGATCTACTTGATGGCCACCACTGCCACAAGACTGGTATCATAGTCCCTCCTCTCGATCCCTACATCCATGATCGTTCATATGTCGTGGATATATGATATATATATCTCCTATATTGTATACTACTTCCGACGTGGACGGGTTTATAAGAGATTTTTCATTTTGTCTAGGATTTTATATTTTTACTAGCTGACACGGCAAACTTCGATTTACATACACCTATCTATACATATAATAAAAATGTAACGGATCGCTGTCTGTACATGGAAGATATATAAGAAAAAATATTATAGAATACCTTTGTCAACGCAATAGTACACAAAACAATGATTTTTGGAATTTTTGTTTGTTTGTCGGTTTGTCTGTGCGTTTGTGCACGCTAATCTCAGAAACGGCTGAACTGATTTCGATGCAGTTTTTAGGAATATATTGTGACAGGTCTCACTTAACATATAGGCTACTTTTTATCCCGGAAAAAGTTTTTATCCCGGATAATTTCGATATTTCGTTTTTTTTTATCTGTAGTCCACGCGGACGGAGTCGCGGGCGTCCACTAGTACATAATATACAAGTGAACGCCCGCGACTTCATCCGCGTGGACTGCAGACTAAACATAATGTCGTAATTATCCGGGATAAAAATTATCCCCTACAAAGTGTCCGTCTCATGGTTCTAAGCTACCTCCCACCTAATTTTCAACCAATTCAATACAGCTGTTCTTGACTTATAAATAGTGTATCTAACACGACTTTCTTTTTTTATAAGTACCTAGTTATATACATATATATAGATAATGCCGCGTGGTGTGCCGGCATAGTAGAATTCGTACCACCCCATGTCTGCCCGTGGGTATCGTACAAGGCGATTAAGGGTTTCCGGGAGGTGGGCAGCAGCGCCTCCCGTGTTGACAACATAGTCCAAAATACAAACTGCGGTCAACAACCCGCCTGCCCAGCGTGGTAACTATGAGCAAATACCCCCCATGGCAGTCTTGTGGCGTGCCCTGGGGGAGGCCTACGTCCAGCAGTGGACTGCAATAGGCTGATGATGATGATGATTGTAGTCACGGTAGATTATAGTCACGCCCATTATACCCCGAAGAGGTTGGACATAAATGTGAAAATAACACACCCACTTTTCACCAAGCCTCACGTGGTAAAGGGTGAGCCTGCCGCCGCTTTTTGGGCACGAACACAAAACAAAGACAAAAACGTTAATTTACCATACTAAATGGGGGTTGGTAGTAGAAAGGTGAAAATAAAGGGATGAATGTATTTTTAGCGATAACAAAATTATAAATAAAAAAAATTGGCCAAAGGGTATTCCACCCTTATCACGTAGGGGTGTTAAAAATAGATATATCCTATCTCAAGAGTCAATGATAACGTCAAATATTTATCGCGCTAATAATTAGATCGCGCTAAATAATTATATTACTTTTAAACTTTGGGCCAATTCTCGAAAAGTCTCGAGTTGGAACGAAGCCGAAACGGAACCATTGTACTCGTAGACGCTCAGAACAAAGCAATTATTACTTTATGGTGACGTAATTAGACACATTTCAGCACGAGACAGATATTTGTTTTCATTCTGTCATACTCGCGACCGATGCGTGCTAAAATATACCTTATTACTGAAACGGTAGTTCATCGGTTCGTTAGTGGTTGCGTTTCGGCTCCAAAATTTTCAATATTCGCCCCCTGTTTTGGTTATGCTTTAGCTTTAGTTTGGCTGTGTTAATTTGACAATAACGTCTTTCTTTTGCTTGTCTACAATATAGGATCTACTTAAATTACAGTTACATTATTTAACTGTCAAGTGATATTAAAATATGTTCAATAGTCTGCGTATAATACTAACCAATCAATCATTCTTACAAATTGTCACATAGGTATAAATATAAATTCTCTTATTGGTAGGATTTATATTCACTATAGGTGCGCCCACCACCAGGCCCTGCACCCTCCACTGACCCTCGGATCTGATAACTCATAATTGCGACAACAGGCACTTGCACTAACTACAATCGCCATGAGAAACCAGACCCGAGCACCTAGCATGCAAGACGATACATTGCACCATTCCGAAATCAAAAACTAGATAAATAATCTACATATGTTTCGCCAACAACCGTGGCATCCTCAGGATTATAGAAATCAGTAAATTAGTAAACCACTAATTATTATGAACCTCTAAAATCCAACACATTACATTAGGATTTATATTAGTTGCTTTGTACCCGCGATACGAGACTTCAGAAATTATGTGGTTAGGTCAGATTCAGATCATTCATTTGTATAAATATGGTACTTACATAATAATGATTAGCTCCTTAGCTTAATTTGGCTCTTGTAGAGTTTGTGATAATATACTATGCAATTGAACAAAAATTCGCCAGGTTTTCATTCGAAGCGAAGCGAGGACTCGTCAGTTGTACACTCCGCTAGCACTCTACATCGAATGGAGTTGAACCAGGTCAAGGGGCTGTCACGCCCAAACCGCTGAGTACTGTTAGGTATAGAGGAGGTATAATATGTTATATGTTATGTGGAAAAAGGTTTCTAGGTGTAGTAATAAATGGGTGTGAATTACTAGACAAGGATTAGTAAGTAAAATCTGTAATTCGATTACTTACGTAAAAATACAGGTTGTAACAAAAGGGGTATGTCAAGCGAAAATCTATGAAAAAGCCCACTATAGAGAACTTATTCCCAAAATTTGAGACTCGAAATTAAATGTTTATTTTACCAGTTAGTATGGAGAATTCCCAAACAACTCAGGAATGTTCATACAATCTTAAAAAATAAACATGTGATTTAGAATTTCAAATTTCGGGAATATGGTCTATATACTGGGCTATTCATAGCTTTTCGCTTAACATACCCTTTTTATTACACCCTGTATATATTTAGAAAAAAATATAAGGTGCTATTTTTACATTACGTACATACCTACACGATGTACGCATGCAAGATATGCGCAAAAGCGTAATCTATCGGCTAAAGCTTCTGTACTTATGTAAAAGTTCTTTCGCGACAGCACCGCTTTCCTAGGAAACCAAAGCTTTAAAGACGGACAAACTAGTACAAAAATTAATAATATTCTTCATATTACGTTCATAATATATAATATTATTCACTCGGGTGAGGAATTTTTACCATTTCTTTATTAATAATTTTATAATATTCTTATGTTTAACATTGACTATTTGGAACTACATATCCTTAGGTGTTATACACAAAATCAGCCACTGTAAGTGGAGGCTCTTAACCCAACATTTTAAGGTAAAATTTCCCAAGAAGTTGACTCATTTTTCCGACTCCTGAGGTCAAGTGCCGCGGGGCCCTTGTCGCCAAGAAGCTGGCTTTAAGGGCCCCGCTTGAGATGCGGGGTTTTACGTTTTACTGCGTTTAAGGGATTTTGCTGACGATATTATGTACGATCGCGACATTGATGGTAAAATTTTGGTGGTTCATACTGCTGTAGAATTTGTGATTATCATTTTATTTTATTTTAATCATAATAAATAATAGTAAATATATAAATATCCCTATACTTTACAATACATTAACTTAGCCCCGCGAGATCTGTAAGGTCTTGTATCGTGAGTACGAAAAAGTATACAAAATCAGAATCATCCATTACTCGGAAACAAACATCGATATTCGCTTGCACCTAGTAAGCACCTAGCGGGATCAGAATCCGGGACCTAATGGCATCGCTGACAGGGTCACTATGACAGAAATATGTAGGGCTTATGGCTGAAACCTAACCGTAGAATATCACCGAAAAACGATTACGGAAACGGGAAATAACAAGAAATTCTCAGAAGAACGATATTTCAACGAGGACTAATTTATTCTACGCGAGAAATATAAGGTTTACGCATATGAAATTATGAAAAAAAAACAGTTTCATGGTATACCTAACCTAGTCTCATTAAATACAAAATGGGGAACTCGTATAAACAGACGTAGAAGCAAATAAATGGTACAATTTCATCCAATGAATGAAAACCTAGTTCAATTTCATTCAGTGAATGGAGTATCAAATGAAAAGAATAATTAGTGTCTCTAAATGAAAACTAAATCTCACTCAAATTACGGGCACAAATACTATAATCTAGCGACAGGCAATGGTTCCAATTGGAAATGTTTCCACTGCATTCAAATGCGCTAAACATTGCAAAAGCAAAGCAGCTGTTTTTTTTTCAAACTAAAGATGCTCATGACCTAACTTAACCTAAGTCAAAATTCCAACTCATATTACAAATACGAAAGTAAGTTTGTTTGTTTGTTCCCTCTTAACGCTATATTTACTTAACCAATCTTGAAATTTTACACACTTGTAGTTTGGGAGTACGGACATAAGCTTCCTACATTATGTAGTTCATGCGGACGAAATCGCGGGTAACAAGGAGGATACGGTTACCTATTGGTACTCACATAATAAATTTTATCAAAATTTGTTCGAACCCAAAATATTCAAACTTAACCTACATTTTGACGGCCGATTGGTGTAGTTGGTAGTGGCCCTGCCTGCGACGCCATAGGTCCTGGGTTCGAATCCCGGTAGGTGCAAACATTGATGTGATGAATATCGATGTTTGTTTCCGAGTCATGGATGTTTATATACTTATCTATGTATTTATATACCGTTGCTTAGTACCCACGACACAAGACCTTAGGGATCTTAGTGTGGGACTAGGTCAATGTGTTGTGAAGTGTGTGAATATTTATTTATTTATTTAATGTGCTTAATTTTTTGTAATCCCTGTAACATAAAAGTACTTATCAACCTCTAAATCGCTATAACCTCCCTTACAAGTAAGGACAGGGTTAAAGTTAATACGAGGGTAGGATTTATGGGCTAATTATTAGGATAGGGGGATGTTTGAGTTTTATTGTACGTGAATTTCAGATTGGGTTGAGCTTTTGAGTAGTTCAGGATTAGAATAGGTACTTTAATTGCTTATGGGTAGATATTTGCTACCCTCTTGTACTATTATAGGGTATAGTTGGGTTCTACTAATACCTTAGGATCCAAAGTCGACTTCACCTGCACCCTGCTATTTAACGGACGAGGTTCTGACGCGGAATAACTTATAATACCTATTTAGAATAACTCGGAAACATTTTCCACTGGATTAGTTACCGGTCGCTAGATTGTTGTATTTGTGCCCGAAAAGCGGCGGTAGGCTCACCCTCTACGTGGTAGCGTGTCCTGGGGGAGACCGACGTCCAGCAGTGGACTGCAATGGGCTGATGTGTGTATGTGATGGATGATATATAGGTAATATACAGGCTGATTTTTGGTCGTCAACGTTCCCGAAAACTACGGAATCTACTCATCATCACGATCATTTTTCTCCATGGAAGCATATCTGGGAAGTGTCTGGTTTCCAAAATATTAAGGATCCAAAGTTGAGTAAATAGACTGCGTTTTTCTGCTTAAATGCACATATACGAGCGTAGCAAGATTTTTTCACGAGAAATAATTACTATCTGTCTATGAAAAAACTAGCATAAACACTGGACACTATAAATTTCGCCCGATCAAGTAATAAAAAAAATAAAAAAATTACATCGTTTCCCAGCATTTTTTTGGCATAGACTTACTTTATTTGATGTATAGAGTACGTTAGGTACGTTAAGGGTGGCAACGAAAAAACACCTCCTGTATATACAAAGTGAGTTTATTTAAAAAAAAAGCTGGGAATTTTTTTTTTTGAAAAAAAAAAAAAAAATTAAATTCCTTGATCGTGCGAAATTTATAGTGTCTAGTGTTTATGTTAGTTTTTTTATAGACAGATATTAATTATTTTTCGTGAAAAAATCCTGCTACGCGCGTCTATATGCATTTATGCAGAAAAACGCAGTCTATTTACTCAACTTTGGACCCTAATATTTTGGAAACCAGACACTTCCCAGGTATGCTTCCATGGAGAAAAATGATCGTGATGATGAGGAGATTCCGTACTTTTCGGGAACGTTGACGACCAAAAATCACCCTGTATATATGTATATATATATACCCTCACATAGAGTTTTCCATTTTAACACTATTATAGATAAAATGGAGGAATTTGTAAACCAGTGGCATACAGTGTCGACTCAGCGTGGCTAATTAATTAAATGCGGCGCTGTGATTGGTCGAGGCTGCGGTGAGGGTAAGTCGGATTTTGAGAACGGGTTCCGTAGAGTATTAAAGCTCTACTCTACTACCATCTAAAGCTCAAATGCGACAAGCCATTTAGGCTCTACACTGTGCCAAAGAAATATACATGCGTTCATACACCCTAAAAACATAACCCTCCTTCTGGCGAGCGTGTCAAATATAATATCTGGTGTGTCTGAGATAGAGGGCGTGTTGTACACTTCATTTTATCGATAAAAATACTCCCATGTGGGGGTCTAACTGCCCACTTTTATCTGAGTACCTGAGTAGCGCGGTACCTGAGTGACGGGCTATGGGCGCTCGCGCAAGGGTCAATTTCAAATAACAATAAATTCAAAACTATGTAACTTAGAGCAATAGTTGTGTAGTTATTTTTACTAGGTTTCTGTAATTTACAAAAAATGTACATTAATAGCATGTTACGTAATAAGAAAAAAAAAACAGAAAAATTTGGAACAAAAATCTACATATTATTTTTTTTATGTGGCATTGCTGTTAAGTACCATATGTTTTTTTCTAATTTGTAGGATAGACTATACTATTAGCTTTCAAACACAGTTTTTTCTTACTTGTTAGACCTTTTAAATACAGATATATTGACAAAATTTACTACTGACGTGAAAAAAATATTTAAACTGAAAATAGATGTCATCTCTAAAAGAGGGCAGTTAGACTCCCACACGAAGGTATTTTTATCGATAAAATGAAGTGTACAACACGCCCTTAAAATATCACTAACTCTATCCCGGACACACTGTATATGCACTCGAAGAACAGCGCAGTCGGGTAAAAATATCAGTCTGATCCCCCAAAATTCCGCTCTCCCTATATGAGCCAAATATTCAGATGTTGTAGATAACTTTACCAATTTACATGCAAATGTTAGTTTAGCGATGCGATGTGCGCTGCTGTGTCCAGTTGATGAAGAGATAGGATCTGAAAATTCACTTGTGTGAGTACTTACATGTAATTATATGCTAGTGTGTGTCCGAGGAAACATGTGAAATGAGAAACTCACGTGTTATAAACTACAATACATGTATTGTATGTACAAATATATGTATTTCATTTACGGATTTTATCAAGTTTTTTCTCATTTCTTTACTGTATACACAAACATTGGCCAATATAGTAATTTGACATAGTTATACAGAGAATCATCATCTTCCTGCCCTTATCTCATTATAAATTTGGTCGGCGCAATATGGTTTTTTTCGAAACTCATGCCTGACACCAAACCTGCTCGGGTATAGCTAAGTGTCATACATACATACATATAATCACACCTTTATACCTTACGGGGTAGGCAGAGCTCTAAGGGCCGATAGTACCACATGGTGCTACTTCTGACCAATTTTGAGGGTATAGTTGAGATGTACAAGTTCGGTTAGTAGTGACAGGTGGTCAGCCCATCGCCTACAAAACACCAAGACCCTCTTGTCCCTCTACTGACTTGTACAGTATGCCCGGGAATAGAAGCAGCTGTAGTATTATACGTAGTATACGTTTTTTTTTTCACTCCCAGAGCAGCATAGAAGAAAATGCATAGCAATTTTAGAAAATCCGCACATGAAATAAAATTAGTGGTAGGCGCACGTCTTAACCACTGGGCCATCACCGCTAATACACAAAGAGACGTGACAAAGACATGTAGTTACAATTTTTTTCCTATGAAGTCAAATCTAATTACCCGACTGCGCCAGAGGGACGGTTATGTTTTTCGACTTTATGTTTGTATATAAGTCTATTTTTTAGCACCGCACTAGAGCTTCGCAAACGGCTTTTTACACTAAATCTTGAGCGGTATCATTAGATTCGACTTGTTGTGATAGTTACAATGGGTCAAAAAATTTACGCAGTCGGGTGTTTTTCTTTAAATGTATAGGCAAATATTGATATGGCGAATTCAGACCATGATTGTGAGGCAAAAACCACTGAAAATTTTCGCAGGAAAATTCTGAAATTGTCCGACATTTTTTCATTTCTTCAGGAAAAAATTGTGTGTTCGTATAAGTAGGCATTAGATAATGACATAAAAACAAAATTTTAACCTATGGATGAATTTCAAAAAAAGTTGGTCCCAAAAAAGTTCAAAATACTGATCAACCCCAATGGAGAGTCACAAGTGGTTCAAAAAACAGTAATGTATCATACAATAACCAATAAGCCCATTTAACTAGTCACAGGATCGCACGATACAATTGGCGCGGAAAGCAAACATTGCTGATAATCAAATTAAAAATGCATTTTCTCCGAGTAATAACACTGTCGTATAACTCAAAACAATGGTATTTACCTGGCTGTCACACACACCCTGTATGAGAGTGTTTTATTATTTATAATTCCAGTTTTTTTCCCGTTCAGTGGTGTTTTCGTATCACATGCTCCGGTGTAAAGGCAGTCTTCATCGTTCACATTTTCCTTCCCACGGATCCCTATTATCGACAGACTGCAACGTGATGTGAATTGCAACGGTTATACATTAATGAGTTATTTTAATTCCCGTCAGTGTGCGCGTCAATTGAGACTTAATTAACTGATAAATTCGTAATATTTGTTGGTTAATTTAAAGTATTGTATGCGACTAAATTAGGTAGCTAATTAATTTAGTAGTTAACTCTGATTATTTTTGGATTAGTCACCTATTAGTATAAATTATACTACACATTATATTGAATGGTAAAAATAACCGTAACTGAACTGGTTACGAGTATGTTAGAAATGCTAAAATAACAGCGAGCGGAGCGAGCGTGCCCTGGAAGTAACCTGCGAAGTGCTAGAAGAAAATTTGAGTCTCACTATAAGGTGCTTATTCAAAATACATTTTTATATTGTTACCGATGATAGTAGTGTATTATATTAATTAACTATGGAAAATAATGAATAATTATCGACTAATGTTAATAATTATCTCGTGATTTGGTAATTATTAATAAAGATTGTTAATTATGAATAATTTTCAATTTATCATAATTATATACATTTAGATCTTTGTGGAATATTTAAGCCTACCTCTTTAATTAATATTATGGATAGCAAGGCGAATAAATATCTCGTTATAAAAATAAAAAACTGTTAAAAGTATGATATTACCTATTATTAAGTACCTAAGGGTCGAATTTGAAAGATATGAAGTTGGGCGAATCAGGAAAATACTTCAAGCCAATTCTTAGATGCACTTTTGAACAACAATCAGAATCAATTATCCTTTTTGACAAGTAAATCTGAAAATTTAACCTTCACAATAATAAATAATTGGAAAAGTTCACCCTTAGTTCACCCTTTCAATCTACCCCCTAAGTATGGACCTGTAAATGCACTATAATTCAACTTTCAACCTTAGCTTTACATAGATAAAATCTTATTTTCTTTATAACAATATCCACTATGGGTGCGCCCACCACCGGGCCCTACACCCTCCACTGACCCTCGGATCTGATAACTCATAATTGCGACAACAGGCACTTGCACTAACTACAATCGCCATGAGAAACCAGACCCGAGCACCTAGCATGCAAGACGATACATTGCACCATTCCGAAATCAAAAACTAGATAAATAATCTACATATGTTTCGCCAACAACCGTGGCATCCTCAGGATTATAGAAATTAGTAAATTAGTAAACCACTAATTACTATGAACCTCTAAAACCCAACACATTACTTACACAGAATTAACTACCCTCTACTAAGTATTAAAAAATATATAAATAATTACCCACCATTATTTATATTTCAAATAAATATATACTATTTGTGCACACAAACCAAATAGTATTGGGTGAATTAGTTAAATTTAAATGAAAAAATTCAAAAATTCACCAAAATATTGATAAATTAGTAAAGAAAACAAGGATGTATGGAACAACATATTCCGTTATATAGGTCATTGCGTACAATATTGTTTGATTGCTAAAAGTTGCAGTGTGTTATTTGAGTGCTAAAATTATGCTCAATTGAAAACTTTAATGCTAAACACTGGCAGAGGTATGTGTGTAGGTAGACAGCTACCTAAGGGTGCTCGCCCACCTTTAGTGTGCGACCTTTAGTGTGCCCACCTTGAGTGTTCTTTTGTAAAAGAAAAATAGAACGTACTGATTGCAATTGCGCAACGCACACATCCTACAAAAAGTAGGTCAGGAAAATCACAAATAAAAGAATCGAAGGATAAATCGATCCTTCTATCGGTCCTACAAAAAGTTTGACGTGGGCCAGCACCCTTGCACATACATACGAGTAGGTTTTATCTCGCAAAAACCAAAAAAAATCGGTAATAGCCCAGTGGTTAAGACGTGCACCTTCCAAACGGCCTTACGCCCTAAGTTCCAATGAATATATTTCATGTACGGATTTTTTTATTTTTTATTATTATCTATCACTTAGCCCGTGATTTGGATAGCACGTAAATCGTTGGTCCTGCGCTTGTTTTATATCCGGTCGTGTCGAATAGAAAGTGACTTAGGCGTCTGCAGATATATATTCGTCAAACTATAGCCACGAGCACGTTATACGATTCACATTCAAATGTGTAAATATCTTTATCCTGTATCAACTTGTAATGTCTACCTTCTCTTTTAAAAGTGTTTTAAAGACTCTTCTCTATAATGCTCACAACATAAATTACATAAACAATGTCATACTGGGATAATATCCGAGTTCCTTAGTCGACTCTTACAACATGCACGGAAAGAGATGCAGCTAACGTAATCTGGTAAAACCACACATCAGGAAAGCACCTGTAATTTATTTAATCATCTATGTATTTAATATACGAGTATACCGCTGCTTAGAACCTATGACACGACACCTCTGGAATCTTGCGTCACAGGTTTATTATATTGCGGTGTGTAAATTTTTTTTATTTACTTCAATTAAATATGCTGTAGGAAGGTACGCTCGAAAATTTTAAAAAAAGGCACCTTTTCTTTTCTTCGTTATTTTTAATTTTAGTAACTTTTTTGCCCGTGTTACTGTTGATAGTGGTAAAACGGGCCAATTTTTATTTCCAATGTTACTACGAGCCATTATACTTATAATTAAATATACCACCAGCTACTTATAATCGATGTTTATTTATATAACATTATTAATTATAACATCTCTAGATATTCCTAAACCGCTACGCCATTAACGACTAACAGTAAGTTTAAACTGAATTCCCCTGCCGCTCGGGTCGCCTTTGATCAGCTGAACTTAACTAGATATGATTACCCCGAGTTATCTCGAGTTTTGAGCTTGTTGAATAAATAACTAGCTTCACCTGATTGTGGCTTTATAACGCACATCAGCCTATTTGCTGTCTATTGTTACTGCCTTTGATTTTTGGTGTTTACCACGCTGAGAAAGCGTGTGTTGTCAACACGGGAGACACTGCTGTCCACCACCCGGAAATCCACTTCCCGGAAACCCACGGGTAGACATGGGGTAGTGCTATTCTAATCTACCGACACTACACCGCTAAGTGTAGTATTTAAATCGTATAACGAAATAAAAATTAAACGGATACCATAAAGGCTATTAGAAAAAAAAAGTTAATTCGTATAAAACAATTGAGCTTGTATGAGTCATTAGAATCATTATGAACTCTCACAAAATTATTGTACCTACCTATATACTTGAACAATTTAGAATTCGATTGAACTAGGTATTACAAGATGATTTCCAATTAAAGTAAAACGCATTTATTTTTACACTGCAATGTAAATCAAACATATAACCATAATCAGTTATCGCAAATACCGCTCTTAGCGGTACTCATCGCACTTCGCTTTACATTGCTGTTGAACTGCCTCTCAAAGGAGAAACCCCTAAGCACTTGACAACCGCTCGTTAAGTTGTAAACTTTGTGCACAAACAAACCGAATCAAGCGGCACCTGTCGGTAAAGTGCATGCTGTACTGCCACAGTCTACGTATGCAGTATCACAAGACTAATTTTACAAATGTGTTTTGTATATTATTAAATTTTATTTATTTACCGAAATCATATTTAATATTGACATATTAATATGAATGCATTAGTACTTACTGCCATAACGGATTTGCATTTTAATATACCTAACGCCAATGTTACAAAACACAAAAAAAAATTACGTACTTAGTACATTCAGAAATTTTGTGATCTGTTTGATAAGGGCGTTCAAAGTTAGAGTCTTGGCTCTATGTAATATCTAATAACTTTTTGACAGTGCAAGAACTGGCAACATGATAAATTGATAAAAATATCCGGCATTTGGTTTTTCCCACGCTTTGTAACGACAGCAAAATTAAGCACATACTTTATTATATCACTTATGCACATTTAATCATAACGTTAAAGCTTTTACAAATACAGGTAAACCATATTTCCCAACAATTAAGATTCTCGAATCTTGTTTATTTGAAACCATGACACTGTTAAATCTACTCTGTGGCCTCGCCCTTTCTACCTAGTGACAGACAGACCGACAGTTCGACAATCATGAGTACTTACAGGTGAGGGAAAACCCGAGGGTAGTTAATAGGGCGGAATTGATTTTCTTTGGTTGTATAGGGATGTTTTCTAGCAGTAAGGGTAAGTACAGTTAAGTTTCGAAAAGAAATGATTATGTCTTTCTCTAAACATGGCACAATAGAATAATAATCTTTCTATTTTTCTTATTACTTAATTATTAAATTGTGAGGTTCCCCTGGATTTTCTGGATATATACATGTGACTGTGTACCCGAAATGAAGAAGTAAGTACTGCAAGATCAAACGGAGAAGGAGAGGAGGATTTTTACAGGATAGCTGATTCAGAGAGAAGAGTCGCAGTGACGGGAGTGAGTGGTGGGCTAATCCCGAAAAAAAAGTACATTTTACGTACATACATATATAAAACGGGGTAGTCAGAACTAGAGGATCATAAAGAAGATCCAACTATGACGTACCTATATCATAATATTTTTCATCATTTTTATGTTTATGCTGCTCTGGGAGTGAAAAAAAAATGGTTTTAGTTGTTAGTTAGTTGGTTCGGTAGATAGAACTAACATGGAAAACTAATCCTGATGATGCCACGGGTGTTGGCGAAACATATGTCGATTAAAATTTTAATTGGTTTTCAGGTTAGCAGCTATGTATTTATGGTTGCATGCTAGGTGCTTGGATCTAGCTTCTCGTTGCGACTGTAGTGTCTTGTGTTCGTGATCATGAGTCGGCAGATCCGAGGGTCAGCGGAGGGTATAAGGCCCGGTGGTGGGCGATCCCTCAATAGAGATTTGAACTTCCGAATAGTGACGCCTGATACAACTCAGTATGACAAAAAAAAGGTATAATACTACAGCTGCTTCTCTTCCCGGGCATACTATACAGTATACAAGTCAGTAGAGGGATAAGGGTCTCGGTGTTCTGTAGGCGATGGGCTGACCATCTGTCACTACTAACCGAACATGTACATCTCAACTATACCCTCAAAATTGGTCAGAAGTGGCACCATGTGGTTCTATCGGCCCTTGGGGCTCTGCCTACCTCGTAAGGGATAAAGGCGTGATTATATGTATGTATATGTTTTTCATCATTTTACTAAATTTAATTTTAAACTGTGTACCGTATTTTTAGTGCAAGCTCAATTGATAATAACTTTCGTGGAATTCTTCAATTGAATCTTCGTTACTTAACTGTGAGACTATAATTTAGGCGATGCTGTTATTAAGGGTTGTTATAAGAGGGGGTTGATGAAACTTTTCAATAGGCTTTCAATATTTAAATAATTAATGGTGTGGTAGATTTATACCTATAGGTATTACCTAAACAGTAAGCATGAACGTATAAAAACAACGGACGGAGTGTCGTTATCGAAGGCATATTGTAGAACACACCGTATTACAAAACGGCTAAAAGGTGGTGAAAAGTGGATGTGCAATTTGCACACTTCTGACCAGCCTCTAATGGGCGTGACTGTATGTATGTATATATACGTATCCACGCATATACAAACCAATATATAATTTGAAACTATTTACTTGTGTAAATTATTCAAACTACGTTTATCATTGTAGGCAGATAATTAAAACCTTCGCATAATAATTATAGGCTAAACCAATATAGATAAGCCGTGTTAATCGGGATATATAACGTCGGTGACAAGGTAGAGGGAGTGTCATCAAATTAGTTCCTTTGAATGATAGCGCTAGTTTCTATGTGTATGACTACATAATTTGTGTTACTGCATACAATTATCATTGGTTCGAAAATCAGGCATGTAAATAATTCTATAAAACGGACAATGGTTATGTAGGATTTTATTTACTGTGTTTCTCTCACTCAATCTAGCATAGGTAGTATCTTACTATCTATACCAGGGGTTCCCAAACTGTTTTTTCTCATAGACCCCTTTCAAAAGTTAACTAGTTCTGGTGGACCCCCTACAGGCCCACACCAAATATCTACGTATTAATTGTGAACGAACCCCCATTTTTCACGTCAACGTAGACTTCCATCAAGTCTCCTGTGGACCCCTGGTCAAGTTGGAAAGTTTGTAAGTATGGATGATTGTTACTCTCTCACGTAATAACGGCTGGAGCGATTTTAATGAAATTTGGCATGGAGGTAACTCGTCATGCGTGGGGTCTCTCAAATTCTTGTAGATTAGATACATCGCGCGTGTCGCAATTTTAGTTACGTCCGTATATTTAGCAATGGTATCAGAAAAAAATTATTATTTTGAGGTTAGCGCGTTACTTCTTCTTCTTCAGCCTATTGCAGTCGACTGCTGGACGTAGGCCTCCCCCAGGGCACTTCACAAGACTACTGCCACAGGGGGGTTTTGCCCATAGTCACCACGCTGGGCAGGCGGGTTGGTGAGCGCGTTACTTACCAATAAGAATTATATATCACCACAATCTACACGAAAATTCCTATCCTTTGTTAATACTACTAACCTGATTATAAAATCACGTAATAGCATAGAGGGGTTCGATCAGTGACACACTAGCTCTTCACCTGGAAGAATACTCCTGAGTTCCTTAGTTGACTCTTACAAAATATATGAAAGGAGATGCAGCTGATGTATTCTAGTGAAGCCCCGCATCAGCACAGGGTGAAACCTGAACACAGTACATGCAACATGAATGTAAATGACTTCTAAATATGTCATTAAGACCAAAAACAATAAAAAGCCTTTTTTATATCATTCATCTGAGGCCTTTTTAACCCAATCCATTTCATCTTTTAATTCTACATTATTTATGGTTAACGGACTACAGTTTAATATGAACTTTACGACACAGTATTAAAGTTTGTTTCGCATCACAGGTAAAGATAATTTAGTGCACGTATTAGATTAGGGCACGTACAGATGTTGCGACTAACTGACAGACGGAGTATACGCACAGTGTGGAAAGATGCAGTAGATAATGTTGAAGAAAAATTTACAGAGTAAATGTGCAAACTATCACTACATTATATAATGCTATGTTAAGTGGGACCTGTCACAATATATTCCTGAAAACTGCATCGAAATCGGTTCAGCCGTTTCTGAGATTAGCGTGCACAAACGCACAAACAAACCGACAAATAGACAAAAATTCCAAAAATCATTCCTTTGGGTAGTATTGCGTTGATAAAGGTCTCCTATAATATTTTTTCTCATATATCTTCCATATGTATATTCTTACAAGAAATTTTAATAAAAAACAATTATGCAAACTGCAATGCAAAGAAACGCCCTTTGACCGCATAACTTTTATATATTTATATGTTTTATAACACTTGCCTATCTACTTCACAACTACACTGTGGTCTGTTTAGCTAAGTAACCAGATTTATCCCACGCAGCTCGTGACGTCATTATGCAACTACCGGGTTTGCATGAGGAAAAAATTGTATATAACGTCGCTTACCCTGCGTAGGGTAACTATCGATGATAAAGCCCTTCAGGATATCATCAGTATGTCATATCTAAAAAAAAATTGGGGTATTAATCGTGAGTGCATTAGTTTATACCCGCTAGTCCGTGAAAGGTTTGATTGGTTGATTAGTTAAAAATTTATATATGTACTTAAATACTTTGTTTTTCTTATTCCCCGTGGGTAGGTATACTTATCCCGGGAGAAACTCACCCACTTTTAATGTCTCAAACGTTCCTTAGGAAAGTCTCTGTTAAAAATCTATTCCGTAGGGTGATTACGTAGGGGTCTTGCAAACGCAAAGCAGTAGCAATGCAATAGCAATTTACAAGCAATCAGAAAAATTTTATGTATGTTTTGCTCTAACATTGATTTTGTTAGTAAGATAATATGGAGCCGTATCATATAGAAATTCTCCGGATTGAAATGTAGCCTATGTTATACGGGGTGTAACAGAAAGGGTATGTTAAGTGAAAAGCTATGTAAATAGACCATTATAGAGAACCTATTTCCAAAATTTGAGACTCGAAATCACATGTTTATTTTTCAAAATTGTATGAACATTCTTAAGTTGTTTAGAAATTCTCCATACTAGCTGCGAAATTAAACATGTGATTTCGAGTCTGAAATTTTGTAGATAGGTTCCTTTTAGTCGGCTATTTACATAGCTTCTCGCTTAACATACTCCTTTTGTTACACCCTGTATAATATAACGAAGAATATTAACGGTGAAAGATTTCTTCAGAAGTATGGAGCTCTTTTGATGCAAACAAATAAAGAAATATGTGTGGAGAAGTATGTGTGGAGTCACTTTGAAAGATAGAATAAGAAATGAGGTGATCAGAAAGAAGTGTGGTATAAATGAGGACGTGGTGACGAAGATTGAGAAGGGTATGTTGAGGTGGTTTGGGCATGTGGAGAGGATGAGTTAAAGTAGACTGACAAAGAAAGTGTACAACGGAAGAGTGGATGGAAGGGTTGGAAGGGGAAGACCTCGCCCGACTTTCAACGATCAAATTGGTAAAATTCTAAAGAAAGGCAGGTTAAGAGTAGGTACCCTAAACCGACGAGCGTGCATGAAGAATATCATGAAAGTAGATGAAGCGAAAGAGGTGTGTCAGGATCGTAGCAAATGGAGATCCGTGATCTCTGCCTCCTACCCCTCCGGGACAGAGGCGTGATTTTTATGTAAATAAAGAAACAATCAATTCCTCTTAATAAAATTGTAAAGTGTAGATGTAGATAAAAGTAGGTATAGATCAAGACGTGGACGAGAGAGAAAATCATTTACAAATACCGAACAATAATTAATATATTCTAATAGGCCTATTTGAATAAATAAATTGAATTCACAAAGTCGCACCGAGTTCAAAACTGTGACCTCGTGGTCGCGGGTACGACTCCCGTAGGACCATTTTGATTATGGATATTTTTTGTACTGATGCGGGACTTCACTAGAATAAATCAGCTGTATCTCTTTCCGTGCATGACGTAAGTGTCGACTAATCAATTTAAAGGCGTTGTCTCATGCGATCACCTTGCAACTTGTCACTGATCTTAATTAAACATTTGTTCTCGCTTTGCCTAGGGTTGCCATCTCAAAACTTTGAAAACCAGGATTTGAGGAAAAAATACCAGGACATTTCGATTAAAATCCAGGACTATACAAGTGAAAGCCCAGTAAAAATACTATTGAAGGGAGTTAGTGGCGTGCGAATTTCAAAAAATAGGTCTTAAACACATTCAGTGCCGATTACTACGTATTTGCTTCTTTAGGCTTTCTAGAGGTACCGCTGACGCTTATTTGTCCTATGTCGGCACCCTTAAAAAATTTGCTGAATCTGCAGCGAATGTGTCAGGAAAACTATCCAGGGCAGCCCAGGAGACCCCAAAAAGCAGGATATGTCCTGGGAAAACAGGATGGCAACCCTAGTTTTGCCAAACATAGCTGTGTAAGATAAGATGTCTTTCGCGCACGATACTGCATTTTTTGGGAATACAGTGTCTATTATGTATGTATATATGTATTTTCTGTACTTATCTCGAATTTCTGTTGAGATTGGACTACTGTGGCTGAAATAACTGAATCTATATTTTTGATCCAGGAACGTTATCTATCCAGGTGATTAAACTTTTTTTCAATTCTATTTAGTGCTCACGAATATGTTTCCAAAAAGGGGTGCGATAAGAATAGTAAGGTAAATATTTTGAATATTTACTCTACCTTTATCCATTTTTAACATCGGTGGCTAAAATAAAATTCGCTTTCCTAACCTATCGACCTTTCACAAACAATAGCGCGCAAACGTTTCGGCGCGTAAAATATGAAGTGACAGTTGTGATCCAATATGGCGGATATAAATCAGGCGACAAGCCGGCTAGGGACGCACAGGATGGGAAATACGTTGCGGATTTATAAATAATAAACAAATATTCCCACACTACACGACACATTAACCTAATCCCACACTGTAGTCTCTAAGTTCTTGTGTCGTGGGTACTAAGCAACGCTATATAAAAACTTAGATAGGTATAGATACATTACACATCCAGCCCCCCTAGCATGACCACGCATCGTGGATATCGTATCGTACACGTATCCTATACGTGCGTGCCATACAAAATGCAATATACGGTACCATAAATCATTATGTTGCGCCGCGTGCAGCGAGACACTGCGACTACTCGTATTATAGTCTTGATCATCTAGACACGACCGAAGAGGGATCGCAGGCGCAGGAACAACGATTTTATGTGATTTTCCACTCGCAATTGTAGTTGCCTGTGATCTCAATCATGAGTAAATAGATTTAAGAGCCAAGGTAGAGTATAGGGTCTAGGGGTAAATGAGTTCCATTTGCAAATCATATATATTTAAGAAAAATTCCGACTGTGTAAAGTTTGACCAAATGTCACTCTCACGAGTCAAGGCGAATAATTATATCGAGTATATCTCTCAAGCTCAAATGTGACAAGCAATTTAGGCTCTAAAGCGTGCCAAAGATATATACATACATACATACAGCCAAAAGACATAACCCTCCTTCTGGTGTCGGGTAAAAATACGTTGTAAATACTCAGCTGATTTTGAGCCCAGTGTGTAAAATAACAGAAATCTTCAAAAATAATAAAACACTCGGAAAAAAATATCGGACACGTGGCGCGTCCGAATGATCTCTATGCCCAGAGAGAGCTGACCTCTGGAGTCACCTACTCCTCACTCCATCAGGGGTCTTTGTCAGATGGACTGGATATCAGAATTATTGTGAAAGACTTATGGTACAGCTATTGGAATAATCAAGATAGAAATATGTTGGATTACAGTCACGTGATTATAGGTATACATACATATAATCACGCCTTTATCCCTTACAGGGTAGGCAGAGCACCAAGGGCCGATAGAACCACATGGTGCCACTTCTGACCAATTTTGAGGGTATAGTTGAGATGTGCATGTTCGGTTAGTAGTGACAGGTGGTCAGCCCATCGCCTACAAAACACCAAGACCTTCTTGTCCCTTTACTGACTTGTATACCTATAGTATGATTGGGAAGAGAAGCAGCTGTAGTATTGATACGTTTTTTTTTTTCAGTTCCAGAGCAGCATTAAAATCTCTTTTTTATTTTATTTACTCTTTATTTTAAAAGCAATTCTAAAAACACGAAGAAAAGTGCTGTAATTTCGAGTATTCCTTACAATAGGACAGATATTGTCGGCAATAAAGATATCACTGAATGCGAAGTAAAAATAAAATAAAAAGTAAATACAATAGAAACAATGGCGGTGAAGGCTTTCACTGGCTTTCACTGGCTTTAGATGGCAGTATGAGAGTGAAAATATTGTCAAGAGGAACTTATTATTTTGATGCGCTTATACAGGGTGTAACAAAAAGGGTATGTTAAGCAAAAAGCTATGTAAATAGCCCACTGTAGAGAACCTATTCACAAAATTTGAGATCCCGATAATCACATGTTTATTTTTCCCGATAGTATGGAGAATTTTTTAATATCTCAGGAATTTTCATACAATCTTGAAAAATAAAAATGTCATTTCGAGTCTCAAATTTTGGAAATAGGTTCTCTATAGTGGGCTATTTACATAGCTTTTCGCTTAACATACCCTTTTTGTTACATCCTGTATAAGACTAATTCACATACTAAAGTGATATACATATATACATACATAAACGTTGATACTAATACAAAGTTTCGTTATATTCCGTTCAGTAGGAAGTTTTTGCAGGGAAAAATACATTCTCATAATGCCGTAGAGTTTGTATCATCCCATACCTGCCCGTGGGTATCGTACAAGGTAGTTAAGGGTATCTGGGAGACGGGCAGCAGCGCCTCCCGTGCTGACAACATAGTCCGAAAATTACACTTCGGTCACCAACCCGCCTGATCAGCGTGGTGACTACGGGCAAAACCCCCTGTGGCAGTAGCCTTGTGGCGTGCCCTGGGGGAGGCCTACGTCCAGCAGTGGACTGCAATAGGCTGAAAAAGAATGCCCATTGATACATATCGCAGCTTTCATACTACAGGGGCACATCTCGAAAATTTTGTGATTTCGAGTTTTTATAATATATCGGTACAAAATCAATAGGCAAACATCATAAACGCATTTTCCCAGTAACCATTTTTTTTAGTTATGCCCCTATAGTATGAAAGCTGCGATATGGTTGTCCCCAAAAATCACTAGCCAGAACGGCAGGATCACGAAGGAAATTCTACAGCCACGTTTAGCATATCGGGACCAGATGACAAAGATAAGTGACAAATTGCTAGTTCGTCGCCTCAAAAAATGTCCGAGTTCCTTAGTCGACTCTTACCACATGCACGGAAGGAGATGCAGCTGATGTGTTTAGTGAATCCTCGTTTCAGTACAGAATATTTCAAATAAAAACCCGCAGTTTCTTTGTCGGTGCCACCCCTGCCTTAAAACCGGTTACACGAAGCGCTTTCTCCCGGGTTTTAACACCGGACATCCCAGGATTGCCGTGGATCATACGAATTATATTGTACAGGTATACTAGTGGCCACCCGCGACTTAGTCCGCGTAAACTTTACAGTTACCGCCATTTTTCGGTCGCATGGGAATTTGAACCTACATGTTAGAGGAAGAAGCCTATGTTAGTGGTCCGCCTTCGTATCACGTCAGCGCTACTACCTACTGAGAAAGTATGGGATGGGAAAATCATCATCATCATCAGCCTATTACAGTCCACTGCTGGACGTAGGCCTCCCGCAGGGCACGCCACAAGACTGCCATGGGGGGTATTTGCCCATAGTCACCACGCTAGGCAGGCGGGTTGGTGATCGCAGTTTGTATTTTGGACTATGTTGTCAACACGGGAGGCGCTGCTGCCCACCTCCCGGAAACCCTTAATCGCCTCGTACGATACCCACGGGCAGACAAGGGGTGGTACGAATTCTACTCTGCCGGCACCACGCGGCCAAATCAATCATCGTAAACACATATAGGTACCGTTTAAGAGTAATTTAACCCAAATTCAAAATTTTACGCAATGTTCTAGTAAACTAATTAACATTAATTATACTTAATTGTTTATTTACCCATACAGACATACGGTAAGTGAAGTTGTAGTAACCAAAACTAAATAGTGTACTAGTAAATAAACCATGTTTTATTATTACTGTAATAAGTACTAGGGAAAATTGTGATTTAAAATTTTGTTAACATCGTACAATTTGATATGAATAAGGCCATACATACCATGTTCCACTGCGACAAAAAAAAATGGAAAACAAAACGTGCAATAAAATTCGGTTATTTCAAATACCTCCGACAAACTAACTAGTAACTATCGGAACTCTACCGACTGATTGGTGGCGTGCCGGGGGCGCAAAAAACAACCCCCTGTGATTGCACAAAGGTTGCAGCGAGGGATGATGTATAGAGTCTGGATTACGCAGGTTTTTTTGGTCGTCAACGTTCCCGAAAACTACGAAATCTCCTCATCGTCACGATAATTTTTCTCCATGGAAGCATACCTGGGAAGTGTCTGGTTCCCAAGATATTAGGGTCCAAAGTTGAGTAAATAGAATTAGTTTTTCTGCATAAATGCACATAGACGCGCATAGCAAGATTTTTTCACGAGAAATAATCAATATCTGTCAATGAAAAAAATTGCAGAAACACTGGACACTATAAATTTCGCCCGATTAGGTAATAAAAAAAATAAAAAAATCCCAGCATTTTTTTGGCATAAGCTTGCTTTATTTGATGTATATAGTATGTACCCTTCGTTAAGGGTGGCAATAAAAAAACCCTGTATATATTTTTTCCTGTGTCGATGCGGGGTTTGACGAGTACTAGAATACATCAGCTGCATCTCCTTCCGTACATGTCGTGAGAGTCTACTAAGGAACTCAGGGTCGTTCACTCAGACGCAGAGCTTTAACTTGTCACAGATCTTTTACATCTGGCCCTACATACTAGACGTGGATGTAGTATTTCCTTCGAGATACTGCAGTTCTGGCTACCACTCTTTGGAAACACTACCGTGTATATATGTATGTAACTAAAAGAACTATTACTGGCAGCAGCTATGTATTGCATGTATGACGTGCTATGTGCTTGGATCTGGTTTCTCATCGCGACCGTAATTGCCTGTTGTCGTAAGAGGTTGTTAGGCAACGGGAATGTCGTCTCACATCTCAAAATTACTTGACACCCACTTCAAAATTACTCGACTCACACCTCAAATTACTCGACTCAAAACTGATAATTACTCATGCCGCGCTGCTTAAAAAATTTACTATTATAGGTATATAATATAAAATTTACTTGCGAATTCTATAGATATACATCAGCGACCATGCTCGGAAAGTTTCATTTTTAGTTAGTTAAAACAGCTTTGGATTAAATTTGGTTGCATTTGTCTGTTACATAATCCTACGAGCAGCATTGTTTGGATTCAGATAAAATTTCGACATGAAAACCGTATTTTGTGATATATGTAGTTGCTAGATTTTCTAAAATGCCCACGGTAACTAAAGTAACCTGTCATCCAATAGAATTACTTACTTACCTTACTTACCTTACTTACCTACTAAATACCTACATATATCACCAGACTATACGATATTTTTATAGGTAAAAGAAAAATATGATTCTGAAATCAAATTGCCCCAGAATTTCCAAACCTTATTATGGATTCCTTTTAGCTAAAATTTTGCAAAATGTAATTTCTTATTAACATAATAAACGTTAATTGTATGTAATTAATGGGACATTGGACACACAGAGTAACAGCGACTGACAGTGAATTAACTTTTATAAAACTTTGCGTCAACTGCGTAGGTCAAATTTAGTAAGTTTGTTTGCCCTAAACAGGCAAGATTCGGGATTCCTTTAGGGCTCAGGGCACATTTTTGCATAAAATGTATGTTCTGGTATTGAATGTTGTGTTTATGTTTGCGTTTCATGTTTTTTTTTTACACAGACGGTGTATTTACGGTGGAAGAATTCGGAATTACGAGTATGCGAATTGCAGAATTAAAAATGTTGGTAGGTACTAACTCATACAACCGTTAAATTCCTTCATAAAGCACATAGCATTCATTAAGAACATCTAAGCATACCATTATATATATACTCTGTGCCCCATACATTATGTCGGACAATTACATTCAATATGGCCAATTTAGGTGTCGTTATAGGATCAATATTGCTTGCTTAACATAGCTATAGTATATCTTACACATACACAGGGCTGTGTTCCCAAAATAGGTAACCAGCACTGCAGGGTCATAAAGGAGATCCAGCAGGCACGTTTGGCATAGAGGGGTGTATAAGATCAGTAACAAGTTGCTAGCTTGTCGCCTGAGAGTATATCCATGAGTTCCTTAGTCGACTCTTACGACATGCACGGAAGGAGATGCAGCTGATGTATTCTAGTGAAGACCCGCATCAACCCAAAATACATGACGGTATTTTTTTTCAAATCAAATATTACCTCTATGCTGCTCTGGGAGTGAAAATAAAACGTATAATACGACAGCTGCTTCTCTTCCCGGGCATACAAGGCAGTAGAGGGACAAGAGGGTCTTGGTGTTTTGTAGGCGATGGGCTGACCACCTGTCACTACTAACCGAACTTGTACATCTCAACTATACCCTCAAAATTGGTCAGAAGTGGCACCATGTGGTTCTATCGGCCCTTGGTGCTCTGCCTACCCCGTAAGGGATAAAGGCGTGATTATATGTATGTATTTAAATCAGATATTACTTTTTATTGAGTTAAGCGATACAGTTTTTGTAGTAAGCTTGTCTTTATTATGCTTTTTGTAATATTTCTTACGTTTTCTCCAACATTGTGGGGAGTGTCGTAACTCAAGAACATTCTTCTTATTTCTTAAAAAGTATACAAGTTGTATAAAAAAGTTCGTATAAGTAGGTTCTTTGTTAGTTAGAAGAAAAGTTGCTCTAGGTTTAATGTAAGTATTATTTATTATATAGTTTCAGATATTAATAAGGTGCAGTAAATTAACTTCCTTTAACCTCGAGACTATAGTTTAAAAGAGTGTAACAAATAACATATATTTAAAATTGATGAAATCAACAGTATGGTACATTCATTTTATGGTAATTATATACAACCTAGATATGTTTATAAAAAAATTGCACGTACCTAATATTTCCCTAAATGATATGCAAATTGCGTCAAAATTCGTCATAATAGAAGTGCGTATTTCCATTATCGATATTTCATTTCATTTATTCACCAGTTTGTAACATTATATAACCTTGGTAAATCATAATAATATACAATCAAATCATTATTCCATAATATATGCCATACAATCTAATTAAATAAATATTATAAAATTATTAATAAAGAAATGGAAAAAATTCCTCACCCGGGTGGGAATCGAACCCACGACCTCTGCATTCCGTGCCAGCGCTCTTACCACTGAGCCACCGGGTCAATTACTCGGATGACGAATTTTACCATCTCTTTTTGAAATTACATTATTGGAAACGTTATTTTTTCATCCCGATAGCTATACATAAGTCAAATCTCGGCAAATAAAGCTGAATCCCTCAGCACAATGTTTTAATGATGAAACGATCAACCATATCCTAACGGATTATATTATGGAGACGTGTTTTTATCTTAGTCAAGATATTATATATTATAAAATGATTAATAAAGAAATGGAAAAAAATTCTTATCCGGGTGGGAATCGAACCCACGACCTCTGCATTCCGTGCCAGTAAATAAATAAATAAGTAAATAAATATGTCAAGCATCTTCTACCTATCTTCGACTACTACTCCAGATTACAAACAGTGTTGGCAACCTAGAATGATGCGCTGATCGTACCAGGGGCGTAAAATTATCGTACCTGACGAAAAATTATCGTATACTTTTGAATGACATAAAAAAACGTTAATTATTAATAAAATAGATATTATTACGAACTTATATTGCGCTCAGCCGCTCGTCATGTCCTTTTTCGAATTTTATGATTTTCACATGGGTACATTGCGTAGAAAATGGCGCGAAAATTTGTGTGTTTCAAAAGTTTTACAAAAATAAAATGTCTCCAAAGTTGATCAGTCGATTATTAAATTTATTCATGAACACATAAATTGACAAAATATGTAATATTTAACGAGATATCTTAATATATAAAAAATCCGTGTCACTGTGTATGTTCCGAATAAACTCAAAAACGAGTCAACTGATATTCATGAAAATTGGCATATATATGTAATTTGGTCCAACTTAGATGATAGGATAGTTATTATTTAAATTAATGGTCTTAATAACTAATAATTAATAAAAAACTGATCATCAACGTTGGTTGTTGTTATTAATCGTACGTTCCATAAGTCTGCAACAGATGGCGCCTTCTGAATTCTTCTGTCTTTTCTGCAGTCCACGCGGACGGAGTCGCGGGCGTCCGCTAGTATATTTATATATTTCTTATCTATATATATGAGTGAACGAAACTATCGAAATCCATTACAATTCGAAAATTATCGTACATTTGTGTACGATAATGAATCGCAATCGTACGCTGGTATCAAATTATCGTGCATGTACGATAATTATCGTACGGTTGCCAACGCTGATTACAAATCATGTATATAATATTTTATTATAAGTACCTTACCGATCCGTCATCATACCGTACGGTCGTCTCGTGGACACACAGCCTAATTGACGTGTGAATTTGCGAACGTATATACGGATAATTCTCAAATAATACCATTTTAATGTGCAGTAATGAAACAGTAAGCATTAATATTTATTGATGCGGAATGTCAAACCTATTGGGAATATGACGGTTTTGTACCTAAATTTTACTATGAGTAAATTGTATTTATTTTAGGTCTGATTTTTCCAGGTTCAGATAGCCTATCTGAAGGATAAATTTGATGCTGTCTTTGTCTCAAATTCGATCATCAACTTTATCCTTCCGAAAGACTACCTAGCTTACCATTGAAAAAATATGTCAAATATTTTAAATTTACAGTTAACAGATAGGTTTAATTTCTATGTGTACTGGCGGCTGCTGTATATCGTTCTATGAGGCTATGGAGAAATCCTTTCCATATTAGATGCCTACGTAGTACCAAATAATAATAGTATAAAATATTAAACGCAACCCTCAGGTTTTAGGTTTAAAACCTTATAAATATACGTGAACTATCAGTCATTCAGAAAAAAGGATTTTGTAGGTATTTATACAGGGTGTAACAAAAAGGGTGTGTTAAGCGAAAAGCTATGTAAATAGCCCACTATAGAGAACCTATCTACAAAATTTGAGACTCGAAATCACATTTTTATTTTTCAAGATTGTATGAAAATTTCTGAGATATTTAAAAAATCTCCATACTATCGGGAAAAATAAACATGTGATTTCGGGTCTCAAATTTTGTGGACAGGTTCTCTATAGTGGGCTATTTACATAGCTTTTCGCTTAACATACCCTTTTTGTTACAGCCTGTATAAGATCGAAAATAAAAAATATTTATGGATAATATCGATCTCAAGAATATACTTACCTATTGGTTGTTTTCGGCTAATTTAATGTAGCCAGAACCGGACTAAACAAGCAGTAACCGGAATTAACCAGTATTAACCAATCTAAACTCGACTAAAGCAGACAAGACGTCCTTTTGTGTAGTGCAGTCGCACGTAGCTAGGGTGGTCCAAGTGAAGAGAGAGTGCGTTTTAGATAGGTTAATCTTTAGCTAGGTATATATCGATGGTTATAGCTTACAAGAAGGTACGATGAAAATAGTCAAGAACATCTTATTATTAATAAAGGTGTTCCCACCTCGTTTCTAAGTTGATGAGCCTCATTCTGTCAAATTCAACTACAGGAAAATCATCTAAGTTTTATTTTTCTTTGTAAATATCCATCTAAACCAGTGGTTCCCAAAGTGGTCCAGGTGGACCCCCAGGGGACCACAGGAGGCTCGATGGGGGTCTACGTTGGCGTGAATAATAGGGTTTCACAATTAATTCGTATGTGGTGTAGGCCTGCAGGGGGTCCACTAGTTAACTCTTGAGAGGGATCTATGAGAAAAAAAAGTTTGGAAACCCCCTGATCTAAATAAATACATTACTTACTATTATATATAGTGTTGAGTATCAATGCGAACCTTCGCTTAACACCGAACCGCTAACGGCCCAATTTCAATAGTTAAAATAATTCTTCAACAAATAATTCTCCGCATTTTCATATTGCTATTACATGTGTTACATACTACGACATTTAGTACTCAAAATCGAATGACAAGGTTGGATCCGCCGCCTGATTACGTAAAAGCAATAGTAAGGCCGAAGTAAAGCGATAGCGAAAATTGTACAATACTCGCCTTGAAATGTCAAAGTTCTTTTGAAATTCATTTTACGTAATACGAATTTGACAAGCTATCAGCGATTTTTGTACAATTTTCGCTATCGCTTTGCTTTTGCTAGTTAGGTAATAAATAAGAGAGCCGTGCCCTTTACAGGGTGTAAAAAGACAACGTTGTTATTTTAATACCTCGTATTCTTTGTAACGTAACGATCATTTTTTTCTATGGAACCAACCCTGGGAAATGATTTTTTTTTATTTTATTGCAAGCAATGTATTCGATTGACAATTGTACCTACAAAACTAACATTTTTAAATATTAATATGGTGTCTTTAAAAAAATGTTTCTTAATTGTTTCCAGGTGGATTTATTTTAAAAAATGTTGATATTCATGTAACTTTGGACCTCAAAAATCAGCGCTGAAAACCAGCGCTGCAGGACATTTGTTTTGGTCTGCAGCTGTATACTGAGCTGGGTCCATTTCAGCATAATTATGTTTTTCTGTTTGGCTGTATTGTGAAACATTTTTTAATGCTAAATAAATAATTTCTTTCTTTCTTTCAATGTCTTAGAAACCCGTGGTTTCCCAGGGGTGATTCCATAGAAAAAAATATCGTGTTGTTACAAAGAATACGAGGTATTAAAAGAACAAAGTTGTCTTTTTACACCCAGTAGTGTGCCATGACCTCTTTCCGCTATGGCTTGTGTCTTACTCCGCGAGTCGGCACGGTAAACTTTGTGCTAACTAGTTGCGGTGGCCGCAGACGTGTTAGGGCGGCGCTACACTCGCCACGTGGTCATTGTTACGTACATTAGACAAAGCCAAAGGAAATTTTAGGTACAAATTTATATAACGTCTTATCGTGATAAAACTGTATCTATAATCCCTAAATATACTGGGCCTTACTAATAAAAAGCTTTAAACTAGGTTAAAAAAGGTGCTCACAGTTTGATTTGACGATTTAGTTTGATTTGGTGTCAAAAATCAAGTATAACCAGAGGGGTAAGCACGAACCTCTCGATAGTCCGTGACGGTAGCGTCAAACTGTCAATTCCCATAGATTTTGCAAGCGAGTTGCTAGCGTTACGCCGCGTAAGAAGGTTCGTGCTTACCCTACAGTTGTAACTTTACGCGCGCGGTTTATTATTAGCACAGACTAACTTTTAATTAAAAAGCAGCTGAAATAAAATCGTTGTAGGTGCGTGGTACGAAGCAATATTTTTAGATCAATTTACATACTTTATACTTATACAGGATGTTTTTTTGTGGCCACCTTTAACGAAGGGTACGTATTCTATACATGAAATAAAGTAAGTTTATGCCAAAAAAAATTCTGGAAAAAAAAAAAAAATGTTTTTTTTTTTTTAATTCCTTGATCGTGCGAAATTTATAGTGTCTAGTGTTTATGTTAGTTTTTTTATAGACATATATTAATTATTTTTCGTGAAAAAATCCTGCTACGCGGCGTCTATGTGCATTTATGCAGGCAAAAACGCAGTATTATTTATTTATTCAACTTTGGACCCTAATATTTTGGAAACCAGACACTTCCCAGGTATGCTTCCATGGAGAAAAATTATTGCCCTAAGTCACCACGTTGGGCAGGCAGGTTGGTGACCTCGGTGTGATCCCAGAAACCCTTAATCGCCTCGTACGATACCCACGGGCAGGCATGAGGTGGTACAAACTCTACTCTGCTGGCACCACGCGGCTATATATAGGTAATATGTGTGGGGGTGGTGAAAAGGGAAGCGCTTCCGGCCCCATCGGACCACTAGTCGTTGTTAGGCCCATGTATATAATCCAATCATTGTGAGAAACTTCGATATCGCGTTCTAGGATTTTGCATTCGATTGTGGTTCTCTCTTGCATCCGATAGATGGCTCCGCTACATATGTATGTATATATGACTAAACTATAGTATCAAAAGTTTCTAACACATGATCATAAGACCTTTATAATTCAAGTCATCATTTTCCTGCCCTTATCTCATTATTAATTAGGTCGTCGCAACATGGTTTGTTTTACATCCGGCTGCCTGTCTGGCGCCAACCCTCCTCGGGTATATCTTCATAATTCAAGTACAAGAAAGAATACCTTTAAGAGCTTCGAAGAGTGAGGTCATGGTCTTTGGGGTCAGAGGTAAAAGAAAAAGTATGGTAAACTTGCCTCAAATTAAAATTAAATATAAATAATAAATAAAATAAAAATATTTTATTTCAGACAACTATGTCCATAGATGGTTAGTACTAACATAAATATTTTTAATACATCATAATATAAAATCAAAATGAAATTAAATTAAATCAAATAAAATTAAATATAGTGGCGTTGCTTTAAAGTGTATTTCCGCCCTAACCCAACGTAAACTGCTTAAAACTACAACTACCCTCTTTTTATTCGCTGACGAGTTTATTTACTAGTCTTGTTTCTTCTCTAAATAAATTACGCGGAGAATAAACTTGGCGTTTTTTTTAGAAATCTAGGACTTGTTTTTTCTAGATTTTACACTGTGATAAATAGGAATATTCTATCGACTGTTTTGCTGGGAGAAATCTCTATTGGAGTGAAGCTCGCCTTTGTACATCGATTTCTATGTTATGTATCTATGTACATTACCATTCCATGTTTTTCTGTATATATGAGTACATACAGGATGATTTTTGGTCGTCAACGTTCCCGATAACTACGGAATCTCCTCATCATCACGATCATTTTTCTCCATGGAAGCATACCTGGGAAGTGTCTGGTTTCCAAAATATTAGGGTCCAAAGTTGAGTAAATAGACTGCGTTTTTCTGCATAAATGCACATAGACGCGCGTAGCAAGATTTTTTCACGAGAAATTATTAATATCTATAAAAAAACTAACATAAACACTAGACACTATAAATTTCGGACGATAAAGGAATTTAAAAATTTTATTAAAAAAAAAAAAAAAATTCCCAGCATATTTTTTGGCATAAACTTACTTTATTTGATGTATAGAGTACGTACCCTTCGTTAAAGGTGGCCAGAAAAAAACATCCTGTATAGTCACGTCTATTATCCCCCAAAGAGTTTGGGCAGAAGTGTGCAAATCACACTACCACTTTTCACAATTTAGCTATTAAGACTTTCGTGGTAAGGGAAGAGCCTATCGTCGCTTTCTGCACAATAATGAATAAGAGTAGTAAAAGACCTGCCTTCGCCGTCATAGGTCCTGGGTTCGAATCCCCGTAGATGCCAATCCGTTCAATACGTTTTAGTAAACTTTTTCTCTGGCCTAATAGTATCAGAAACTTTAGGAACCACAGATGTCTATATCAATAGATGCTGACCATTGCTAAACGTATGAAGGCAACGTATGCCATGGATGAAAGAAAGTTTTTAATTTCTTTATTTACAAAGTTAACAGTTCTTGTGTATTTTATAGATATTGTTGTCTTAAATAAAACTACATCCAAGTATGAATTTCATCATCTTCTTCTATACATATAATAAAAATGTATCGAATCGCTGTCTGTACATGTAAGATATATGAGAAAAATATTATAGGAGATCTTTATCAATGCAATAGTACCCAAAAGAATGATTTTTTTGAATTTTTGTCTGTTTTTCGGTTTGTCTGTTTGCCTATGCGTTTGTGCACGCTAATCTCAGAAACAGCTAAACCGATTTCGATGCAGTTTTCAGCAATATATTGTGACAGGTCCCACTTAACATATAGGCTATTTATTCCGGGAAAATGGTTTTATCTTGGATAATTTCGACATTTTATTTTTTCTGTAGTCCACGCGGACGGAGTCGCGGGCGTCCACTAGTACATAATATAAATACAAAAGAGTATTTGGAGATTTCTAACGTTTACGCAGACGAAATTGTGGGTGTACGCTAGTCTTAACCTAAATGCATGCACATGCAATCTATACTAATACTAATATAATAATATTATAAAGCTGAAGAGTTTGTTTGTTTGTTTGTTTGTTTGTTTGAACGCGCTAATCTCCGGAACTACTAGGTCGAATTAAAAAAATCTTTTTGTGTTGGATAGTCCATTTATCGAGGAAGGCTTTAGGCTATATATAATCACAGTGCGACCGATAGGGACGAAGAATAAGAGGAAAATGTGGAAAAAACATGGAAGATATATGAGAAATACCACTCCTTTGCGTCGCGCAGTCGGGTAAAAAATATAGGAGACCTTCTTTGTCAACGCAATAGTACCCAAAACAATGATTTTTGGAATTTTTGTCTGTTTGTCGGTTTGTCTGAGCACGCTAATCACAGAAACGGCTGAAACAATTTCGATGCAGTTTTCAGAAATATATTGTGACAGGTCCCACTTAACATATAGGCTACTTTTTATGCGGGGAAAATGTTTTTATCCCGAATAATTTCGACTTTTGTTTTTTCTGTAGTCCACGCGGACAAAGTCGCGGGCGTCCACTAGTGTAGGTAATATAATGTAATGATTTCTAAAGTTAACTTATTTATGGAATGCCAACAACATATACATCTGTACATCATATAAATAGAGAATGGTCCAGGTCTGATGCGCATGTGTCTCTTATAGGCTAGCACAGCACTTACACATAAAATTTTCTATTGCATCTATTATTATTATACTCATCGCAAAATAAATGGCCCATTTTGACAGTTCACGTCCATAAATATTTCTAGTTTTTACTGATCGAAATGTTCCGAATATAATTACATTTTTCATTGATGGGTACCGCCCACTCGGCTAAGTGCTGTGCATACGATTTTTTCATGTTGTTCACATAATATGAATAATCGGTTAAGGAAAAAAATAAATCGATCAAGATATTTATATAAAAACTAGCTAATAGGATAAACAGTAGCCTAAATGTTATTTAAGACTATAATATAACCTTTCTCTGATTTAGATTTCAGCCTGATCCGTCAAGCTGTTACTGCGTGAAAGAGTAACAAAAATTCATCCATCCATACAAACTTTTTATTACGATGATCGATGTAAACTTCGGCCTAAAATAATATATTTTCAAATCAGAACATTAATCCAATGCACTTTACAATACATATTCATGCAGACAAAATACTCATGCAAACTTGAATCGATTTATCGTGAGTATCAAGTATTAAGTCGTATGGTTACATCACTAGTTAGGTCGCGAAGACAAATGTCAAAACGTGGCCTTTTATTTTGCGATGACTTTAATTCTATTATATCTACGTCTGTATAGAACTCGGTCCAGCTGTCATGCGAGAGAGAAAGGCCCCTAATGATCTAACTTTAATGCCGTACAAAGAAAGGATCTAATAGTTATTCAACTGATTTAGTTTCTTTTCGTGGATTTACGATGGTATTTCGGCAAGTTGTAGAGAAATAAATAAGTTTAACTATGATATTCATACAGTATTGCTGGTTGAGTATGGTATCATAAGGTAAATAGTCTCTGGGAGGTGTTCAGCGACAACATAGTCTGATAATCACACTGCGGTCACCAACCCGCCTGCCCAGCGTGGTGACTATAAAGAAAACCTCTCATTTTCCTGCCCTCATCCCATTATTATGGGGTCGGCGCAATATGGTTTCTATCGAAATTCATGGCGTTTACTTTACGGCTGACTGCCTGCTTGACGCCAACCCTCCTCTGATATAGCTAAGTGACAATTTATTATATTTAAATCCGTATGAAATAAATTCAGTAGTACAGCTGGGATCGAATCCACGGCTTCCGACTGAAATGCTCACGTGTAAACCATTGGGCTATCACCGTACCTACTAATCCCGTCAAAAAGCTTAACAATAATCTTTGAAACTGCACCGGGTACGTAACTAACTGCGTACTCGATACAGGGTGGTCGTAACCGTGGAGTTAACTGCCGCAAGTCGGGATGAGGACCGGAGTTACTGGCGAGATGGGACAAAGAATAGGCGGCGCAGGTGGTAGGTATGTGTCGAAAACTGGGGACTATAGTTTTCATAATTAAAAATACAAGAAGGTAACCGCTCATGAATTCGCATAAGCTTAAAATTTACGAGAAAAATACAAAAAAAATAAGTGGATTCAACTTTACTTAAAATATGTTTAGTAATGCTGATAATGGGCTGCAAAATGACAAATCTCATCATGTTTCTCAAGCTCAAATGCGACCAGCAGTTTACATTCCTAAGCACGCCAAAGTATATTCATTTTTTCCTAACATACATAAACTCAAAAATACATCATACGAAGAAACATAAAAATTTAAATCTATATCTGAAGCAGACAGATAAAAATTGTGAAATGCAAAAATTTATTTCACAAAATTTTTGGTTCATGACTAACCAGTACGTAATCTCCCAATGAATCCCAGAGTCACATTATCCGCATTTTCCATTGGATTATTCCCTAATTGGTCAGCTCATCCGAGCGCATTCACGGGGAATCTGGTTAGTGTAGACCTATGTTTCAATAGATTTAGTATTTGTGACATTAGCCATCAATGGTCTTAAGAAAAACAGCACCGAAGTAACATATATACCTATATAAACAATGACAATCGAGAAATAAGTTGTTAAGGGTTTCCGGGAGGTAGGGCAGCAGCGCCTCCCGTACTGACAACATAGTCCGAAAATCACACTGCGGTCACCAACCCGCCTGTCCAGCGTGGTGACTATGGGCAAAACCCACCTGTGGCAGTAACCTTGGCGTGGTGTGCCCTGGGGGAGGCCTTCGTCCAGCAGTGGACTGCAATAGGCTGCAGAAGAAGTAGTAGTTTCTTAGGAGTAGATACATTCCATAATAAAATTGTACCCTAAGAGAATTTGTCGATAATTTATTTTCGCATAACAATAACAATAAAAATAGCTTTAATTGATAACTGTTGTGTTATTTTAGAGAAACACTATTTGTCTGTCGCGCTTTCCGGTCAAAACTGCAAAACCGACTTTAATAAAATTTTGAAGATAAGTAGTTTGGAGCTAAACTATCCTTTACATAAGCTAGTTTTTATCCCAGCAAATATTTGTGGACAATGACGTAAAATAAAACAATTTTTCTTTTTTTTACCTTGTACCATGGCTAGCCATATCTACTCACAACTATATCTGTGGTGCATTTATTGGCTGATATTATGCAGTATATGAGTTTAATACAATTTCCCTACATTAATACATTTTGTAATTAAGTAATTTGACAGACGCAAAGCTGGATTCATGTACTCGTTTTATTAAAGTTGGGTAAAACTTCACCAGTGATCTCTTTGCTGATTCGGAGCTTCACTAGAATACATCAGCTGCATCTTGCTCTATGCATGTCGTAAGAGTCGACTAAGGAACTCGGGGACGTTCTCTTTGGGTGATGAGACAGCAACTTGTTGCTGATCATTTGTATCTGGCTCCGTTATGTTAGTCGTAAACATCTATACTAATATTATAAATCTAAACGTGTGTGTGTGTGCGTATGTTTGTCCGTCTTTCACGGCAAAACTACTGAACCGATTTCAATGAAATTTGGTACACAAATAGTCTAGAGCCCGAGAAAGGATATAGGCTACTTTTTATTACGGTAGGTAGCACCACCGAGCGATAATCGAATACCTCGCGGACAAAGTCACGGGCAGCAGCTAGTATATTATACTCGTACATTAGAATAACCAGAGTAACATATGTATGTTACACAGCCGTGTCTTTACTCGTATGTATGTAGGTAGACACGGCTGTGTTTCCAAAATGGAGTAACCACTACTGTACGATCATTAGGGAGATCCCACAGCCACGTTTACTATGGTAGATATACATGTACAATACAATACAACACAACACAACACAACACAACACAACACAACACAATACAAAATAAAACAAAAATATTTACAAAAATAAATGTGAACTATCAGTGACAAGTTGCCAGCTCATCGCCTGAAGGTACCTCAGCCGACTAAATAATATACCTACCTACTATTTACTTATCGCTTCTGTACCTACATAATCTAGGCTATTCTGCGTGACCTTAGTCTGGGTAAAGTGCCCAATTTATTTTAGGTCTCATTCTGTATCCAGAACGGCGAGGAGCGAGATTAAATCTTCTTTTATGGTTCCGTAGTATGGGAGTCACGAGTATTTGGCGTGCGAAAGAGACACTGATTTACGGTTTTGTGGATAGGAACGGGACAAGCTTAGGCTTAGCTGATTTTTTATTACTTTTTTCCTTTATTTTGAAGAATATTACAAACTGCATAACTGTCACTGTTCACATGAATCAAAATTGGAATAAAACCCTGTGATGATGCTGGGTTTCTCCAGATACATCAGCCGCATCTCCTTACGTGCATGTTGTAAGAGTTGAGTAAGGAACTCGGGTATTCTTTTAGGCCAGTGGTTCCCAAAGTGGCCCAGGTAAACCCCCAGGGGTCTACAGGTGACTCGATGGGGGTCTACATTGACGTGAAAAAATGTTGGTTTACAATGGATTCGTATGTGGTGTAGTCCTGCAGGGGGTCCACCAGAACCAGTTAGCTTTTGAAAGGGGTCTACGAGAAAAAAATTTGGGAACCCCTGTTTTAGGCGATAAACTTGTTACTGATCAATAAAATCATCAAAATCATTAATTATGTAAAAATGAGTTGAATTTTAGCAGACATGATAACGGAACCCCAAACAATTAGCCATAAAACACTTCAAGAAACGACCTATTTTTAAAACGTAAGCCCTTTTTACGATTTTTTGTCAAGAATTTCGATTCCCAGATAATAAGTCCTACACTTATTATACAAAAGGACAAGATGTTTTGTGTTTTCGAAATGGGTAAGCCAGAATTGGAGAACTACGAAGGATATCCTAAAGACACGTTTATAGCGGTGTTAGATGTGAAATGTCAGTTCGTACTGTTCTTTTACGAGTATGTGTAAAGAGAATTCAAATTGAGTACGATTATAAAAGAGAATACTTAATAACATACATACATACATATAATCACGCCTTTATCCCTTACGGGGTAGGCAGAGCACCAAGGGCCGATAGAACCACATGGTGCCACTTCTGACCAATTTTGAGGGTATAGTTGAGATTTACATGTTCGGTTCTACTTAATAAATATATAAATAATATAAAAACTTTGAATCTCCAACTAGCATTATAATAATTTAATTACACCTGAAATACTAGTGACTGAGAACTTTGCAAGTTGAAAAACTTATTTCAATTTGAAAATTTAACAAAAGTTATATCTCTCTGTCTTACAGAAAGATATGTCATTTTTAGTTCTTGTAGCTATTTATTTACGTGATTAATTTGATATCTTTAGATTAAAATCATAATAAAATTGTTATCTTTATAAATTGGGAGTAATACTAACAATATTTTATTTAACTAAATTTGAAACCACTGTATATTTTGAACGCGGTTTATTTTAAAATCCGATACATAACTGCGGACATACAGGAGTTTTAGTATGTCACAGTAATTATTTTACTATTATGCAGACTAACTATAAATAAAAATACCTGTCTTATTGAAATTGTTTCAAATAAAATTCCCGATTTACAATTTTATTACATACTACGATTCTCGCTCGTAGTCAAAGTTCGTAGCATTCGTAGTCATGCTACGTGCTACGCATCGACACGACTACGATAAAAAATATCTAAGAAATGTTGGGATATAATACTACTAGTGAACTCCGTCCGCGTGGACTACAGAAAAATGTCGAAATTATCCGGGATTAAAACATTTTCCCGGGATAAAAAGTAGCCTTTTTGTTAAGTGAGACCTGTCACGATATATTACTGAAAACTGCATCGAAATCGGTTCAGCCGTTTCTGAGATTAGCGTGCACAAACGCACAGACAAACAGACAAAAATTCAAAAAAATATTTTTTTGGGTACTATTGCGTTAATAAAGGTCTCCTATAATATTTTTTTCTCATATATCTTCCATGTACAGACAGCGATCCGTTACATTTTTCCTATAATGTTTCTAAAATGTTCCTATAGTATGAATTTTCGACAATAGAAATTTTATTATCAACAAGTTGACTTTACATATAAATGTGTGCAAACATTTTTCTTTACTTGCCAAATTCCAACACAGTTTTAGACCGTCTGTCTAAAGTAAACAAAACAATCTAAATGCACATACAATAAAGCACCCTTCAGGCACATGACGTCATAACCACGTTTTTTCAGCTCATCCGCAAACCTACCCCGAAGTTTTTCACCACCAGATATCATCTCAGCTGATTTATTTAGTTTGAGGGTAGGTCATAGACTATGTATATGATAGAGAAGAGATAATATACAGGGTGTATTTTCGTTGCCACCCTTAACGAGGGGTACGTACTCTATACATCAAATAAAGTAAGTTTAAAGTTTAAAATTAGTGCCAATAAAATTGCTGGGAAACGATGTAAATTTTTTGAAAAAAAAAATCATTTCTTGATCGGGCGAAATTTATAGTGTCCAGTGTTTATGCTAGTTTTTTCATAGACAGATATTAATTATTTCTCGTGAAAAAATTCTTGCTACACGCGTCAATGTGCATTTATGCAGAAAAGCGCAGTCTATTTACCTAACTTTGGACCCTAATATTTTGGAAACCAGACACTTCCCAGGTATGCTTCCATGGAGAAAAATGATCGTGATGATGAGGAGATCCCGTAGTTTTCGGGAACGTTGACGACCAAAAATCACCCTGTATATGGTGTAAAAGTGGGTTCGACTAATACCTTAGGACCCAAAATTAACCTCAACCTCACCTGCCCATTTAATGGACGAGGCTCTGACGCTAAATACCTTATAATACCTATTTAGAATGACTTGCTCGACAAGTGAATTTTCGTGTGTCGACCGACTCTACCCAAAAGGAGTGCCCCTAAACCTAAAGGTGGACTATAGTGAAGGAAAAACCCCAGAACCCTACGAGAGATTCCGCGCGGAAGAAGAAAGAAGAGAAAACACCCAGGTTTGACATTACTTCTATTTTCACTTTGACGCGACGCGACCCCCTAAATGCCTAAACATTTAATTTTCTTAACCCAGCCCCTTCTCTAAACAGCTAGTTATATAGCCTGATGAGAGACTTCACTAGAATACGTCAGCTGCAAGGAGATGCAGCTGATATGCATATCGTACTCGAGCATTCTCTCAAGCGATAAGCTAGTAACTTATCACTGCTCATATATATATATATATATATATATATATATATATATATATATATATATATATATATTTTAATTATTCACACACCACAACACATTAACCTAGTCCCACACTAAGATATTTGTTATATCTATGCCCGCTATGTTAAAGTTATGTTATATCTATTAAAGCTATGTCTTTTAAAGTTACCTATCTTTATTGAGGGGTCGCCCACCACCGGGCCCTACACCCTCCGCTGACCAATATCTATATCAATAATCTGAATAGAGATTTGAACTTCCGAATAGTGACGCCTGATACAATTAAATATTTACCTATCTTTAGTATATATTTGTTAATTTACCTACCTATTTAAAATTTATTTATATTTTGTTTTCTGGTATGAAAGAAATCTTGCAATGAAAAACACGCCTTTGTATGTATTTATTTTGTATTTGTGTATGATAAAGAATAAAAATATATGGGAACTTTATCAAAATATCCCATCTCTTCTATCCGTGGTCATATCTTTCACTCTCGGACAGTGAGGGATGGTCAGCGGGGGGAGGGCGGTTCGAGAGGGGGGAGGGTGCAGTGGATGGAAAGTTGCTTAGTCAGCTTAATGATAGTTTCGAAGATATAACCAACCGGTCATATTTTTGTTTCGTTTTAAAACCATAACAATGTAAAACAGTATATGAAAGCTTTAAAAAAATATTACATTGTGTTTTTGTATACAAATCTACGAAAGTTATAAGGAGCTGACGATTTGAAGATGACGTTTGTGTAGATGTTGGAATATTTCTAATACCTTTATAATAACTATCGTTGACACTTGGAAGGAATAACACATAGGTTATTATATATCTACAAACGTTGCAGACAAACCTAGTTAAGGATTTGAACACGAAAATATAATATTTAAATAACGAGTCACAAAAAATCATCTCGAAATCTATTGCAACTAATTAATTACCTATAAATAAATGTGCACACACATCACAACATATTGACCTAGTCCCACACTAAGATCCCTAAGGTCTTGTGTCGTGGGTACTAAGCGGGTACTAACGGTACATAAATACATAGATAAGTGAAGAAAAATCCTTGACACAGAAACAAACACATTAACTATGACTATTATAATAATATCTGACGAATTTATGTTAATCATCCTTTGTGTGTTCTTATACCATTAGGTAACTTCGACCCAGTATGTAGCACTGCAATCAAGTTCCAGCTAGGCAGCTTACTAAGGGTCTGCTACATAAAAAATTAGAAGTACCTAGTCTCAGTACACAGAACTTTCCTAGTATAATTAATATATTATTTCAAAGCTTAGCAAACAAACCTATTCACAAAAGAATACGTATTATATCCGGACTTGGGCGGCGCGGGCCGGTTGAAACCGGTTCAGAGCGGTTACATCCGGCCGATAACAAAGCCCGGCCGCGTCTTATCTCGCTGTAATAAAATAAAAGTTGTGGGAAAACGGATGGAGGTTTAATAAGAACTAGTAGATACCCGCTGCTTGACTCATTGAATAGCTGGAGGCATAAGCTGCTTTCTGCTAAAATGCCAATCGCAGTGTGATTACATAGAATTAATTATTATTATTATTTAACAATTATCTCGATCAGGTATTATTGACAACGTCAAAAACTCTAAATTATATTATTATTATTGGTATTTATTAATTTAACTTTAATTTATTAATATTTACTTACTTTACTGTAAAAATCTAGTGTTCCGTCTATGAAAAGTTTAAATAGCTGAATGAACTTGGCATTTATATAAAAGAGTCTGTCGGTGTAGCTGGCAGGCTGCCCGGTTAGGGTGGACACACACGGTGCGGTAAGGGAGGTTCCCTCTGATGTTTTTATTGTCGCCATAGGTATACAAAAACCACTTGATATAATAAATTTAATAGTCATGCGGTATCGTATATGCTGTCTCCCAATTGATGATGATGATGATCTCCGACCGTATTTCGGCCAAGGTGACCAATCTTTACGGAGATTGGCCAGGTTCGCAGGAGATATTATAGTGCACAAGTGTGTGCGCAAACACAGATGCACTCTCTATTCCTTACTCTCATAGTCCGATGGGACGGAAAGCCGACACGACCGGAGAGAGATCCCAAATATTATACTTATTAATAGTTGATTAGTTTTCTTCCAAAATAAATTAAAAATGTAAGTATTTAAATAAACGAATTTTCGTTTGATTCTGTATAGGTATATGGAAATATATAAATCTAATTTAGTACATATTTATTGTTTTCACATACTAAGTAATCAAAGTTATATCGTTTCAATACTGTACAAGATAACTATGCCTAATACAAGTATACCTTGTATAAATTAGTAATTTCTTACAAGAGAATATCTCCTCGAAAATACAGGATGATTTTTGGTCGTCAACGTTCCCGAAAATTACGGAATCTCCTCATCATCACGATCATTTTTCTCCATGGAAGCATACCTGGGAAGTGTCTGGTTTCCAAAATATTAGGGTCCAAAGTTGAGTAAATAGACTGCGTTTTTCTGCATAAATGCACATAGACGCGCGTAGCAGGATTTTTCCACGAAAAATAATTAATATCTGTCTATAAAAAACTAACATAAATACTAGACACTATAAATTTCGCACGATCAAGGAATTTAAAATTTTTTTTCAAAAATAAATAATTTTTTTCCCAGCATTTTTTTTGGCATAAACTTACTTTATATTACTTTATATGTATAGAGTACGTACCCTTCGTTAAAGGTGGCCACAAAAAAACATCCTGTATAAATAATGTAGGTAAATGTGTAATACTTTAAATAATTAAAATTGTATGACTTACTATAATTTAATTTATCACAAATAAAAAAATTTACCCTAATTAATCATAAATACTCGAAAACTTGCATCTATTTTAGATTTTAGTCCATCAATGTTATGTGCACGACAATCAAACGTTTTTCTGCAGTACAGCGTGAAGCTAACCTTGCGCCAACTGACTAGGTTGTCGGCCATTTTGTTTTTGCTTTTCGTGTTTGATGTCCAGTCTTTTTGGGATAGAAAGTTGGTACGGGTATCTCATGCGTATAGAGTTCGGATACGGTTGGGTGCATGCCACTGTTTTTTTATATATTTCGTAAATAAATACATGTCTCTGTCGGAAGGAATGGTTTTTAATTTGATAACTTTTAGGCTAGTTTTACACTAGAGATTTGATGTGCTACGTTACTTTACTACATACATGTATACTGTACATACATTGTGTTCTTAAAATTAGCGGGGACTAATTTAAATGATCAATCGTGACAAAGTTGTTAGCTTATCGGCTGAAAGAATGGTTGAGTTTCTTAGTCGACTCTAACGACATGCATAGGAAGGAGATGCAGCTGATGCATTCTTATGATTTCTTCACATATTTTTACCTTAAATAGAAATTAAACAATATAAACACAAAGCAAGTAATCTAAAACGTATCCAAAAACAATTATTCCGCCCCATAACTCTGCGATAAGATGTGGCTTACATCGTAACTCCGAGCCTGCATTAAATCAGGCTTATATACCCGCAAGTGTCAGTAGAACAGGCGGGTCCCGATTCTTATATAAACATCTCTAAACTCGACATATAGTAGGTTCATATAACATAGTGGTAAGCTTATTAAAGACGAATATCAAGTGCTGATGGATACAGACACTGGTGTGTTCCCGGAAATGGGGTAGCCAGAACTACAAGATCGCGAATAAGACCTTACAGCCACGTTTAGTATAGCAAAGTCATGATGCATAGCAGATCTAAAAGATCAGTGATCAGTTACTATCTCATCGCCTGAAATACGCCCCTGAGCTCCTTAGTCGACTCGTACGTGCTAATGAATCGTGTGTAGAGATTTTGTCAAGAGGCGTGAGAATGGGGTCCCAGGATTGCAATGAAATCACTAGTATTGTTTTTATTTTACTATTGGGAAATGAGATAGCGCTCTACAGTGCTTATAGTGACGTTTTAATTTAACTACATGGCAATTATGTTATTATAGGTACTCGTAAGAAGTCATGGTGACTTGTATCCAGAAATCTTACTACACAACTCAACTGGTAAGGAAATTGTAACGGTTCAAGTAACTTTAAAAATCATTGCTGTTTTTTATTGCTAAAACTAGTGGACGCCCGCGATTTCGTCCGCGTGGACTGCAGAAAAAACAAAATATCGAAATTATCCGGGATAAAAATATTTTCCCGGGATAAAAAGTAGCCTATGTGTTAATCCAGGGTGTCAGCTAACTCCATACCAAATTTGATTAAAATCGCACAATTTTTAAAGGATTATATTTTTTTATTGAATTGTAGTGAAGTGATATACAATGTACCAAATAGTGAGCTCGAAAAACTAACTAGAACTTAAATACAACTCGTATACCTTCTATTAAGCTCACCTTTTCTTATTTTGTAAAAGAAATATAAGGTAGGTAAAAGTAATTTGACTACAGAATAATACTAGCATAACATAAGCAATTCAAACACCCATGTTCAAACGTTTGAACGACAAATATCCGAACACGACAAGGGAAGATCCCGTTCCATGTCGGAAAGTACCAGGAGCCCATAAATCTACAGGAGTTCGCATTTACATACACAATCCCATGTACACTTTACTTTCGGGAGACAGTGCCGCTAGTGGCGCCTTTGGTTTTGCTATTTAAGAATTCTTAATGCTAAAATTGGTTTAGTTCTTATTTCGGCCACTAAATAGATAAGCTGGTGGATCGCATAGAAAATTCTACGTACAAATGTGAGGCATATTGGCTTGATTTGTGTGGAAATGTTAGGAATATGGGATTTTGCTTAAATGATACCTCCTGATAATTTCTGAAAAACGATAAGTCAGAACAGTAAACATAGCTTTTCCTGCATATTTATTTCGCTTCTAGCTTTTCTATTTATAAACAGCATACACGGAAGCAGATGCAGCTGATTCCAGTAAAGCCTCGCATTAGCACAGGACGTGTATTATTATTTCATGTTATTTATTAATATCCTTTCCCTTTTAGCAGTTTCCACTCGGCCGGGTTTCCCCGAAAGTTGGGAAATTCCAATAAGAAGTTCTCAGTGAGCAAAGACGGATAATTCTACTGATTGATGTACTTAAACGAAGAATACAGGGGAGGTGGACATAATTCAAATCTCAGGAGGTGAACATAATTCAAATCTCAAATGCGCTTATTGTGCACTGTAAAACTTGGGTCTTAAATTCATTTGTTCATAGAAAAAAGTATTAGACTTTTGTAATAAACACGGATTAGGGTCCTTAAACCTAGGGTAGGAGAGAGATAAGGATAGGTAGGACCTCAGGTAGGACTAATTTACGTTTAGGTTTAAGTATGACGTTTTAGATCGACCATATTGTTTACCTAAACTCATGTAATATTATGTACTTACATAATTTTTTGAATATACTTATTTTGATTTTATTTGAAAATGAAGCCACCGTTACGCAGGTGATGAGCGTAAGGGTGGTGTGAGTTCGCGAACGTAGGTACTAGTTCGAGTTCTAGTGCGTTTCACCGTATTTGGATGATGGTGCTAGTTTCTATGTGTATGACCGCATAAAAAAATGTTAGTTCCGAAATCAGGTATAAGAGCGGGACTTCACCAAAGCGGAGATGAGTGCGGTGTGCTGTGCGAGAAGAGATGTTTTTCAGGTGACGCTCACTGCACGCCGCTCACATCTCTCGTCTCCGCGTCGCGTCATCCGCGCGCAGCTCATATCTCCGCTTCCATCGCGCCATACAAATATTACACATCTTCGCACAGCGATCTTCACTGAAGCTGAGCTGAGAGGAGATGTATCAATAACGCAATTTTTTTCAGATTTTTAAAAGAATTACAATTAGGTTCAGGGTGCCATTAAACCGGAGGGGTTTCACTTGGCGTCCTTTATGTAACTATTAGCCTGGGACCTTTATACGTTTCACCGATCTTCTATTACCGTTTTTCTTTTTTTTTATAAACACCTTATCTATTCAATTCTATTGGTTGTTTAAAAAACATCTCCTTTCCGATTGTCTCGTCTCCGTTTTGGTGGAGTCCCGGCCTAAGAGTTATTCTATGAAACGGACTCACGCAGCACCTAGCGTAAGCATCGACAACATAATCATATCGATAATATGGGTATCGGATCTCCTCAATGTGTTGACTTCGTGTCCACCGATTCAGAGCTCTCTGGAGAGCTTTTTTAACTTCGAAATGCCGCTTTTTACGTTTGACGAGTATAATTATTAGTTCGTAGAACTGAATTCCTTTAATTTGGGAGCTAGATGGATTTTTGAACGAACCATTTTCATGGAGAGGACTTGATCTAACTTTCGCTTTGGGGAATTTAATTTAAATATCTTTAAAAGTTAGATTACACCTACCGATTGTAGAGGTATAACGTTCATTATTTGTAATTCTAATATACAGGATGATTTTTGGTCGTCAACGTTCCCGAAAACTACAAAATCTTACGATCATTTTTCTCCATGGAACCTCTGGTTCCCAAGATAATAGGGTCCAAAGTCGAGAAAATAGACTACGTTTTTCTGTAAATGCAAGATTTTTTCAAGAGAAATAATTAATATCTGTCTATGAAAAAACTAGCATAAACACTGGATACTATAAATTTTGCCCGAACAAGAAATTATTATTTTTATTTTCAAAAAATTTACATGTTTTCCCAGCATTTTTTTTGGCATAAACTTACTTTATTTAATTTATAGATCGTACCCTTCATTAAGGGTGGCAACGAAAAAACCCCCTGTATAACAGTCACGCCGATTATCCCCCAGCGGTTGGGCAGAAGTGTGCAAATAGGGCCCAAATACAACGATCTAGCGATGGGTAACGAATCAAGTGGTATATGTTTCCGTGTCATTCTGAATAGGTATTATAAGCTATCAGCATCTGGGGCAAGTGAGATTGTCTTTAGGCCCTAAGGTAACAGTCGAATCCACTTACCTACGAGTATACCCCTTTAGTTATGGCACCTACCTAGTTACATACATATAGACATGGTTGTAGATGGGTCGTCACGGAGATCTCATAGTCACATTTAGCATTGGACAGGAGAAAATTTAGCCAAGACAATGGAACATTGACGTTCGTTGAAAAACAAATCGAAACACTTTCACCAATGGCGTTTGGAATTCATCACGTGACGTGAACCTTTATATATTTGATCACATAATACCTACATTACATAAATAATTAAATACCTAGTACACACGGTTGTGTTCCCAGAATGGGGCAGCCTGAACTACAAGTTCACGAAGGAGATCCTCGGCCACGTTTAGCATAGCTGGAACAGAATTGACATATTTAAGAGACAAGTAAAGGCATACTACCTTTCTCTTCCTTAGTAGGTCTGTCGGTTATTTTATTATTGTGAGATACTTTTATTGTAAGTCTATGTAGGTTAGGTTTATTATATGTAGATATGTATTATTATTTAGGTATATTGATATTATGTAGGTTTATGTAAGTATATTTATTTGGTATTGTGTACACATACAATCTACCTTTTTCACCCAACTTTCGCTATCACAAGTGGTACTTTGCTGGAAGAAATCTCTTATAGGGATAAGCACGCCTTTGTACATTGTCAATGTAAAATGTTTTTCCATATAAAATGTCTGTGTACAATAAAGAATAATTCTGTCCCTGATGTAATCTGATGCAAATGTTATCACACGAAATTTCAAAATTGGAATTGAAATCTCTCTGAATCATTTCCATCTCTAGTATTTTAACTGGCCATAAAAAAAACTTTGTTAAAGTAGGTACCATTAACGTATAAGGAATAACGGACAGAGTGTGGTCAATACACAGAGTGAAGCATTCATAGTAAGCTCGGTAATGATATTCAATGGAGTAGGGATGTGTATTGATGTATTATCCACCCACACATACAAACCATAGTGAACTCGGCGCCTACTAGAAAATACGCAACATACGCAACGCGCCGCCTATACGGTGCTTCAATCTGTGCATTGACAGCATTACGTCCGTTGATATGTCGATGCTGTGTATATTTTGATCAAATTTTAGAGAAAGACAGCATCCAATTTGTCCTTATTATTAAAGCTATCAGATAAAGTTCTAGTTCAGGATAGAGACAGCATCAACTTTATTCTTCAGATAGGTTATCTGTAGAAAAAAAAAACGATATCTTTTATAAGGTTTATTTATTTCACGGTATGACCCATAAACATGGCAATGAATATTATGGCTGTACATTCAATATCAAAGTAAACAATATATCAATAAAATGTAAATATATATAATTGTTATGTTCTATATAAATTATTATTATTATAATAATATATTGGCACCGAAATATTCGTGTGGACGCTAGAAAAACGTGCTGATACACAGGATGTTCCGATCGCCCAGATAGAGAATAATGTCAATGTATAGGATGATTCTGTTTTAGCATATTATATTACATATATTAACTACAAAATCAGCCGTTACATAATTACAAAACATAAATCAGTTATTGCAAATACAAAACATACATCTAAAAAAGATAAAAAAAACAACAATAATACAGACTATACGATTATATCTATATATATATATATATATATATATATATATATATATATATATATATATATATATATATATATATATATATATCTGGACGATACTTATGTCAACGTAAAATGAGGTGCGGGGCCGCGGAGCGATGCTAGGGAAAAGGGACTCTGCTAAGAGACAAGAGAATATTGACAAAGAAACATCGCAAAATCGAAATACACCATCGAAATTGAGGCTTAGATAGTGAAAAAGTTTTACAAGCGACAAGTGCGCGAAGTTATCGATCTTCATTAAAGTAGGAAAAGTTGAAATGTTGATACATTTGCGACAGTGATAGGTCATAAAATTGTATATTGCGTAAACCTTTTTTTGTACCTTGCTGCTGCTACTTTCTAATCGCTAGGAGAAATCACGATAGCGAATGTCGATACCTAGCGATGTTAGTTTGTCGAACCTATCAAGGAAGGAAATGATGCAGAGAAGAGAGCAGAACTACAGATTGTTTTAGCTACAGCCGATGGAAAGGAATGAGACATCGATATCAGAGCCTAGATAATGATAGGTGTTCAGCATATTTTAGTTGTTTATGAATTGCTAGTACAGCATGGTAATGGTGAAACAGAAGGAAAGGAAAATCCACGTGAAACATAATTTGATTGTGCATGTTTCTGATTATTCCATTGAAGAAAAGGTAATTTTAAAGGTATTTTAAGAGATAACAAAAATAAATAATCTGAGATATACATCATTGACTTAATATACAATACAGCCTTGCATCATCATCAAAATTCTGATATCGACAGAACCAATAGTTAAACAGGAAGAAGGGATCTACGTAGCTCTTAATAATCTACTTCAAATTCCGTAGTGGACGGATAATTACTCTCCCCACTGGCAGGTACATCAACGAAAACTTGTATTTCAATACAACTTTCGAAATCATCGTCAATTGACTGTAATTCGCTTAGAGATACAAAAATACATTGCTACTATCTAATTAAACTAAGGTAATTAAATTCTTTTTCTCTTTTTCAATAATATACTTTTTTAGTTTTACTTTCTAGTCCGCTGCGCCCGCGCCCCTTGTGCTATCACATTTCTTAACAACAGTAACTTTGGTTATACTCTTATTTAAAATAATTCTTACAACAACAGATGAAAGCTTTGAAGAGGAGATAGAAACACAATCTAAGAGAAACTAACCACTGAGATTCAACATTTCAACATCAAACATCCGATATAAATTCCATACGCTTACTACTTTTAATAATTGTTTTGCGTAAATTGTGGCAAATACAAAAATTGCCCGAAGTAAACGGGACAAAATTGACATCAAATTTACACGATTTTCATTTAAGCTATGTTACACGTTGTATTATTTTCTTTATTAAGAATTTTGACACTTATATATAAAATATACAAAGTCTTAGTTACGAGAAGTTAGATTGTACATATATTATTTTTCTACAACTTTTATGTTGAAAACATATAATTTGCCAACCCGATCAAGTTATAAATATACGAAATTAAGTACTTCGCCAAATTACAAAATGGCTTCTCGTCACATAAACTTTAGTTATACATAAATATTATTATTACGTATTCTATTTCAACTAAAAAGTCTACATTTAGTTTTAGTACAAATGTAAAGTTTTTAGCCAACAAACATCAGACCGACAAGGATAAAATTGAAGCATTTATCTTGATAATATTGCTGAATAGTAAACAAAATGTCACCTAATTTGACTAAATATTAAGTCATAGTAAGCCTGACCCTAGTCAATAACTGTTAATTGACTATTAAGTCTTTCTCGTATGTATGAAGAACTCTTTTACTTGATAAATCAGCACTTCATGCTATTTTTATTCTTAAAAACTTCTAGTAACCACTAGTATACCCTCACGAGTTTGCTCAGTAAAAATTTTCACTTTTTTTATAAATTTGTTTTTATTACTTCATGTTTATCCTGTGTCGGTTATGTATTCTTTCTTTACACTCCAATTGGCATCCAAATTAGGCTTATAGAACTACTTTTTTGGTGTTAACATTCCACAAATATATTCACATTTCTTACTATAAAACTAAATAAATTCACATAAATATTTATAAGTTCTTCATCGTAAGGATAACCTATAAAAATATTAACAATTTGGCACATTTATTTCCTGTTTTACAAATATCAAAAACGTTTATATCACTACAAATGAAACAAGGCGTTATAGAAAGAGATAGAAAATAAGACAGTAAGAAAAAACATAGTAGGAGAAAAATATACTAAAAATGCACATAAAAATGAATTTACTTAGTAACGTAAGCCTGCAGTAGCAGATTCACTACAAATAACATATGTATTTAGGAATAGGTATAAATTACAATTAGATAAAACTACATGGACTAGATAATAAGAGTAGATAGAGCCATCATCATGGACGTATTCTTATCGTTTTGACAGAGCTACAAGATTATCAAGACAGTCAGGGATTATATTAGTCATATTTAACACTAGTTCCTCAAATTAAACTATTATTATGATAGCCATATTTACAAGATGAAATTGCATCTTACAGTCCGGCTCGAAGGACCATGTATACGCCATCTAGTGGTGAATGGATAAATTTTATTATACAGCTATCATTTTAATATTGGTTTCGTTGTTGAATAATAAAATTAGACATAGACACCAAATATATTTGATAACGAGAGACGTCTATGACAAAACAGTTAACCTATATTTATGTAGGAATAATAATAAAGAACTAGTATAACATATAACTGCCTGGCCGTTGTAGATACGAAGAAACTACAAAACCTGGAAGTATAATGGAACTGTCTGTAATTTTCTATTAACTTTGAGCGCTTTCAGAATCTAAGGGGTCTAATTAACTCGTATTTAAAATGGCGCAAACATCTGAAACAATTCCAATATACTTCAGCTTCCACCAAAAACAATTAACCACATTTTCACCACCAAAAAATTGTCTTTACTAGTTTTTCTACATGTCACATTATGAAGCGTCAGTACATGATCATCAAAGATACGACAAGGACATAGGAATGATGTACCAGCGTCGCAGAATTGTGCAGAGCCCTCACAGAGTGACGGGCTGGGGACGGAGTGGGGCTGCTGCGGTGAGGGAACACCGCTACTGCACTGCCCTCTTGGCCTACTACCACGCACCAGACCTAGGGAGAAATTACAAGTCAGTACTGTTGATCATAGCTGCTTCATGATGATGTGATAAAATCTTAATGACGTGATAAAACTGGATATTGTTTACAAGGGAACAAAGACCACTGACCTCATCCGGCTCCTATATATAGAGCATGGCTTTCCAGAAATGCTGGATACGAACTGGTTCTAAATGGGTTTCTAGAAAGGAATCATCAGGATTGAAATTGAGGCTTGAAACATCACGTTCAAAGTACCAAGCTCTCATAAAACCCATGTCATAAACTATCACCAACCTCATCCGGCTCCTGCACATAGAGCGTGGCGACCCAGCAGTGTTGACTGAGCCCCGGCTGCAGGTCTGCGCGCTCGGCCGCCCCCCCGCGCAGCCAGGCGGCCCGCACGCCGCGCCCGCACGCGCCGCACTCGAGCCGCCAGCCGCGGGGAGTGGGGGTCGTGGATAGGGGGGTGGCGGTTGCACCTCCTAGCGTTTATGGTGTTAGTAGATATATGATACTGCGGTGATATGTAACGCTAAGGTTCGATGTCAGTCACGGGCCTGTACAACTGAATTTCTTCATACACACATATACAATTTGTCACTTAAATATCCGAGAATTGGCAAAAGGGTTAGCATCAGGCAGGCGCCAAATCCTTGACAGTGAGTTTCAAAAGAAAGCAAACCTATGGATGTACAAGAAGATATGAGTTGGTAAATAAATATCGCCCCTATCGAGAAAACCAAGTTTTTTCAAGTTATTTTTATTACCGACCTACTTTCCAAAAATGTCGTACCAGCACATCATAATCCATAAGTAGCGCTCACCAAACCCACACAACCACTCTCATCAGCTGCATCACTCACACATCACCACATACATACCAGCACATCATAAACCTTGCAGCACTTACCAGTAACAACAAGAGTGACCCTCTTGAGTTCTCTCAGCCGCTGCACGTCACCAGCCCGCGCCCCCACACAGCGGTATTCCCCTGCCTCTTGAAATAACGCGTCTTTGACAGCTAGAACACCGTGTGCCCGCGCTGAGCCTGCCGCCGCCCACGCCGAGCCGTTGCCGACCACGCGACGCCACCAGCAGCCCACGCTACCTGGGAGGTTGGATTTGACACTTGAGTGTGCTGATCTTTACTAAAATATATGAGCTACATCTTCATTCGTATATGTTTTAAGAGTCGAATAAGGAACTCGGACATCCTCTCAGATGATGAGGCAACTTGTCCCTGATCCCTGATAGGATATTCTCTGTGGTCCTGCTTGTCTGGCTGGTTTTAGAAACACTGCCGTGTAGTTGTAAGTATGTATGTCCCATTTTGTTTGGACCTTATTAAAAAAATTGATTTGAAAGATTAGATTTGGTCATTTTATCTTCAGTCTACATTGTCAGCGATCTTAAACCATTGCTTCATACCTGTACAAAATGTCACAAGAAAGAGCACCAATGAAATTTGAATCACGATTCCCTTCATCAGTTACCACCTTCCGTACCTTTAGGACAGTGTAGCTGCACGTTTCCCCCGAGCGGCACCTCCACACGCTGGTGCTCCGGCTCTTCTTCTTCCGCCTCGGCACCTGACTCCGTGCTGATCTCCGCTCCTAAAGGTACCAGGGTTACATGAGATACCAGTGACAATAAATAATAGCGTCAGATTCGTGTTATGCTGATCAACTGGCGCAAAATCTTGCGTCCAAACGACGCGGTAGCTAAGAAAATTGACTTTACTAAAAAGGCATTAGCTATCTCGTCAAATCTTAACATATTACATTTCTTCTTGATAAGGTGTAGGTTCGATTCCAGTCACGAGCCTATACCACTGAATTTGTTTCATGTACGGATTTTAATATACTAAAATTGTCACTTAATTATACCCGAGAAGGGTTGGAATCAGGCAGGCTGCCGACCGTAAAACAAACGTCAAATCCATAAGCTTCGAAAGAAACTCTAATTGCGCTAAGCCCTTGAATAAAGGGATAAGCGCAGGAAGATGATGATGATACGAGTACATGAGAAGAATGCAGCAGATAAAGTATATTTACTCAAAGTAAAGAGGTGACGCTGTCAAGAGTGCGATTCAAGGAATGTGACGTGATATCTGTCACAGCTATACTAGACGTGGCTGAGGTCGTGATCCTCGTAATCCTTCGTGATCCTGCACTTCTAGCTACCCCATTTTGAGAAGGTCTATTCCACTTTGATATTCACATGCTCAATTCCACTTACCCATGACATTAAGGTAGTATCCAATAGAGGAGTACTCCGTATCCATCCAGTGAGCCTGACAGCGGTACCAGCCAGCGTGGGCCTCTCGCAAGGACCCCCAGCGAAGGGTAGCCGCGCCTAGGGTATCCCCGCCTGATTCTAAAGGAGTCCTAGAGAAAAAAGCGACAATTTTAAAGTATTTGCCAGTTTAAAGGGAAGGAAAGAATATGCGGCTCATCTCTTTGTTGATAATGGGTGTGACTGTTAATGAGTGTGACTGTTTGTATATATAATGCTTCAGGGATGGAAATTTTAGATAAAAGGGCAGAGAATTATCAGTTAAATTCAACTGGTTTGCTTTTTGTTTGCGATAATTTTTAAAGCTATTTTCGTATTACACGGATATGAGGTTTGTTTCAAATATCATCGTTTCATCTTTAAAACATTGTGCTGAGGGATCTTTGTTTGCCGAATTTGGCTAGTGTATAGCATCGGGATAATAAAAATGTAACGTCATCCGGCCGGTGGCTTAATGTTATAGCTGGCACGGTTTGCACATGGAAGATTTTTTTCCATATGAGAAAAAATCTTCTAAACATTACAGGAGACCTTTGGCTAACGACTTATTTGCAACGCAATAGTACCCAAAACAAAAAATGATTGAAATTTAGAATTTTTGTCTGTTTGTTTGTCGGTTTTTTTTTACACTTGTCTGTGTGTTTGTGCACGCTAATCTCAGAACGGCTGAACCGATTTCGATGCAGTTTTCAGGAATATATTGTGACAGGTCCCACTTAACAACCGTGCGGGGACAACCATAAACAGATATTTAAAAAGTATTTCCTACAACAATGTAAAACCGTTTCCACGTGTAACGAGGAAGCTGTAAACGTCTAACTAATGGATATAATAATTAATGACTATGTTTGTTAATTGTGTGTTATATTCTCGATCTTTATGTGGTAACTGAAAACATACTCGCGACATGGGGTAGGGGACATGTAGGTAATGGGGATCACTTACAAGAATATACAAAATTTAAACATTAATTATAAAGGGCAAGTATTAAAACATGCAAACAGTGTAAGGTTGTTTAAACTCTTATAGATAAACTTTACTTATTTAACTTTCAACTGAGATCAGCTTTAATCATGCTAGATTGGAAGCAACATGTGGATAATGCATGTAATAAAATTAACAGATTCTCATTTGTTTTATATAAATTAGTAAAAACAACAACAAAAGCTAGCTCTTACGGCCTATTTTGCTTATGTTGACATCAGTCTTACGTTATGGGCTAATGGTGAATCAGCATGTGGGAAACGGCACTGATATAAACAGGGTATTCAAGCACAAAAAAAATGTCATTAAGCACTCTGTTGCATAGCACCAGACGAGTCATGTAAACCCCTATTCAAAGCATTAAATATCCTACCACTGCCCTGTCTGTATATATTTGAAATAGCCAAATTTGTAAAAAAAAATCCATATTACTTTACTCAAGCTAAAGATTTATACCCACGAAGTACCAGAAATACCGATAGATTAGTCTTCGATTTTATACCCAAAAGTTCTCCACATACAAGAAAAACTGTTTCTGCATCGTGTGTAGTAATTTTTAACAAGATTCCTAAACATATAAAAGACATGTTATTTAACTTGTTCAAAAAAACACTCACAAGTGGCTTGTCGCACATTCGATCCAGGAATTTCTTGAAAAAAAAAAATGCAACAGTATGTACCTAATAGGTAAAATTATAATATCATGCATTCATCATGTTTCTACATTTGTCTTATTCTGGCATAATGATTCATAATAATTTTTTTTAGACATTTGTAATTTTGTAACTTCTTAATTATCAAGGATTTGCATGCAATGTCATTATTGTTAAACATGTGCACTTCATAATTGTATTATTACCACCTGTAACATACCATTGTCTTTTATTAAGATTAGGAGCTTTTTATTATAAAAATAAAAATATTACAGGAGACCTTTATCAACGCAATAGTACCCAGATGTTTTTGCATGTTCGAATTTTTGTCTGTTTGTTCAGAAATTGTGGAATACGCTGTAGATGTTTGGAATTTATCTGTGTGTTTAGTGCACGCTAAAATAGACTCAGAACGGCTGAAACGATTTCGATGCAGTTTTCAGGAATATATTGATCAGGTCCACCTAATCAACGGTGGGCTCTGATTGAAGGACTTCCAGCTGCCAAACAAGTCTTCATCTGAAAGACTTTAGGGTTTATGGGAAATATGCCCGTTGCTCTAAATCCCGCTTCGCCCTTGCTCATGGAAAGCAACACTTGAGAATGCTTTTTTAACCAAGGAAGCTACATCATAAGGTGTTATTTTTTCTGAAAGCTGGCTCTTCATGAAAAGTCACATTCTCTTCTACAACAACCTTTGAATGGTCCAAAAAAAAGACACATCCAAAACCGTGCATTCGGTGAGACGTATGTAGGTGGTAGAGACAGCATATGGATATGATTTTTTTGCAATGCTCATGGAAGCTGGCCAGTGAACGTCTAACTATTGTCTATGGATATAATAGTATTCATTATAGTTTGTTAATGTGTGTTATATTCAAGAAAAAGCTCGATCTTTATGTGGTATCTGGCATACTCGCGACATGGTGTACTGGGCATGTTTCAATAAATGAAATCCTGTATTAGACAGGTCGGGGTCATTCGGAAGTTCAAACATTTACTATGGGTGCGCCCACCACCGGGCCCTCACCCTCCACAAAGTAGTTGTTAGATATTTATACTTGACGGTATACCGGTTTCGATTAAAAATCAGAAATTTGTGTTTTTCCATTAGTTCTATTGTAGAATTGATGAACTTCAGTTTTATTAAACTGTAGCCCTGTATGCTTCAGGCTTCCGTACTGAAATATTATTCCTGCCAATAAATCCTTCAACCAAACTCGTCCAGCCAATATGTGTTAAAATTGTGCCTTAGCTTTAGTGATTCCGCGTATGAATGGCTCTTTTTATTTGGTTTGGGGTGCATAGAAGATATTATTTTCTATTAATTCTTAATCCTGAGACTGCCACGGCCGAGACGAGGTTCTTTCGTTGTTTTTTTTGCGATCTCTTTTGAAGGCTGGAAAACATATGTAGATTGTTTATTGAATAGTTCTGTTCGTCCATGAACTCTTTTTGATTTCGGACGAACTTTCGGCATGGTTAGCAATTAGAGTCGTCTTTGCATGGGCGTAAATTAATCCTAGGTGCTCGGGTCTGAGTTTCAATTATCGATGTTACGACGTACAGTTAGTGCAAGTGCCTGTTGTCGCAATTATGAGTTACATCAGATCCGCGGGTCTTCACACTCCCGTTGCTCTTGAGCGCGTCGCGCAAACTGTGTGAGCGAGGGTGTAGGGCCCGGATTGGTGGGCCACCATTGCCCACTGAATACCCATAGTAAATGTTTCAATAGAAAGTAAATAGTGTAATAAGTAATTAGATATAAGTTGTGGGGGTCAATGGTCACGCATAAACCATCCAGGGATTATGTGACCTTTCATTAAATTTGTAATAGAACATATATTATATAATAAATAAATAAATGAATAAAAAATCCGGAAAAATGTTTTTATCCCAGATAATTTCGGCATTTTGTTTTTTTCTGTAGTCCACGTGGACGGAGTCGCGGGCGTCCACTAGTACTTAATATAACATGAAAATCATCATAGCGATATAATTGGATCAGAAATCATTCTTACTAAAAGACTATAAAATGTAGACGATATTTCTTCCTAAGACTAAACTTCTGAGTAAAGAATTGTGGCGAAATTCAGAACATCAGCATTTTCAGGTAAATTCAGTTTCAATTGTGAATAATTTACGAAGCGTACGGACGAAAGCATTATTATGTAAAATAGGGGCGAGGTAGGTAATAATAATACATTTTAAGACAAAAATTTTGCAGAATTTAATGTTGCTAATGAATTTTTAATATCGGATTTTTATCCTTATTGACATTTCCGTTGTAAAATCTTACATCAATATATAAGACGTTTTAATTCGCTTTATTAGGGGAGTTTTTAAAGCGATGAGCTAGCAACTGGTCACTTGTTAAACGTGGCTTTCAAATCTCCTTGGTGATCCTACAGCTCTGGCCAAGTATCTTAGAGTCATAGATTGGATTATGAATCCCACTACACTGACGTCTCATCAGGTAACGTGTCTTAATACCGAAACACCATAGCTTAGATTAGAGTCTAAAATACCCTCCACTCAAATAAGGGCATTCCTTCGACTACACTCACGTCTCATGAGGCGGCGTGTCTCGATGCCAGTACGCCCGGGCTGGAGGGTTGGAGTCGACATCACATCTTAGAGCGGCCGATGCGCCGGAGATCAGACCCACGCCGAAACCGGGCCAGCGGGAGATCACGAATGAGGGGGGGTCTTGAGGAGGGTTTATTATTAGTAAGCTGATATATTTTGTTTGTGCTGATGCGGGGTTTAACTAGAATACATCAGCTGCATTTCCTTCCATGCATGTCGTAAGAGTCGCCTAAGGATGTTCCCTCAGGCGATGAGCTAGCAACTTGTCACTGATCGTTAACATCTGACCCCGCTATGCTGAATGAGGCTGTAAGGATCTTTCTCGTGACCCTACTAATTATGTCACCTCTCGTGAGCCCATTCATTTCATTTCTCTAGCCTCTCAAGTACCAGGATACCATAAACGAGAAGGAGCTATACTCGTACATAGTTTGGGCTTAATTATGCTTGGTGATCTTGGTGCCATCACCGAAGGTACTGCGCTTGGGACTCCTAGCGTATAGCCGTTATATAACGGTCATGAAGAAACATTGCACATGTCGGTACCGTAAAGAGAGCATGGTTTAGACGGTCTAAAACGGCAATGCTAAACCAACTGGGTTTAAGATACCTAGGTACCATAATCACGAAGGAGTTATACTCACAAGTGACATGTATCTCCAGCTTAGCCGAGCTGGCCGGTCCAGCAGCAGCGTCGGTCGCGGCGGGAGTGCGCTGGGTCGCACCACACTGTAGGGTGCCGTTGTGGAGCTCTCGGGCTCCCGTTATGGATACCTGACCGATTGTTACACCATCTGTTGGATAGACTGAGGTCACCAAATCAATCGATCGATCATTGATTGTTGGTAACTTTAATTGATCGACGGCTACCGTTCGACTAACCAATTGATCGATTGTCGGTCTATGGCATCGGTCGAGATTGATTGAAGTTGATCGACTGGTCTGATAGTTTTAATTGTCTGATAAAAAATATCGATCGATATAGACTAACCCATTTACCATCGATGGATGACTTCGATCGATGATCAATCGATTGTTAACATCCTAATGAAGTGCTGAATTCGAGAATTATCTGCTAAGTCGAACTTTATATATTCTCGCCAAAAATTGGATAAAAATAAACCAGACTTTGGCAGTTGGTAGGTGACTAAGACCAAGCAGGACAAGGTATCATTATTTTCTTTCCCTATTTTTTTATTCGCTGTCAATAATGTTGAGGTGAAGTTAAAACCGCTATTTTAGGAAATGTTTTTAATACTTAGCGAATTTCGCTGTCGATGTCGCTCGTAAGATTTTATATTGACTAAACAACCAGTAACGAATTCCAATTCTAGCATTTATAAAGACAAACTACCAGCAGCTCATACCAATTGAGTAGTTAGTGGGCAGTATTCGTAGATACGGTCGGTGGTCGAGTTGAGGCTCCAGTGCGGTCAGGTGCCAGGTCAGTTCTGGTGGGGGAACTCCACCTAAGGGACGAAATACTCAGCTTTAGATTAGATAGACATTTAAGAAGAAATACAGGTCAGTTAATATAGACAGACAGAAGAAGAAGATCGATAGAAGTATTCTGCTTCACCAAGCTGCATCTCCGTCCGTGCATGTCGTAAGAGTCGATTGAGGAACTCTGAGATTTAAACAAAATCTCTTTGGCAACGGCGGTGCGATGAGCTGGCAAAGTTAGCTTGGGGCTTAATAGCACCAACGTGATGATTTAAATCTGTCCAGTTCTGCTATGCTATTCTAACGTGGAAGTGTCTGTGGGATTTCAAAACTTTTTATGATCAGATGTAACTGGGGATGTCACACACACACACCATCTCATAGCTGGCAACTTGTCACTGACATACACACACACAGAGAGAGAGCAGAGCATGAGAGAGAGAGAGAGACACACACACACACACACACACATATATACTTACTTAGTATTAGGTGAGCCATCTCTTATAACGATGTTATAGGTTAAGCTTACGGTCAAAGAAAAATAGCCTATACATATCTCTTCATTTTGATATTCATGCAATTTTGTCAGATTTTATCTAAAACCGGGCATCGAACCCAGGACCTATGGCGCCGCAGGCAGAGCCACTATCAACTACACCAATCAGCCCTCAAATTTAAAAATATAATAAATTAGTTTTTAGGTTGAATAGTACATAAACTAAAACGACTCTGTCGTTATTATAAAAAAAAATATTGCATCAACTTACGATCCTCACGGATCAAAGCAAAACTACAGCAAAGCATAACTACCGAAGAGTTACCTTCAGCAACGCAGCGTACATCCAACACAGTCTTGTCTCGAACGGGCACCCACGTGTTACCGGCGTCGAGTCGGCGACCGTCCACTGCCAGGTAAACCGCTCGAACTGGCTCTGATGAAAATCACCACCATTAGTAAACGGTAGAAATGGTAGAATTAACATTACAAATACCTGTTTTAATCCAATAGCTATTAGATCTATAGCATATAATATGTATAGGTACATCTGAATGTGTCTTCCCGTAGAATACGACGGTGTTATTACAAAACCGCGTCTAAAGTAAGACACTGTTAAAAAAATGTCAGCCAAATGTATAGAATATCCGTTAAAATGAGACAACGTTAAAATTCTTTTGGCACGGCATATTATTATTATTATTACAGATTAAATTTCAAACTAAAGTTTGCTAAGATAGCCGTGCTTATGTGACCGTACGGAAGCAATAAATCCGATGTTTTTACGATGCCGACATGGGAAAAGTTCCTTTACTATCGCTATATGACAGCAATGCTATTTTAGAAAACCAAAGCTCTAGAAAATCAACGTACGAAACTAGCTTTATATAATTTTATAATAAGCTTTTATTTAGTTTTACCTGTCCCGTTGTCTGTAACCAAATCTTGCAAGTCAAATTTGATCCACTTCCCGGTTTCCGATTAGGCCGAAATTTTTCATGCATGTATAAATCGGATGACAATGCAATATTATTATGACATGGATCTGATGATGGAGCTGGAAGATGGCCATAGGAACCTAAACGTGGCCTAAATTTGACAGATATGCCATACGTTTCGCTGTCAAATGTCATATTTAAATCAAGTCTAACTTTAGGCGCTCTTTTGTAATAACACCGATAGAGTCCGTTTCAAAGAATAACTCCTATGCCCGATTTTGGAACTAACATTTTTCGTACGCAGTGATCCAGATAAAGTAGTCATGCACGTAGTAACCTAGCGCCATCATCTAAAGAAACTATACGGTGAAACGCACTCTACTCGTACCTCCATTTCCATGCTACCCTGGTACCTATATGGTAATACTCACCATAAATAAGCAGTTGCGAAGGCTTCCCACTAATACTGTTGCCATGACGATCCTTGCCTGAACACCGCCATAGAGCAGCATCAGATCTGGTGGCGCGAGGGATCACCAGCGAACGAGCTGATTGGTATACCGCTTCATTCGGAGATGATGTAAGGGATAGAGCCTGAGAGAAGATGTTAGATTCATCAAACACGCTAACGCATGGTTTTCCTATGCTAAATCAGATTATTATGTGTGTAAGTAGACAGATAGGTTATTATAAAATATTAATAAGAAAATGAATAAATTCTTCATCCGAGTGAGATTTGAACTCACGACCACTCGCAAACCGTGCTTTCGCTCTAACAAACTGAGCTATCGGGTCAATTAACTCGAATGACGAAGTTTTACCATCTCTTTTTTAAATTACATTATTGGCAACGTTATTTTTTCATTCCGATAGCTATACTCGTATATGTCGCAGTAAGATAGATAAAGCAGTAATATACGAGTAGTATATCCAGCCAAATACACCAGCCAAATCTCGGTAAACAAAGCTGAATCCCTCAGCACAATGTTTAATGATGAACCGAGCAACCAAATCCTAACGGACTATATTATGGAGAAGTATCTTATAAATTTATCTTAACTAAGATAATATTATATAGGTATATATATACTATTAATAAGAAAATGAAAAAATTCTTCAGCCGAGTGAGATTTGAACTCACGACCACTCGCAAACCGTGCTTTCGCTCTAACCAACTAAGCTTAGGTTATTTTTTGCGTATTTTGGTTATGAGCATGATGGATGACTTACTGCCATATTATCCACCTAAAACTATATTTTAAAAAAAATCTAAGACTAGATTCATTAGGGATATATTTGATGATGTTTTTACAATAAAAAATATATAAAAAGAAATACTGCATCAACTATATCCTTCATGCTAGGGCTACAATTAGCGGGCGAAGATTCGTGTCGCGTCAGAGAAGCTATCTAACCGCTAACTGTTAGAAAAATCGGTCCTAAGCTGAATATTATAATATCCAAGGAAATTTCCAAAATAAAAAACTTTTCCCAAGTTCAACATTAAGTAGTCTTACCTCCTTATCCTTATACCAATGTATATCAGTAACGTTGTTCAGCTCGCATGGTATCTCTGCTCGTTCGTGAGGGGATACCAGTAGCTCCCGGTCATGTCTGGGTGCCTGGGAGAAAGTATTACACTATTAAACAATTAATTATTAAAAAAATAAATATTCATACACTTCACAACACATTGACCTATCCCACATTAAGATCATTAAGGTATCATGGGTAATAAGCAACGGTATATAAATACACTGATAAGTATAGAAACATCCAATGAATGAATGAATAAAATTAAACACCAGATGCATATGCGTAGACGTGCACGTACGAATACTGCTGAATTTTATTGTACTCATAACGTATGGAACTGTATAGGCATGGGCAGACCGCAGGCGGATGCTTAGAGGCAAAGTGTTATGTTAGGTTTTGTTAGGTTAGATTAGGTTTCAAAGTTAAGTTCTTTGAAACCTAATCTAACCTAACAAAACCTAACATAACTATGAAACCAACAGGAGGCGTTTGAAACGTTCAATCTAAACCTAACAACCTAACAAAACTAACATAACTACTATTGCAAAGTGTTATGTTAGGTTTTGTTAGGTTAGATTACTCAAAGTAAGTTCTTTGAAACCTAATAACGCCTCTAAGCATACGCCTCCGGTTTGGTTGTTGTTGTTTGTTTGTTGGTTTCATAGTTAGGTTAGGTTTCATAGTTCGGATTAGTTTTAAGTTAGGTTAGGTTTCAGAGTTAGGTTAGGTTCGGTCTCGGGTAGCAGTTTCGGAGCAGGCTATTGCACCTATTGCTCCGCAAGATGATAGGGCAGCAAGGGGTCTGAGGTGAAGCTTCGGTTGTCCCACGGCCCGGTGCAAGAGACGAAGAAGACACCGCAGGCTTTTAGTGGATATTCCTGCCACTTACCATCTTTTCTGACACACGCCCACTTAACCCGCTGGCAGCCCCACTTTAGAGCGTGCTGCGGATATCCGTAAAAGGATTCTCGTACATAAAAAGATAGATTTCACATTTTGTGAAAAATTTGGAGTATTCCTGGAACTTTCAGAACTGAAACTATACCTACCCTATTTGTTAAACGAGTAACGAAGAAGTTTCCACCATACCTTTCCTCCCGAAGTATGTCCTCTAGGCTGATCGCCCATAGGCTGCTGCCTCGCATGCTGTGCTGGTCGGATGACGAACGCGTCGAGTCTCGAAGACCGCGCACCTCCTGGGGCCGCACCAGCATCACCGATCGCGTCTCTCACCGCTCCACGGATGTTGAGGATCGTGTCTGCGGTTTTGACGCGTCGATTGTTTGTCTGGTGGATGATTGGTGAAAGGAATTAGAAGTTGAGCCTAAATTTTTTATCTTGGGTAAATTTGTTTCTGCATCTTATATTTGGACATTCCCGGAGTGGGGTAACTAGAATAGCAGAATCATAATTAGTATTAGTATAGCGGAGACAGATGTAAATGATCCGTGATGAGTTGCTAGCTTATTATTTAAGAGAATGCCCGAGATGCAGATGATGTATTCTAGTGAAGCTCCGCATCAGCACTGGAATCTGGAACTTGTATTGTAAATTATGGGGCTTTCTGCTAGGTGCATCGGCTAGTAATGTACATATGACCTTTCTCTGGACCGCCTTAAAAATTTGGATTATTATATATAAAATTTAAAAAACAGTACAATAACGTACCTTTGGACCCTTGTCCCAATCTTGTGTACTACTCCTCTTAACTCTTTCTTCGTCGCTTTGTACCTTCGTTGCATCAGTCTTACTCTCATCTAGTTTTTCATTTATATCATTTTCATCTACCGCTTCAGTGTTATCCAAGTTTACTTCTAAACTAGCCGAGTAGTCTATATTAGAGTCTAGATTCGCGTGATTCTTAATCAAATCTGGGTTTGGTTCTAAATATTTCTTAATAACATCATCGTTAAGGTAACTTTCTATAATTTCTGATTCGTCTAGATCATTTTGTACTTCTGGCAGTATTGTTCCTAGATCATATGGCTGATCTTCTGTTGCTTCAATGGGTTGGCTGGTGAGGTCTTCGTCAATGGTCTCTATGAGGGGGTCGTCGTAAAGTGGGGGGTAGAGAGGGGCGTCTCGGACGAGCTCGGCCTCCGGGGCGGAGGGCGGGGGGGTAGAGCGAGGGGAGCAGAGGGAGGGGGAGAAACCTGTGGACAAAGAAAGGTCAAGGTCAGAGTTAGTTTAAGATATGTCAAAATTACGACTACTAAAAGCGGTATTACCATATTTACGAAAATATATTTTATTGGTATACGTAATGACGGTAGGGGAATGCTTATACAGAATGAAGCGAAACGTTTGTTATAAATATTGTTGATAGGTACTTTTTTTCATAGCATTTCACATAACACACTTCTTCCGTATAAAGCATTTTTAACAAGTCACTTTGTCATATTTTATGCTTAAGCGAATTGAAAATATATACAGGATATTTTTGGTCTCAACGTCCAAAACTAATCTCCTCATCATCACGAATTTTTCTCCATGGACTACCTGGGAAGTGTCAAAATAAGGGTCCAAAGTTGAGTAAATAGACTGCGTTTTTCTGCATAAATGCACATAGACGCGAGTAGCAGGATTTTTTCAGAAAAATAATTAATATCTGTATAAAAAAACTAACATAAACACTAGACACTATAAATTTCGCAAGATCAAGGAATTAAAAAAAAAAATCAAAAAAATGATTTTTTTTGGCATAAACTTACTTTATTTCATGTAAAATACGTACCCTTCGTTAGGTGGCCACAAAAAAACATCCTGATTACTTTCATAAACAGTTTAGAAAGTAAAATTACTCTCCAACACTGCTATTGTAAAAGAAGCTGATTACCATAACAAAACAATTATCAAAACAATTAAACGCCTAACTCAGCAACAAAACAGTTTCATCGATACCGGAAATAATGACTTGGGACCACGGCCTTGGGATCATGAAGGAAAGGACATGGAGATGTTACCTGCCTTATGCCAATGATTTGACTTAGGCTTTACTGTTATCTACTCGTACATTGATCATGTAGATGTAAAGCGTAGTCTGATCTAATCGCTTGTTTGATATTTGCCTCTCCTTCTAACTTGCAGTTCCTGTAGTTCTGGTTACTCCATATTTTGATCACAGTCAATAAAACATTGGATCATTTTCCGTATTTACAAAAGAATTGATCATTGTGTGAGCTAAACATTGCCTTAAATTGCATACATTTTATGTCGAATGTGATTTTTAAACAGTATTTAACTTTATATGCGGGCAATCCCTACTAATATTAGTTATAAATGTGAAAATAACTGTCTGGCTTTCACACCAAAACTACTGAAATTTAGCACACAGGTCGTCTACAGCCTGAGAAAGGACATAGGCTACCGTTTTAACCCGGGAAAGTATTTGTATCCCGTGTTTTAGTTTTTTTTTTTCGATATTTTGTTTTTTCTGTAGTCCACGCGTCTGCAGTTGCGTCCACTAGTAACACCATATTTGGACATCTCCTCATCATTCCTACATGCTTGGTACCATTAGCAACTAATTAAAGGAATAAGGCTTCGATGGAATGTTGTTTATGGTCGTCATTGTCAACGAAAACCGAGCTTTTGTTTGTGATTTACAAGTAATTAAAGGATTCGGTTAATTGGCTAACTCGAAATTATTTGAAGTTATGAATTTATTTCAATAGAGATCCTTTATCGGTTTGTCCTTTTGTAATTTGATGTAATTGGTACCTACAAGTTTACTCTCAAACTTTACATCATTACAAATAATTTATAGTAATTCGTCATACAACATCAAACATAGCCTGGAAATTAAACTACAGTGCTTGTTACCTAAGAACATGGTGAATTTGGTAACATTTGGAAAATGTGTGTAATTAAAAAGTGGTTTAATATTTAAAATATCTTAAGATTATGCAACCGCATTTATTCATCTTAAAAACACCACACTATTTCACTTTACAATAAATATGTCCCAACAAAATGCTAATAAGGCATTTTCGCCGAAAATATTTAAGGAAACCGGACATGACGATGGAATTACGCAAAAATGCCCTCTGCCGCTTCTTATGAATAACAATTTAAATTGCAGGAAGTGTACAGGGTCCTTTAAAGGTTGTAAACGCTTAGGGCGGTATCTAAGGAAGATTATGTTTATTTTAAACTAGCTGTTTCTCTTTCTGAACATTCCTGAGCTGTTTAGGAATTCTCCAATACTATCTGCATATATAAACAATCATGTGTTTCGAATCATAACAATGAATCGAGTCCCAAATTTTGTGTGTAGTTTCTTTTTATTGGATGTTTTCATAGCATTTCACTTAATATACCCCTTTTGTAACACCCTGTAATTGATCAGTGAGAAGCTTCCAAAATACCTAATAGTTTACCCATTAATCAATAGAACTTGAACGATCAAAAACCACTTGCAAGACAAAAACTGTCTCCAAAACATTATCGTCCCCCTTTTACCCCCCCCCCCCCTCCCCACTACCCCACTCCGGGCGTGCGAGGAATTTTAATATCGCATTTACGGATCCGGATTCACGGATACGTCGAGATCCGTATACGTGTTCGGATACGAGTGTAGGCTGGATGTTTGTTATGTTGAATTAAATTTGTTTTTGACCTACTTATTTTAGAACCTTGGTTTTAGTGTTGAAGGCCTCAAACGCAGGAGCTATAATATATCTAAGGTTTTTTATATTGTAAGGATCATTCTGCCTAAATCCCTGTTCACCGTGAACTATAATCTTGAGGTCTTCAAGTCAGAGTGAACCGGTTTTTTTTTTAGGCAAGCGCGTTCCATCTTACTGCAACGGTGCTTACCATCAGGCGCGTTGTGGTCAAGCATAAGCCTATTTAATATAAAAAATATATATATTCGCGTTTCGGATGAAGTCTGCAGTTTTATACCTATAGAGATATAAAATCTTCAGTAAGGCAATCGCACTATTGCTGAATATAATATTCACCAAAACTAAACCACAACCAAAATCGTAATGTAATGCATTTTTCGTATCGTGCTAAATTTTGATAATGCAAATAGAGATATTTAAACGCTCTCAGATTAACGTTTTTGGACACAGCCAAACCGAAACTAAACCACACGATAGGTTGAAAATGTTTTTGAGCGTTTAGCTTAAGCTTGCAATGGCAAATAATTCACAACTGTGCTAAATTATATACTTGTAGATAAACATGCTTTAATAAATAATAAAAAACATGAACCTAAATATGTAATTGCTTCGTTCGGAAAAATGGCTTATTTCCTATATATTTATACATCCGTTACTGAAAGTGATGCTATAGTCCTACATTTGTATGGATCCCAGAGCCGGCGCAAGCGTTTTGTGGGTCATTGTATCTAGTTTTAAAGATTTTGTAATTGAATAAATAAATAATTGAGGGATTAAAAACTAAAAATTTCGTCTTAACCATCCTTCTTCCCCTATCCAATATCTAACTAAAGTTATGTTAAGTGTTTAGTTCAGTCAGGCCTCCTTATACAGGGTGTAACAGAAAGGGTATGTTAAGCGAAAAGATATGTAAATAGCCCACTATAGAAAACCTATTTCCAAAATTTGAGACTCGAAATCACATGTTCATTTTTCAAGATTGTATGAACATTCCTGAGTTGGTTAGGAATTCTCCATACTATCTGGAAAAATAAACATGTGATTTCGATTATAAAGTTTCGTCGATAGGTTCCTTTCGGTGGGCTATTTACATAGCTTTTCGCTTAACATACCCTTTTTGTTACACCCTGTATATTGCTTATTATAACCTAACCCTTAGATAAAGTCTAGCCTTGCATAGTACTTGTGCGTCCACTAAGAAGGGTCTGGAGATACTATCTCAAGGGCCTGATTTAGGGTTTAGTTGACCCACTTGGATAAAAAAGTAATGTATAGAGTCGATGTTTTGTTGTCGATTGTCGAGATGGCTCTTATCGATAATGTTAACTTTTATAGGTTTAATTTTGGCATAAAAAGGTCATAGCTAAATTCTCCATGGTATCTGGAAATATAAACATGTGATATCGATTCTAAACTTTCGTCGATAGGTTCCATTCGGTGGGCTATTTACATAGCTTTTTGCTTAACATACCCTTTTAGTTACACCCTGTATATTGCTTATTATAACTTAACCCTTAGATAAAGTCTAGCCTTGCATAGTACTTGTGCGTCCACTTAGAAGGGTCTGGAGATACTATCTCAAGGGCCTGATTTAGGGTTTAGTTGACCCACTTGGATAAAAAAGTGATGTATAGAGTCGATGTTTTGTTGTCGATTGTCGAGATGGCTCTTATATATAATGGTAACTTTTATAGGTTTAATTTTGGCATAAAAAGGTCATATATGTAGGAAAAATATTGTCTACTATATGATTTTACTTATTTAGATACCTTTTATTATAGATAATTATCCTGCAAAATAATTACTTTAACTTCACAAAAGTTTTCACGACCAGCTAACGATGTCTAACTTTCTAGGGTATGGCTTAGTGACATTTTATGGAATCTTAAAATCGGATAATGAGATTATGAGGCCATTGGAATCTTGATACACAACCATAGAGCTTTCCCCGTTTACCTTCCTACCTACGATTCCTATGATTATAAGCCCTAAATACTAAATCACCTATGCCCATTTCATTTCATTCTGCCATTGAAATAATGTGCTGCCAGCATACAAACACAACACTGAGTTACTTAGGCTGAATACTCGATAAATAATGACATTTGTAATGACTTGGTCACACGAGACTAGTTACAATTTTAGTCACAAATTGTTAAAGTACTCGTAATAGCATATAGTTCTGTGCTGATGCGGGGCTTTACTAGAGTACATTAGCTGTATCTCCTCTCATACAAGTCACAAGGTCGACTACTCGTAAGGAACTTAGAGGCGTTCTCTCATACGACAAGCTAGACACTTGGCACTGATCTTTCATATCTAACTCTGCTATCCTAAACGTGGTTGTAGTATCTCTTTCGTGAACACAAGCCTTAAGAGTTTGTGTTAATCCTAAGTTTTCCACATTGATACCTAATAAATTATAATAGAAGACATAATTTACTTTTTAGATAGACAGACATATTCAAATTTTTTCTATAGTACAGATAAATAGACACTTCCTCTATTGATTTTGTTTACCGTATGTCACTATATTGTTGTTATTATTGCCTTAATGTAGCTGTTGGTCTTCCTAATACCAAATAAATAAATAAATAAATAAAAGTAAATGAACCGTATCAATAGGTAGAATTGTGAACAAACTTCTACTCTACATAAACAGTAACTAACCGTTAAATTGTTTTATTGTACTTTATGCGAACCTACTCGCACCGTGTACACAGAGCATTAGCCTCGCTCATTTACAGCCACATTCGGCACATAACGTCGATATCAATGCGCACACCACCCTGTACAGGGTAATGCCGATACCGTTTATTGTGTTTATCTGTTTGATGAGAGTACATTACGGGTGTTTGTTGTCGGTGTTTATGGGTATGTGTTTGTGGGTGATTGCACACGTGATAGGTCTTAGTTACGATTTTATGATTGGAATCATATTGAAGGCGTATTATTTTTTATGCTATTGTTAGAGACATTTTTATAGGTTGTTCATGTTTGTTATTACTAAAGAATTTGAACATTGTTTAAGGTAAATAGAGTTTTTCTCATATGGCAGTAGCCTTGTAGCGTGCCCTACGTATACGTCCAGCAGTGGACTGCAATAGGCTAATGTATGTGTGTATTAACCACTAGGTAACAAATAAATATTCACACACTTCACAACACATTAACCTATAGTCCAGTCAAAATAGACATTCAAGGTTACATTAATTCCCTTGCTAAAAATTTGCATGAATGTTGGGAACACCATTACATACAATTTGCAATTATCCACATCAATCCAATGTGTGGAAAATTTTTTATTGAAGGTCAAATGTTGCAAAAATCGGTTTTTTGAGTTTTCAGCTAAACGGTAAGTTCACAGAAAATAGGTGAGACAAAAATTATTCATCATCCAATTATCTACAAAAATTGTTCTACACTTTTTTTCCTAAGAATCGCCATTTCGGATATAGCGATGCAAAATGTTGAAAAAGTTGTGTTATTCATAATATGCAACGTTTCCGCGCCACCCGTGAGGTAGTGTACGACGCGTTTTTTTTATGGTTTCCCCGGTAGGCCTATTCCACGATTTATTGTGGTTCTAGTTAAAACTATTTTATTAAATTTAAAATGGTACAAGTAAATGACAAGAGCGGTGTATAATGAGTAAATTGAAAAAATTATTCGTCTGATAGATTTCTCGTTTAATGGAACATAATCCATACTGTCTTGCATTTTCTCCTTCTTCTTCTTCTTCTTCTTCTTCTTATTCTTCTTCTTCCTGCTGGGTACAAATAAATTGTTCAAAGAGCGATGCATCAGAGTCTCCTCGCCTATATCGTAAGAATCCTCTTCTTCTGGCGATTGAACATTGGAGCACGATGGCCTCGAACGTACTGCTAATGAACAAAATAACCCAACTTTTTTACAGCCGCATTTAGCTTACACCCCGTTTTGCAATTGAAAAAATTGAATTGAGGAGTTTTTCCGGTGCAGGAGGGAGTAAAGTTAACTGGTTCATATATTGTAATTAACTCCAACCCCAGTCTTCTGGGTTTAGTTTATTACCGACAACTTGACTTGATAATATACAAATAGTTGTTAATAAGCAGAAGCAGAGGTGGAGGAAGACGCTAATTGTCGTTTTTTTACGTATTTTTTGCAAAAGATAAGTATCAAACTTATCTAAGCTAATTTTTTTTGTCTAAACGGAAAGAAGAAAGCGAATTCCGTTGGTGATATTATGAAGTATTTTCTTTGAAAACGTAATAGCACAATCAACTAAATCTTGTCTCTCAAACAATTTCAAAACTGATTTTTTACCTCTCCTGAAAAATGCTGAGTCGTGTTGCAACCAGTACTGCATTAGAAATAAGAATGATTTTGGCATTTTGAAAAAGCAGATAAACTAATTACTTACTGTCAACGCCAACCGAAAAAAATGTATTTTTTAAAACCTGGGAAAGCTGAACAACAATCAAAAATATATTCATCCAAGAGTTGGTGGCGCGGAAACGTGTGCATATTATGAATAACACAACTTTTTCAACATTTTGCATCGCTATATCTCCGAAATGGCGATTCTTAAAAAAAAGTAATTTTTGTAGATAATTGGATGATGAATAATTTTTGTCTCACCTATTTTCATGATAGAACTTACCGTTTAGCTGGAAAACTAAAAAACCGATTTTTGAACATTTGCCTTCAATAAAATTTTTTCCACACATTGGATTATGTGGAAATTGACAAATTTATGTAATGTTTCCCAACATTCTGAAATTTTTAGCAAGGTAGTAACCTTACCCCTATTTTTGTAGCTAATACTGGACACTAGTCCCACACTAAGATCCCTAAGGTCTTATTGCGTCGTAAGCAGGGTCACAGGATCACTACCAAGTACACCGTATCGGCTGTCCAACACATCGTATTTTTATCGATAAAAACCAAAAAATCTTTTCACATCCCTATTTACCCAAGAGGAGCGTTTCTGAACGTACTGCGTAGACTGAGACATATTATCATGTACTCTCGGCACAAGACCACTGCGGTCGACCCAGCTGTCTTATATGAAGTATTTACAATAAGGAGCTGAGATAATTAGAGAAAGGTTTAGGGTCATGTATGTCGTAGAGGACAGTAAAATAATGCGCTTTTGAATAAATTGAAGCGTTAAACTTTGGTTTTCTGAGTAGGTTTAGCAGTGCCGTCATATAGCGGCCATACGTACGCCAAATCATGCCTTTATTACATTTTTTTATTTGACTGTGCCAGAAGGAGGGCTATGTTTTCGAGTATATGTATGTAAGTAACCGTTATTAACGTTTTGTTGCTTTAACCTTGAGAGGTTTAGATTCGGTTTAGCTGTGAGAATTACACTGGGTACATAAAAATACTGACGAAGTCGGGTTTTTTTACCTCAAATAGGTGTATGTAAATTTTTTTGGCACGCTCTAGTAGAGCCAACGGCTTGTCGATTCGTCTTTGTCGTAAGAGTGACACTGGGTACATACGAGTACATATACATGTTGATGTTGTCGAGTAGTTTAAAGCAAATGTTGAGGACACCTCCACGTTGTATTTCCTCCAGCCAAGGACGTTATGTGGTCGTGTTTGATAGAATAGGGTGACAATTGGAAAATTACATTCATTTGCGGAGATTTTGGAGATTTAGGTTGGAACAGATTTAATAGATGGGATAAAGTGGGTAAGATTCATCTTACCGACTTTGATTTTATGTTTTATGTATGCAGAATTTCAAGAATTATAGTTAATTGTGTGGTGGTGAGCCTACAACCGCTTCACGGACATAAACGTCATACAAAGACTGGTAGCGAAAAAAAGTAACATTGGCGATATTTTTTTTTACATTTATTATGACAGCCTAAATCAAATATGTTGAAACGTTACCCCGTAAATTGCAGGCCCTATTTATTTACACGTAAAATAATTAAACAGATTATGGCCAAATAACCGTGTGGTCTGGCTGGTAATAAAAAAAAACACACACAACAATGGTAGCCAAGGGACAAACAATGTGACAAACGTAATAAAAAACCGGCCAAGTGCGAGTCGGACTCGCGCACGAATGGTTCTATTATCATTATCTTATAATACATACGTACATAAAATCACGCCTATTTCCTGGAGTAGTACTTATTTATTTATTTATTCACAGAGACACGCAGGCAGAGATCACGGATCTCCATTTGCCACGGTCCTGAGACACCTTATTCGCTTCATCAGGAAGAGCGTGCAAAGTAGATTCTACTTTGCACCGCTCGTCGGTTACTCTTGACCTGACCTTTAACTAAAATAATCTATAATAATGGCCAAAAAGTCATGTTTATTGTATAGGAACCCCCCTTAGATATTTCAACTGTCTAGCTATCACGGTTCATGAGATACAGTCTGGTGACAGATGAACAGACGGACGCTCAGGCAAAATAGGGTTTAATCCAGAGCCCATCGGATAGAAACCCTAAAAAAAAGTAACGATTTAATATGTATACAAAAAAATTAAACCTCAGTGATAGACATTAAAAATAATAAACTCGATTTTGGATTAATGAAATCTAATTTGTTTAGCCTACCGTTGGGAACAGGGACAAACATAGGTCATTATAACAACGATGTCATACGGTTTTTTTATGTAAGTGATCTTTTTGTATGAACCATTGTTAGAATTATAACACACTAGCGCCTTCTTCAGGAGACTAACTAAAACGAGGTGTGTTAGGTCAACTTTGTTGCGTTCTTTCTTGTTGTAATGTGATTTATGAATTTTTAACTTTGTTTTGAAAACAAGAGCTACCTATTAATTTATAAGTCTGTCTATAAAGGACCATTTACATGACACAATTTTTTTGTTTATTTACTTACACTTACTTAAAATTTAAATTTAAATGTGTTACTTAGAAAAATAAAAGATGTTTCTAATTTCATAGCGTTAAATTGGTAAATGATAATAATTATATCGAAACTATTTAGGTAAAACTAACTAACTTATAAGTTTCATATAAATATAAATTAAATCTCCTTCCGTGAATGTCGTAAGAGTCGACTAAGATAGTCGGGATAATAATCAGGCGATAATCTAGCAACTTGTCACTGACCATTAACATCTATTCTGTCCTCGCTATGCTATACGTGGCGGTGGAAACTCCTTTACGATCCTGCAGTTCTGTCTACCCCATTTCGGGAACACATACATATATATATACCTACGCCTTTATCCCTTACGGGGTAGGCAGAACACCAAGGACCGATAGAACCACATGGTGCCACTTCTGACCAATTTTGAGGGTATAGTTTCGAGAACACAGTATTTTTTAAATTGAGAAATCTGTAGCACCAACAATATTTAAAAAATACTTATTAGCCCCTGGAAACGATGAGATTCATGTTATTTTGTACAAAAAAGAAATGCCTATATTTTGTAAAACATCAGCCTGTAGTCAAACCTCCTTTGAATGTCATGAATATAATTAACATGGACTTACACTCCAGAAGCCGCAAACGATCGTAAAGTAAGTTGTTATAAAATAAGTTGCTCTACGTACTTCAAGCCGGCGGCGGAGTATGCAATAGTTCTACGTTTCATTTAGGTATGACTAGAAACAGCAAATTTTACATTATTTTGTAACACAAAGGAATTTTAACTTTAAATGTCAATACGACTTCATCTGATGCAGGTACAATTTTTGTAATTTGAACCGCACCTGAATCCATGAATTTTTGTTGTTAGTTGTTAATCTATATGGAAATAATATCTTAGATTGACGAAAATAACTCAAATATATTATTATGTGCCTAATAAGTTTATTTTATGTGAAAGCGAGTGAGATTTTTAGAATATTGGGATATTAATTTTTCATCGCAGCTGTCTTTACCGTGCTGACATGTGAAAAGATCCGTAACTGCCGCTATAAAACAGCACAACACTCCTAGAAAACCTAAGCTATCACCATCAGCGATAATCCGTAAATTTAACAAGAGAACGCGGCTTCTGGTTTATCACTATATGCTGAGAACAGGGGTCTGTTTTTGCAACATTAGTGAGAAATTAAAATGTAGGAGAGGGGCTTAATGTCGCCGCGGCCGCCATTTTTACTCGACTTGATTATAACATGAATAGCTTTAATCGCGCTTAAGAATCACATTACTGCGATCAATTTTGTTAAGCGACGAAAATCGTGGTTTAGAATTTGATGCTGTAGCCTATACTTATACGGGGTTTTAGGTACTAGAATACATCAGCTGCATCTCCTTCCGTGCCCGTTGTTTGAGTCGACTAAGGAACTCAGGGGCGTTCTTTTAGGCGATGAGCTAGCTTGAATATTCATTATACATTTATTTGGCTTTGGTATCTAAATGTGGCTGTATCATCCCTTTCGTGATCATGCAGTTCTGATTATCCAATTTTGGGAACATAACCAGTAAAAATTTTGATTGATGTTTGGAAATATACTTTCGGGCTTATTTTATCAGCACTACAGTATATTTTTCTAACATATTTTCCTACCAAAAATCTCCGCTCAATTCGGTAGATTATATAGAAAAGCAGTTTGCATAAAACGCCTGATTGGAGCCCGCCCGAGCACAGTTTTAGGAAATACCAGTGTTTTTCTTCCTCCGCCGGAATATTCCGGTGAATTCTGGAATTTTCCAGAACAATCCGGCTGCAGCTGGTCTTGAGCTGGATTTTCTCAAGACTCGTTAAAGTGTAATAAGGTTTTAGTGTACCGTAGTGCAAGAAGTATGATGGATAGATAGATTAAATGTTTTATTGCACAAAAATTTTTAATACCTAGGCTACTAAGGCGAGCTTAATGCCTAATGTGGAATTTTATCACAGTTAACCTAGTTATTACGAGAATATTTAGAGGTAAGAGTGTAATTAAGGGGTGCCATGAAAAGTTTCTAGTTAAAATTTTAATTATATACATACCTACATAATCACGTACCTACTGTCATGTATAGAGGCTGGGCAGACGTGTGGAAATTATACACCCACTTACTATGTAGCCTATTAAGTCCCAGGTGGTGAAAGACGAGCCTACCGCCGTTTTTCGGGCACAAATACTACGGGTGAGGAATTTTTTCCATTTCTTTATTAATAATTTTATAATATATAATATCTTGACTAAGATAAAAACACTTCTCCATAATATAATCCGTTAGGATATGGTTGATCGTTTCATCATTAAAACATTGTGCTGAGGGATTCAAAAATAACGTTTCCAATAATGTAATTTCAAAAAGAGATGGTAAAATTCGTCATCCGAGTAGTTGACCCGGTGGCTCAGTGGTAAGAGCACTGGCACGCGGAATGCAGAGGTCGTGGGTTCGATTCCCACCCGGGTGAGGAATATTTTCAATTTCTTTATTAATAAATTTTACAAATACTACTATCTAAATCTAGAAATTTTACCAACTAGTTAGGTAGACGCATACGTATACACACGGCCGTGTTCACAAATATGTGGTAGAGTCAGAACTGCAGGATCACCAAAGAAATCCTACAATCACGTATAGCACAGCGCGACCAGATGTAAAAGCTTATTGACAAGTTGATAGCTCATCGCCTGAGAGACCTTCTCTCAATTCCGTTGTCGACTCTTACGATATGCACGGAAGGAGATGCAGCTGATGTATTCTAGTGAAGTCCCGCATTAGCAAGGATGTTCCATTAAACCAGTCATCAAATGGCATTTCCCTCTGTATTAAATGCATAATATGCATCAGTGCATCTAACAACTGGTGCATATGACGCTATCCAGTGCGAACTGGTTGAAACTGGTTTAAAGCGGCTAATATCCAGCTGCTAGTGCCTCCATTTAAATATGAAACGTAGAAAACAATGATAATTGCGTTATAATATCTATTTACATTATTTAGGTATAAGAAATACTATACTTATAGTATAGTATGTAATTGTATGAGATTCGAAATCAAGAAGAAATCAAATCATTTATTCGAGATGAAATCATCGTCATCTTCCTACTTTTATTTCATTATTATCCTTTCATTTTTTTCGAAACTGTTACTTCCAATAAATTGGCGGTTTTTCTACGCCCGGCCATGAAAACTTTCTCGTGATGTACCTACAAGTACTGTATATCGGTATATCGACTCTTCTCCCAATAGGCACATATGTCCAGCTATCTTTGTCTGCACACAATTAATTAAGTAAATAAAACGAACGAAGAGCGAATAACATTACAAAAATTATACAAATATATTCCTGTACGTATAAACTTACATACTACGCACCCCTAAACCGGTTTGAACCGCTCTAATCCGCCTGCAACTGGATTAGACCGGATCGATGCGGATACTGAGCTTCTACCACAAAGGAAATACAAACAGGAGGTGGTATAACAACGTTTATTAATCAATGTCACATACATGGTATCCGTTTTCATCTAGTAATTAGGTTATACCGCGCTTTATGACGCCGCCGCAGTCTAACATTGGTCATAGTAACTCCTCCTAGAATTTCCTTCATTTTCAACTCGTTTTAAACGCATTGGTTATAACTGAGAGGTTTTAAATTGGTTTTAGAGTAGATTTACGTCTTTAGGAATTATTATGATTTGTTTATATAGGTATTGTTTTTGTCATAACACCGCTTTATTATAGGCAAGGTAAATAAATAGCCTTGTGCTGATGCGAGACTTCACTAGAATACATCAGGTGCATCTCCTTCCGTGCATGTCGTACCAGTCGACTAAGGAACTCAGGGGCGCGTTTAATCAGGTGATAAGCTAACAACATGTCATTAATCTTTAAATCTGACCCCGCTGTGCTAAACGCGGCACCAAGATGTCCTTAGTGATCCTGTAGTTCTGGGAATAAATGTGTACAAAATGAATACAAAAAGAAAATAGATTAATTACACGACGTCATATGGGTACCTAAGTATTCCCGTAGTAATTTCGGAAAATCCTGAATACTTATAAGGTTATTTTTAATATATTTCATATACATGGTGTAGGTGATAGCCAGGCGAATACTGAAATGCTGAACAAGTACTATTGTATTGAGTTATACGACATTGTTAAAACTCGCAGGAAATTGATTTTTGATTTGATTATCAGTAATCTTTGCTCTCCGCGCAAATTGTATTGAGCGATCCAGTAACTAATTTAATGGGCTTATTGGTTATTGTGTGACACATTGCTGTTTTTTGACTCTCCATTAGGGTTTATCAGTTTTTTGAACTTTATTGAAGGCAACTTTTTTTTTAAAATCATCTTATGGTTATTTTTTTTTTTAAGTCATTATCTAAGGCCTAATTAAATGAACTAAACTATATTTTTCCTGAAAATATGAAAAAAGTGTCGGAAAATTTTGGAATTTCCCTACGAAAATTTTCAGTGTTTTCCGCCTCAGAATCATGGTCTGAAGTCATTGTATCAATATTTGCCTGGCTGTCACAAACACCTGTATACTTACCCAACCTTCAGGTCTCTAAAATCAGCGGCTTAGACTGTTTTGGTCCGTCAGTCATTCTGGATAAAGCATTTTATATGTACCTATCTACCATGGATAGATCAATCTGGACTCAATTTTGTCAAGACCTGAGGGCTTCGGTGTGCAAACACAATCTTCACTGGAACACCAATGCAATATATCGGTGACGTCAAAGGGCACAAAGCAGTGATTGTTTTCCGCATGTCGACTGTAGGTACATGGGAACAAATTGATCCGGTACGGCTACAGTACCTGACACATACATAAATAAATATAGACACGGCTGTGTTCCAGTAATGGGGTAGCCAGAACTGTATGATCATAAGGGAGATCCCTCAGCCACGTTTAGCATAGCGGGGACAGATGTCAATGTTCACTGACAAGTCGCTAGCTTATCGCCTGAAATAATGACCAAGTTCCTTAGTCGACTCCTACGATATGTACGGAAGGAGATGCAGCTGATTTATTCTAGAAAAGCTGCATTTATAATTGCATTGTCACTTTCAGGACTAACACGAATCCAATGATACCTCTGATGTTCTAATGCGACAAGTCGTCTAGGATCTAGACTAGAGTATGCCAAAGACTATTTTGAGTTTCTTTACAACCCGTTGGATAGTTTTTTTTCGTAAAATAAAGGTAGCAATGCAAATATCCAAACATTGTCTGATGTATGAGCTATATAACTGCCAATTTTCATCAAAACCCATACAATAAATATAGCATAAAAGACTAACAAAGATCCAAACATCATTAGCAGAAAGTTTAACAAATATGTGATCTTTTACCATAACCAAGCAAAGAAAGCATTTTCTTTGAACCATAAGTCATTTTGTACCAGAACTATATTTAAAAGGCAATAGGACAAAATGAAACAAAAAGAACCTTCTGGCTCTGAACTCTGGCATCCGAACTATGGCAGGTTGAATTCGTTATATATTATGAAGAAAGAACAAACTGGATATGGCTTATTTGCTTGTCTGTCGAAATAGTCTACATTAATTCTACCGGCAACAACGGTAATGCCCTTACTTTTACCCGAATGACACATATGTTTGTATGTTTATTTATTTGGAACTAAAACGACTTGTCGCATTTAAGCTTGAGAGGTCTCATTGGATTGCGTCTTAGTCGTGAGACTGGGTCAATTTTTTTTACGATGTTGCGTTTTTTTTTCTTTTAGTAAATGAGGTTATTACTATTATGCGCCAATGACAAAAGAAAAATAATAATTCGACCAATCTGTTTACTTATGTACATTTTTACCTGACTGCGCCAGAAGGAAGGTTATATTTTTCGAGATTTATCTATGGCATTACTTTGGCTTTACTTTTACAAGTTACGTAATCAGACAATCGGGTTGTTTTAAACTCAGTTTAACTATAAACTAACGTTATACCATGTCATGAAGTATATTGTAAAACTTGTCCGTGTGATTTAAGTTGTATTTCTATTCCGGTGTTCTTAAGGATATGTCATTAGCAGAGGTCGGAATTAGGTAGAGTCATTTATGTACTTGCATCGAAATGTTGATATTAATGTGGACCTTCCCAGGATTTCTAATGGACAATCCCGTGTGGCCAACAATATTACAAATAAATAATAATAAAACCCTCAGAGATAGAAAAATAAAACAAAGATAATTAACATAAAATTTTTGCTCTTTAAAATTAATACCGGAATTTGAGGCATATCCACTTTATTCTTCCGCTGTATGAAATCAGTGCAAGTACATAAATGACTCTACCTAATTCCGACCTCTGGTCATTAGTAAACGTTTTGCTACCTTATTTTAGACCCATTATAAACAATATCTTCATAGAATATATTCACACACTACACAACACATTAACCTAGTCCCACATTAACTAGGTTAAGAATAAGCATATGAAACGCTCTAAGAAGATGAAGGGATATCCAACATACCATCTCCATATTCTACTTTCTTCATGTCCATGAACATAAGTTACTTCAAAATTCGCTAACTTTATCCCCAAAGGTAATCAAGCGTTCGTTAGGAGCTGACAATTCTATAGCCCTTTACCACTTGGACCGTGGTAATAAACCTGTCTTACTTCCACGCCGTTTTACTAATTTCGCTTTTGATTTTCGACAATGTTTAAAATTTTGGATTCTATCCGTGTCCTAAATTTGGCAGATATGCCATACATTTTGCTGTCAAATGACTCTTTTGTATAGTGTATCATGTTTGGTGTGCTTAATAAATAAATAAAAAATAAAAATAAAAATCCTAAATTGTTAAAGAACTTTTTTTTTCTGGAAAAATAGACATGTGATTTTGAGTCTGAAATCTTGAGTCTTTTGTGGATAGGCTCTTTTGTAGGATATTTTTACAGACTTTCGGTCAACATACTCCTTTTAATACACTTTTAATACTACCTATATAAAGTCTTCGTCGTCGTCTTCAGCCTATTGCAGTCCACTGCTGGACGTAGGCCTCCCCTGGGCACGCCACAAGGCTACTGCCACAGTGCATATGTATTTTATGTTCTTTTTTATAAGTATAAAGTAACCTATTAAAATTATTATTTACTAGTGGACGCCCGCGACTTCGTTCGCGTGTACTGCAGAATAAACGAAATGTCGAAATTATCCGGGATAAAAATTATTTCCCGGGATAAAAAGTAGCCTATGTATTAATCCAGGGTGTCAGCTAACTCAATTCTATACCAAATTTTATTAAAATTGGTCCAGCCGTTTTTACGTGAAAAAGTAACAAACATCCATACTTACAAACTTTCGCGTTTATAATATTAGTGGGATGAAAGAAAAGTATGAAAAATATTAGGTTTAAAAGAGGTATAAAACTCAATCAAACTCAGTCTAGCGACTTAATTTGTTAGACACAAAGGTTAGATAACTATTGGTCAAACACGCCAGAACATGTTTTAGTATACTCGCGGTAGAAACTTTCATGAATTTTAAACAGAATCGAAAAGTTATTTGAATATTAAGCAAGGTATATTTTACACATATCTTTGTAAAATATCTAAATAACATAGTTATTATAAACACAACTATTTATCCAAAATAGGATAACCAGAACTGCAGGATCACTACGGATATACTACAGACACGTTTACCATAGCGGAGCTGATGTAAAAGATCAGATACAACCATATAGGTAGGTAGGTAATGGGGTAGTTTCCTAAGGTTGAATATTTTATGCTTATCAGAATAAATCATCAAAATCATATCTATCTGTAAAATTACTATTTGATTAAATGTGGTAATAATAAGCCTTCAAAGTTAAGTGGGTAAGTCCATTTTTCAAATTTAAAATTAATTGAAAATTACAACATCACATATCCACCTGTATCATTTACAGCAACTTTTGCTTTGTGACCATATTTATAAACGCAATATTTAAAATAGCTGCAGAATAAAAGTTCTTTAACGCGCATAAAGTTACGAAAGAGTGACGTCATAATTGTGGTAGCCGTTTGTATGGAGCGTTTTTTGGCAAGTCTAAAATTGTGATTTTGAAATCGTTATATCCCGGAAAGTTTTTCACACTAGCGAAGTTTTTCTTTCGCAAATGTTTCTTTCATTTTACGATCTTTCGATATAAATACAAATAAAAAAACCATAAACATCCCTCCTTAGTCGACTCTTACGACATGCATGGAAGGAGATGCAGCTGATGTATTCTGGTGAAGCCCCGCATCAGCACAGGATTAAAATAAAACGCCCCTAACACTCGTAAAACCTCCTAAATGAAATTATTTTCAACAATTACCAAGTAAAGCCCCTCTCGACGTATCTTAACGTATCAACGTCAGTCGGGTAGATAATCCTGTAGGGTACCAGCATAGCAGGAGATGGGAGGTTTAGAACGCACGTGCCAAGAGAGTAATATACCTACATGTGTAGCATTTGCGCTTCCAGATATGGCAATCAGAATTTAGGTACTGTTAAATGCGGCGATTTTGCAGTTTTTTTGTCAAAATCAATGTTTGCACATACCGGGATTTGAACCCAGGATCTGCACAGCAGGTAGGGACATCATAACCAACTACGCCTATTTTTCATCAAGTGAATTCCGAAATGACTTTATGTCGTGTACGCCTATTTTTCATCAAGTGAATTCCGAAATGACTTTATGTCGTGTAAATAAAGTTTTAATTATACGAGTGAAATTAACTTTAAGAAAATTTTACAGAAGTTTCACCAAAATATCATTAGGGTTTCGATTATGATAATCGAAGCTACCAGCATATCATAAAACGTAGGAAGTTGATCCCAAAAGGGATTGAACTTTACTGTACGGTTCGCAAAAACCTTTCCACCCATCCGCCACGAAATAATTGAACGACGTAGTTATAAAGGAAAAGCCTGAGATGGTTTTTTAATGAGATCGGCATGTTTTTTTGATTTTATTTAAATTGTATTTATTTTAAGTGAATATTTGTAACGGGAACTAGATTAATAAATCAATATTCACACACTTTATGTAAATGGGCAGGGCTACAGTGTTAGGATGCTCCCCTCGTCCCATACTTCACCCCCGCTCAGTGGTACACTATTTTTGTATGAAAATATACTTAGCCGCTGCTCCTCTTTTATTTCTTCTCCATGGTTTACACCTATCGGGATTTGAAGCCAGGACCTATGGCGCCGCAGGCAGGGTCACTACTACATCAATACTACAAACTCGGGGTCAGAACTTTGTTATCTTTTACATAACAGTTATTTTAGTTTAAACATCATCATCTGGCGTAGTCGGGTAATATTATACACCAGAGATAAAAATCTTGCTTCTTTTTAAAATTCTCACATCGCAAATAGGGGGCTTGTGGATACGACATAGCATTTGCTTTGTCTACGTGCTAGATTATAAAACAAAGTCACAAGCTTCTCGTTCGTTTAGGTCTTGCAGTTCATGTTATGCTGGTTATAAACACACATTCATATACGAGTATGGCCCCAAAATGGGGTAGCCAGAACTGGGATCATAAAGAAGATCTCAGAGTTAAATGATGAATAAGTTCAAGTTACAATCTTATCGCTTGAGGGAGCCCGAGTTCCTTAGTCGACTCTAACGACATGCACGAAAGCATAGAGACGAAAGAAAATGCAGCTGATGTATTCTAGAGAAGCCCCGCAACAGCACATGATAGATGATTTTATCTACATGTTGAGTTTCGCCAGTTTCTTTATAATATTACTTCCCGCTAAATTATATTAAAATCGATCAAGTTTAATTTAAAATTGGGCAATTTTTGTGTTGGATGAGTCAACAAAAAAACATAAGAAAAGCAAACACGCAAATTACAGCCAAATATTCACAAGTACCAGTATATCGTCAGGAGGTTTATTTGAGACAAAGGAATTGATTTTCGAAGCGTTCAAACAGGCCATCAAAGTAATTGAACGCACTCGTGTAAGGTTGTGAAGAGCAGACATTTTGGAAGAAAATTTTATGTTTTAGGGTTACGTTTTGCAATTTTAATAATAATCAGGATGCGGTGATAGCCCAATGGTTAAGACGTGCGCCTTTCAGTCGGGAGGCGTGAATTCGATACCAGTCACGGGCCTGTACCACTGAATTTATTTCATGTACGGATTTTTCCAAAAATTGTCACTTAGCTATACCCGAGAAGGGTTGGCGTCAGGCAGGCAGCCGGCCGTAAAAACAAATGCCAAAACTTTGGCGATGTGAGTTTCGAAAGAAACCATGTTGCGCCGACACCATAAAAAAATGGGATAAGGGCAGGAAGATGATGAATCAGGATGTAGTTATTTTTGAATACTGAAAAAAAAACAGCTGTTCCATCCATACATCTTGAATAATTACTGCAACTGAAATGTATGGAAAAGCTGATTTTTGTTCACTATTTCGGAGTTGGTCCCATAGTGAAAGTTGTTTCTTTTTACCCTACCTAGTTTCGTGTCAAAAGCAAAATGACTAAATTTTGAAAATACCTTATATACGGAACTCGCTGTTATAAGTTTAGTTTACTCTATGTGGTAATTCCGTCAAAGTGGTCCTTTCTGTGCACATTTTGGCAGAGTGCCAAACTCTGTGCGTTGCTAGGCAACGGGTATTACTGTTTTTAATACCGATAGTATAATACATAGACTATAATACATATTTAGAATGTCACGGAAACATTAGCAACAGGCTGATGTTTGTGTGTGACGTAGATAACAGTATTGATCATATTCCTGCCCTTATCCCATTATTTATATTAATAATGATAATGCATATTGATAATGATATTGATAATGATAATGATAATTTTCCATACATTTCAGTTGCAGTAATTATTCAAGATGTATGGATGGAACAGCTATTTTTTTTTCAGTATTCAAAAATAATTACATCCTGATTCATCATCTTCCTGCCCTTATCCCATTATTTATATTAATAATGATAATGCATATTGATAATGAGCAAGTAGTTTGACTAGAAGGTGGTTTCTATGTAAATGGGAAGGGCTACAGTGTTCAATGCTCCTCTCGTCCCATACTTCACCCCCGCTCCGCGGCACACTAATTTTGTATGAAAATATACTTAGCCGCTACTCCTCTTTTATTTCTTCTCCATGTCTTAACCACTAGGCTATCACCGCAGATGACAGTGAGAAGGTGATTTTCCCTGAAATCCTTTCGTTTCAGGAATATTACAAACTTACGAATCTCTTCTCGAAACAACCTGAAAACAACCGTTCTATAAGCGGGCGATTCTCTAACAACTTCTAACGTAACACAAGTAAATGCTCCCTAATGTGTTTCCGATCGATTGAGAATGGCCCGCCGAAAGCAAATACCTATACATGAGGTTGAGACGCAACCACATAGACGTTACGAGAGTTTTATGTTTATTGAGTAAAATCAATCTTGTTTGATAGTTAGCAAATTAGCACGTTGAATTCATAAAGACCTGTGCTGATGCGGGGCTTCACTAGAATACATCAGCTGCATCTCTTTCCGTGCATGTCGTAAGAGTCGACTAAGGAACTCGGGCATTCTGACATCACTGATCATTTACATCTGTCCCCGCTATGCTGAGCGTGTTTGTGGGATACCCTTAATGATCATGGAGTTCTGCCTAAACCATATCGGGAACCTATGTATGTATCTATATTTACGTCTACCTACTTTGACATCGGGGTCACACGTCTGCCCTTACAAAAATAGAACCTATTTACACATATAGAATTTCTCCTCAATTGCTCAGAGGTGCTATAATGGTATATTTAGAATAGTAGAATACTCATCGTTTAGACGTCTACCTACTACGAGTAATATATTAATAGACATTTTGAGATTAAGTTCTTATGGACCGGACGCTTTTTACCAAAGGTGTTACGAGTAGTGTTCTCGTTGTTCAGAGACATCGTAAATAAAAAGAGTATATAAAATTATTAATAAAGAAATGTAAAAAAATTCCTCACCCGGGTGGGAATCGAACCCACGACCTCGGCATCCGCGTGCCAGCGCTCTCAACACTGAGCCATCGGGTCAATTTAGTTAAAGTTTAGTAAGGAACTGAATTCGAGTAGAAAATACCTTTAAAATTAAACATTTACAATGAAACAAAGCTCTAGATAGGGAATATGGAATTTGTGGAGTCTTCTTAAAAAAAAATATCGAAATAAACAGGTATATGTACCTACGTACATAATTTTAGTTTACGTACAAGTACTCTCGAGTGATCATTTGTAAATTAATAAAAATAGATAAACCTAAGTCATTATTTTACAATAACTAAATAATAACCCATGAAGTTCTACTATTCCTTTACAATAGGTTTAGAACACATTTCCCCCAAGAGAGAGAGAGAGCACAATAAACTAGCCGATATGTGTGACTTTACTTCGATAGGGACACTTTAAAGCCCTCTAGCGAAGTTTATCGGAAATTTAGGATTTTTCTTCCCATTCCGAGAGAAAATAGATTTTACAAAGATCTGTAAACGTGTTAGAATTATTTTATAGTTGTAATTTTTTTCTTCTTTCTTCTATACTGCTCTGGGAGTGAAAAACAAAACGTATGATACTACAGCTGCTTCTCTTCCCGGGCATACTGTACAAGTCAGTAGAGGGATAAGAGGGTCTTGGTGTTTTGTAGGCAATGGGCTGACCACCTGTCACTACTAACCGAACTTGTAAATCTCAACTACACCCTCAAAATTGGTCAGAAGTTGCACCTTGTGGTTCTATCGGCCCTTGGTGCTCTGCCTGCCCCGTAAGGGATAAAGGCGTGATTACATGTATGTAATTTTTTTTAGAAAAAATATATAAGAAAAATCATGGTGCACCTACACTGTTATTGGCGATTCATTTTATCTATACAGAGTGTAACATAAGTTAAGCGAATTGCTATTAAAATAGCCATAAGGGGCTACTTTCATAGCATTCACAGCCCCGCATTGAACGATCATTTTTATTTCCTCTATTTATGAATTCAAAACTCTTTCTGGGTGGGTTCTTTATACCTCTTCTATTACACCCTTTATAGATTTTTTTTATCTAAGCTTGTAGACAAAGCAAAGCTTTACAATCTTTGTTTCATTTTATTTCACAAACAAAGGCAAAACAAACATTTTCCTTGTTCAATGAGAAAATGTCGACAGTAAAAGCCAATTCATTCACCCATTAAGGAGCATGTAGACTTACATCAAAGAAAACGAACGTGACATTCGATAAACTAAGAGAAAATACAAAAAAAAGACATAAAATCATTTCTACAAAACTATCTTTACACGACAAAGTGGCGCTAGTTTACTGCAAATAACGCAAGTGTGATATGTAATTTCTTTAGTTCCAATTTCAACCGCAGTCGTGGATAGGTTGGTAAACCAAAATCTGGATTTGAGGAATCAATCTATAACAAATGACGTCATCACACAAATTGAGTGAACCGACCATGAAGTAAGTATAACAAGGAGATGTGATTATATATATCAGACATGTGTCCGCCAGAATAACGAGTCCACCTATGTAGTCATCAATGACATACGAGTATGTTTGCCGTCGAAGCAAGAACGAGGCAAAAATGCTGCATCTATATGTATAAATATTATCACGTTTTAGAGTTTTAAATAACAAATAGGTTGAATAAATTGCCCAAAATAGGGTAAATGTGACTCATAAAGGAGACAATAATAGGTCAATAGGACTATATTGGACTCTAATACTGTTGGTTATTTGTTATTATTGTTTATTAGTTGTTATGGGGTCTGGAGAATTTATTCTTATTCTTTATTTATCTTAGACAGTTAACAACAGTATATTGCAAAATAAACTTTGACGTAAGGTTATGTATGTATGCAAGCAGGGCCGGCCCGCCCATACAGCGAACGGAGCAGTCGCTCCAGGCGCCAAATCCTAGAGGGCACCTAAATGATAAAGATATAGGTATATATTATTAGGAGCAAACAGGAGAGGCGCCATAATTGGACCTCGCTCCATTCTAAAATTTACTTCGGGCTGGCGCTGTATGAAAGTAATGAAATGGATATCAGCTAGTTAGTTTTGTGTAAAGTAAAACTTTCGTTTACCAGATACTTTAGCCTGTGGTTGAGTAAATTCTAACGTAAACTGAAGGTAGGCGAACACCAGCTAGATACACCAACTCTCTTTTGCACTGCCTTCGAAATCCAGAAACGAGGGAATCGAGGCGAACTGCCAAATGCGAGACTATTCGAGAAAGAAATGTCGCGGACGGGACAAAGGATCGCAGGGTGCGTGTGACGCTGCGGATTTATGGCTGGTACTTAGCTAGCACCCTGGAGGTTACTGTGAATGCAAGATCGTTTCCATTTTGGAAGCGAGATGTCGCTCTGTATTGCTATTTCTCTTCTTGACTAACCATGTGTAGCCCAGTCTATACGAGCTATTTCGTATCAAAAGCTCTCTTTTACAAACCAAAAAACTTGAAAAAATATATTTTATTACTAGTGGACGCCCGTGACTCCGTCCGCGTGGAATACAGAAAAAAAACAAAATGTCGAAATTATCCGGGATAAAAACATTTTCCCGGGATAAAAATTAGCCTATATGTTAAGTGGGACCTGTCACAATATATGCCTGAAAACTGCATCGAAATCGGTTCAGATGTTTCTGAGATTAGCGTGCACAAACGCACAGACAAACCAACAAACCGACAAAAATTCCAAAAATCATTATTTTGGGTACTATTGCGTTGATAAAGGTCTCCTATAATATTTTTCCCCATATATCTTCCATGTACAGACAGCGATCCGTTACATTTTTATTATAGGTATAGATCAAATATTTTATTATTATGAGCTGTCAACCAACTCTAATACATTTTTTTAACCATATTTATATCCACCATAATTAAAGATGCTTTGATCGTATGATTTCTAATTTAAAAATATGTAAAAAAGATCGATCGATGGCAGAATCTTTTACACCTTCACAACTTTAACCCAGTTATCCTAAATGTGACTGTAAGATCTCATTCGCGAACCTACAGTTCTGTCTACCCAATTTTTTGGTACAAAGCCACGTAAATATGTGTGTAGTCAATTGAAATATAACCTGAAAAAAATAAAGACCCTCGGTTCTCTCGTTTTAAATAATTATGACATTTGACAAAATATGACACCGTCAAATCAATGTTTCGCTTACAAAACACCGCCTTTCTCTAAAATAAACTAAACTTCTTTAAAAAAGTACATAGGAATGTCAGTAACGTCTGAAACCTTTACAAGCAAGCAATGAGCTTACCGAGTATCAAGTTGTCACAATAGATATTTTGTACTACGTGACTTTAGTACCACGTGATTGATGTTGTACTAAGTGACTGACGTAAGCTCTTCTACGTTCTTTGTTGTTAAAATAAACCCTTTGTTTTATATGTGGGTAAAAAATAAGGTAATTACGTAATGGCACGTGTAAAAATATACATGTAGACATGGTTGTGTTTTTGAAATGGGGTAGACATCTGCAGGATCATAAATGAGATTCCTTAGCCACGTTTAGCATTGATAAAGAGAGAAATCAGGCACGATGGCGGTCAAAAGTTTGCCCAGCAAATTTTTTTTTTAAATAGACAAAATTCCTAAATGCACTACAAAAAAAAATATTATTTAAGGGCGAGCTTAATGCCTGGCATGGCATTCTCTACCAGGTAACCTAGTTAAGAACATAAATTAATTTATAAATAATATTAAGAAATGAATAAAAAATCACCTGAGTGAGACTTGAACTCGCGACCTCTCGCATTCCGTGCTTTACTCAACCTACTGAGCTACCGGGTCAATTAACTCGGATGACGAATTTGACCATATCTTTACACTTTAAATTTTTTAACATTATTGAGAACGTTATTTTTCATCCCGATAGCTATACCCTAGCCAAATTATTAAATTAATAATATTAAATTTATAAATGAATTTATCTGACTTTATAGCGCAGACAGATGTAAAAGATCAGTAACAAGTTGCTACCTTATCGCCTGAGAGATCACCCCTGAGTTCCTTAGTCGACTCTTACGATATGCAGGGAAGGAGATGCAGCTGACGTATTCTAGTGAAGCACACATTAAATTAAACCAATAACAAACTGTATTCGGAACATTAAGTTAATATAATAGGAATAGTAAAGTTTTCCAAAATGGCGGAAAGCTAAAAGTATAGTATAAAGAATCCGACACACAGATAACGGAGCTATGTGCACATATTTATTGTCGTGGGTGCTTCGGCCAACTTGGACAATCTGTGGCCAAGTTGGACCAACTAAACGAACTAACAATAAACTTTTGCATATCTAGGATTATAGTTTTTTATTTTAACTTTCTCTAAGATCTATATATAAAGCCACGTTTAGGATAGAGGTAGATGTTTAAGACCATCGACAAGTTGCTTACCCATCGCCTTGCCTACATCATCACAATCTAAAGTGGAGTCAAAATACTATGATTACAGAGTTACGTAATTTAAGAAATATTAACTGCAATTTATAAATTCAATAATTTTTCTTAGAAAAACTAGCAAGTAATTCGTAAAAAAAATCACTCAATCAATCATTGGCCCAACCTCGGCCAACGCCCCATCGAACTTTACTACCAACGTGTAGAGATTCTTCCAAACAAACCGGAGCAAACGGAATTAAACCCTGTCTCCAAAGGCATTCAATTTAGTTTCCATCGCCAGAGATTGGAATCATCTCGGCTAATCTGCACAATCAACAGAATTTGTCCCCTATCGTCTGTCTCGCTCGGAATGTGGCCGTCTCTCTCGTACTGTCGCATTGATATAAGTTTAGTTCTGCAGTAGAATATATAGGTACATATAGGTAGGTATATGTTGATTAATATACGAGTTCTTTCTACGGACCTTAGTGTGGGACTAGGTTTATGTGTTGTGAAGTACATAATGTAAATATATCGATAGAAATAAACATTCTACAAGACCCAAAAAGTAGCGTTTAAAAATAAAAGAACCCTCCAGCTTTCTAAGCTTTTAAAGATGATCCTTTTGAGTGTCCATAAAGCAAGCAATTTTAGTCTGTAGAACTATCGCAATAAGATTTATGTAATGTGCACATTAGAAATGATAAAGTGTCTACAATTTTATTGTAGTAAAATACTACGTCTTTCGTAGCAGTGCTACGCAGATTCGTAGCACAATGTTTGACTTAAACAAAACTTTAGAAAACTAAGTGAAAATGCTATATTTAGATAATGAAATGTAGCCTATGTGCTTCTTTACTTATTTCCCTAGATTACATGTAGAATTTCATCCAGATTTGCAAGCCTATTTCGCGTGACTAGGTAAAACAGACGGTCAGAGATACTTTCGCAATGTTTTTTGCTAATTTTATCACTAGCTAACATAATACAGTACAGGGGAAATAATTAATTATCATATTTTAGATATATTTATTTTTATTAATTAATGAAATTAAAATTTGTTTGCGATCAAGTTGATAAACTAAAAATAAATTACCCTTTGAAAATATTTGTAATATTGTACGATCGTTTCCGATAATCCGATATTTTGATATGACCAAGATTTATCTTGTATAACTGTACTTAGCTTCTGTATTCACAAAACAAAGAAAATGAGCAATACTACAAATTTCAGTATATCTAACAGTGTTGATCGCTGTACATATATACATAGTCCACCTACGTACACGAACAATAGAGATATACTAGAATCATAGTATACGAAAAACAGTACAGTATTTACATACCCGAACACTACAATATTGGTATTTTTAAAGCTACGAGTAGAGTGAATAGACACTTTCTAGGCAAACATGTACCACCCTAGGCCGCATCTTGCTTAACATCAGGCACGATGGCGGTCAAATGTTTGCCTAATCATCTATAAAAATTTTAAAAACGTAATAATCAAGTCTTAGGTAATAATGAAATCTTTTCTTTTAGATAAGTGTTATTATAATAATAACGGAATTTTTCGATAATAAATTGTAATTTATGATACTTACCCATTTTTCTGAATAGAGAAATTGAATTTATTTATATAAATCACTAGGTAATAACCTAATAGACAGACATGAAGATTGAAATTTTTATTTGAGAATTGTATTACTATTGAAATATACACAAAAATTGAATTAGATTTGAATAACGAGTGGCCACTACTTGGTCTTATTGTTTGCCGGGCCCTTACAGGGCGTCACATGTAGCTACTATATTTAATTTTATGTAACATCTATATAACCTGTGAAATGCAATAAATGAATCTAATCTAATCAAGTACGCCACTGCTATATCCCTCCCAATATTGTACCCACAACTCCCTATTTTCTACTATGTAATAACCGGATATATAAGTACTTCGTGTGTAAAAAGGAATTGCAAAGCATTTCTTTCAGGGCAAATTAATTCAGCCTTAGCTTGAGAATGATTGTCTATTCTGATTCTCGACTCCGTTTTTACAGGCAAAATACCAACACTTACTTTGTCTAGTTGTTATAAGCTCTGTGATTTTGACGTTTAAATGTGAGATATCTCGCTCTCATCAAATTCATGGTACGAGCGCTGGACGTACGCAGAAAGACATAAGCTACATTCTGTAGTCCACACCATAGAAACGTAGATAGAGGAGATACCAAATCCCTGAGTCCACGCCATAGAAATGTATACGAGATAGAGGAAATACCAAATCCCTGGTCCACGCGGACTTTTGACAGAAAATGACATATCGAGCATGACAGAAACAAGCAAATGTCTGTAGCGTGCTGAAATTGTTCCTAATTACTTCACTGTAAAGTACTATTGCTTTACAACAGCTCCATTTTAGCAGCGTTTTAGCTGTATAATTTAAGAGAATTGGGGGCTGCAAACCTACGTTTACTGATATTCTACTATCCTTTTTAAACTACATTAGTATTATCACGTTACTTCGGGAACGTGGTTATTGTGTTTCAGTACACAATATACCTTTGTTTCATGTACACAAAAGATGCCGAATCCTTTCGAGGCCGTTTCTAATGAACTCCGTATTCATTTTAATGCTTTTAGTACAGTTCAGTGTAATATAACGTATTTATGATCAGAATGTAGAAAGTAAATAAATAAATAAATATATATAAATATTCACTAACTTAACAATATATGAATTACCTATTCCCACACGAAGGTCTTGTGTTGTGTGTACTAAAGCAATAGTATATAAATACATAGATAAGTATAGAAACATTCGTATGTCGCTGGGAGCTTTCTTGCTATTTCTTCTTCCAAGCAATGACACTTCACTGAGATAGTGTAACAGTAATAGTAGAATCATGCGGTGTGTCAGACCTAATGTTGGTTTTACCATAAAGGAGAACTGTGTAGCAGCTCTTCTGGATTTCGTCTTTAGGCGACCTTAACTCTTATTAGCTCCACGTTGATGGCTATTAAACCCCGAATCGCCAACTTATGCCTGACAGACCGTTACAAATCGCACCGTGGGGTGATGACCGTTGCCAAAGCAAAAGCTTTGCGATTTAATTTTTTTAGGTTATTTAAATTCACCTCCTTTTTTTGTTTGATAGCGGTTTCATTTTGGGGTGCAAACATAGAAAGTAACATATAAAATGACCATCGACAAACGAATTGTTAATGCTTTCATGTCGAATAAATGATTTTGAATTTGAATTTGTTTCCGACTCGGAAACAAACATTGATATTCGTCATAATTTTTAACGTTTGCACCTACCGGGATTCAAACCTAGGACCTAACGCGTAGCAGGCAGAGTCACTGAACATTTTTACTATTTGGTTTGTAATAGTAAAGCTAAAGCGACGGTAGGCTCACCCCAGTACAAATACAACTTGATAAGCTAGTGAATATATAATTTGCACACTTCTGCCCATCCTAGTATAATTAATTTTACCCATTCAGTGTGCTTGAGGACCAAGTACGCTTTACACCCCTTATTGCTGGACAAAGCCTTCCACAAACCGACTTAATCAAAGGGAAGCATCCCCTCTAAATCAACCCTTAAATAAATTGTAATTTCTAATTATTTTCACAAACACTTCTGAAGATATCAAAATACAATGGAATTTTAATCAGGCTCCATTTTATTTGTTTTATTTATTTGTTTGTTCAAGATAAAACTTTGTTCAACTCTGAATGTATATCTGAGATTAATTTTAGGAATAACGCTCGGGACATCGAAATATAACTTAATTTATTGATGTAGAGAGGTATAGTAATGATTTTATGAAATTATCAAAATCTTATAATAATATTTCAGACAGAGGCGCGTTTGGTGACACGGTTGCACCCATAAATGTCCGTCGAATTGGCCTTTGGGACTATAGTTTATATAGGTTACACTTTGATTGCTCTGATATTGATATTTTTCTTGGAAAGTATGAGTTGAAAAGCTCTCTATATATGTGAAGCTTCACTATAGTATATCAGCTGCATCTTCTTCTGTGCATGTCGTAAGAGTCGATTAAGAAACTTAGGGGAATAATCTCAGACGATGAGCTAACATCTTTCTGATTTAGTAGGCTCTGCTATGCTAAACTAATCGTAGTTGAAGGAACTCATTCATGATTTTGCAGTTTGTAATGCAGGAGGATTTCACATGATTATGTACGAATCTAGGTTTCATCTTTTACTACGAGAAATTCCAAAAAAAAGTAAATTATAAACACTACAACACTACAATCGTTTTAAAACGTCTACAATACAACAGCTTTTAATATTCCAAGCGCTCTGTCTAAAAAACAGAATATTGAGGTATCTCCACGTAAACTAGCCTCTTGTTTGGAGCACAAGTGGCTAGCGACATCTATTGTTGGCCCCAGTGAATGAAACTCGGCTGTCCTTTGTCTGGCGATGAAGGGGGATAGTATAAAGTGGCTACATCGTACTCGGGAGCTTTGTTAAGCTTTAAACAGTAGTCTAGTGTCTAAGCGTTATTGTTTGGGCAGGATGAAAAGACTATCATGTCCTTAATATTTTTAGATATTATTATTAAGTTTCATCAAAATATATTCAGTAGTTTTTGCGTAAAAGAGCAACAAAAATCCTTACATACTTACAAACATAGGATTAGGTTATTGTATATTGATTTCCTTTTTGTATGATTCACTGTCATGCAGTGGGAAATTACTCGTAGAGTTGAAGAACGTTCTTACAACGGCTAATTGCTGTCCTGTGCCTGTGATACATCACAGACAAGCTCTTCTATCCCAATTCAACTCTCTGATTAACTAGAGCTGTCCTCTTCGTTGTATGACCGCAGTTTGTTAAGCGGTCCCCGGGGCCCTTGTCGGGGGCCCTTTTGTAGAGCCCCTCTGACTTTGGACCCCACTGTCCCATGCCGAATCTTATCTCACGCTTGATTGGTTCCGTGACTTTTGCATTCATTTTAATTTTGTTGTGGTAATTTTGGTGAGATGTAATACCCTGATTATTATGCGTGAGCTTAGGGTGACCGCTGTACTTTATTCCCGAAACGGGGTAGCCAGCCATCACTGCAGAATTATAAAGGATATCCTACGTTTTGCAGAACGGGGACAAGTGTTAATGTTGACATAATACACGGGGCACCACTGGCGGCTCGTCCTAAGGAGCGCTAGTGCAGTGCACTCCCACCCACGAAGATTAAATAAGTAATCTATATTTCTCTATATAATATAATTATCTTTCAATTCTACTATGTTTATACAATAGTGTCGACGCGTTCGTCTCAAGTAAGTTGTAATCTTATGTATCGAGTGGAGCGCTAGCGATCGCGCTCCAATGAAACGAAATTTGGTACGATTCCTACTACTGTATTCAATGAGTGCGAAAGAGACATACCGACAAGGCTGGCGCGTGAAACAGAAGATTTCGTACGAAAAATTAGCCTTATCTGGAGCGCCGCTCAAGTTAATTCGCGTATGCGTCGCTAGATGTCGCTTAGTCCGAGTTAGAACGCGATATGGTTGTCTTTAATGTGTTTCATTAGGTCATCTGTATTTTAATAATAGTGAGGTTGCACTTGCATCATCTCATTCGATAAGGGAGTGAACACGCGCGGCGTTTCCAAACTGTAAATTTGCATGCGCTCATATTTAAATGTGAACCCCCATCTAAAAATTCAGGAGCCACACTAGCTAGTGTGGGCAGTGTTGCCAACCCCAGCACACGCTAAACTGTAGATATACTAAAAAAAACTGTAGAAAACTGTAAATATCAAATTAATAAACAGTAAATCTACAGCTTAATATTTTTATAATTTAATGATGGTAATAAATAGAATACATTTTAGAGAGGCAATTAAAAACAAGAAAATTCATGTGATTATCGAAGTTTTAATCAAATTTAATATAAAAAGTCATAAAGATAGGGACCTACATTATGTCAAATAAAATGCTAATATTGCAACACTTCAGGAAATCAAGTACATATATCTCGATTGTCAAAGCATCCGCGGGGATTCCCCAGTAAGAAAAATAGAATGTCAGTAAAACAGACATCGACCGAAACAATCTACGACTATCCAATACTTCTTCTTCCTGCCTATTGCAGTCCACTGCTAGACGTAGGCCTCCCCCAGAGTACGCCACAAGGCTACTGCCTCAGGGGGGGTTTGCCCATAGTCACCACGCTGGGCAGGCGGGTTGGTGACCGATCCAAAACTAACGCCATCTATTAAATCGATTGATGACTATTACCTCAGGTTCGATGATAGTTGGTTTTACTGAAGCTGAGTGCACGGACTACCACGTAGCAAATAAAGGTGGCGCTAGAATCATAAGCACAAAACTGTAGATATCGAGGCCTAAACTAAACACTGAAAGAATTTCCAAAAAACTGTAGATCTACAGTTAAAACTGTAGGGTTGGCTACACTGAGTGTGGGGCACACTAAATGTTTTGCACTTCTATATATGTATATATTACTTGGATGTACGTTCCCTAACAGTAGTTTGATAACGGCCATTGCTCTGTCGTTATAGAGGAATTAAACATGAGGGAAGCGGAACGTATGGAGGATATTATAATTAATATATGTTGCGGATAAGTAGAATATGAAGAGAAGATAATAATATTGTTATATTATTACAATAAATGATATTAAATAATAAGGCGTTTCATCCTGTATTTCTTAAGTATTGACCTATGATGATGATGATCTCCGACCGTATTTCGGCCAAGGCGACCAATCTCTACGGAGATTGGCCAGGTACGCAGGAGATATTATAGTGCACAAGTGTTGCGCAAACACAGATGCACTCTCTATTCCCTCACTCTCATAGTCCGATGGGACGCAAAGCCAACACGACCGGAGACAGATCAGGCGCAGGACCGACGGTTTTACGTGCTTTCCGAGGCACGAGCTAAGTGACAACATTAAAATCTGTACATGAAATAAATTCATTGGTACAGGCCCGACCTATATCATAACATAATAGTAAATATTTTAATTAATATTTTATAATTTATAATATTTTATCACCGGGTTTTCCGGTGATAAAATAATAAAAGATATATCTACAGATAATAAAAACTATACAGGCTTTAAATAAGGGGAATGCTTTCCCTCCAAACAATCCTGAGATATTTTAAATAGTCAAGTTGCTATTATATTATGCAGTATTTTATTATTTATATATTTTATATGATAATTAATTGTCAACCCAATTAATTGATAACCCTTTATAATTTTATAAAATAAATAAATTATTTTATTTTAGATGTTTTGACATTTGATTTTTTCTTTTAAATTCGAGTCCAATATTTATACTTACTATTTTATTTATCTCAAGTTCATTTGTTCAAAGACAATAAATAGAGTGACCGCAACTTGAAACAAGGTCAGATAACTATTACAAATATAATTACAGTGTCTGGCCTTATATTTTACTTTATCATTCTTAGAAATACCAACTTAACAATGCAGCGGACAAAATGAGAACTAAATTGGAAACACAGGAGACTTTTTCTAAATATACCAACAGTTTAATGCCACTAGCGACGTTATGAAATGAACATGTTGCGTTACGGTGGCGTGGTACTAAATACTACAATATTTGATTAAATTAAATCCTGTTATATGTTATTACGTCAGTAATATAATTTGATTTGTCTATTTTATTAATAGACTAGACCTGTAGGTATAATTTTTCATTTTCGATGAGCTATGAAAGATCATAATGTGGGGTTGCACTAGAATACATCAGTTGCATCTCCTTCCGTGCATGTCGTTAGAGACTAAGAAACTAGGGCATACTCCCAGGTAATATGCTAGTCATTATTTCCACTATGCTAAACGTGACTGTGGGATATCCCTATGGACCTGCAGTTCTAGCCACCCTCTTTTATCTACTCAATCAATTTTTTATCAATACGGTGTTTCCTAAACTCAGATATTGGCTTTAACGCTTGGAAACGAGCAGATAGTCACGTTCGTATTAATAATGCAACATCAGGCCTGATGGAAACAATTTGGTCCCTCTCAGTGTACTCTGACGTTTAGGATTTAAAGGAATGCGAGTAAAGGAGAACTTACTCATGAGTAAGTATATAGTTACTGTACCCAATTTTTTCAATACTATATACTATGCATAGTATTAAACCAATCACGGTATAAGAAGTCCGGCGGATTATTCACGAACTAAATAAAAATGTATGAAACAGTGTGCAGATTGCAAAGATGCTAGCGCTGCGTTAAACGGACCTCTTATTTTGCGATGAGTTTAGCTGGCTAATTAAACACATGGCTGTGTTTTCCCATTCCCAAAATGGGGTCACCAGAACTGCAGGATCGTAAAGGAGATACTCCCATACTAGCATAGCGGCGGTGTCAGATGTAATGATCAATGATAGCTAGCTCAGTGCCTTAGTTAGAGAACGCTCCTCAACTCTTACGACATGTATGGAAGGAGAAGTAATTTATGTATTCCAGTGTAGCCAGCATCAGCACAGGACTATTGTATTTGTTAAGCGGATACTGTCGAAAAGTAACTTGATGTGGACAAGCTATACTAATGGTAAAAGCTTTGTTTTATTAATGGAAGAGATTTATAATGAAATAATAACCTTTTACCTAACTTTCGTGTATCTACATATTTTTTTCCGTATAATTTATTGTTTGTACGAGTATAGTAAATTTAGTCCCATACTTTATTGCACCCTATCTTCCTGTATTAAAAAAGGTTTCGTTCCGCCCTTATTTCGATAAAGGGATGCCTTCAAAGCCTCGCTGGTATTCTAATGAGCCGGCTAATAACATCCCCTGTCTAACGAGTTGATTGGTGACTAGTTAGTGCCGCCTGGTTCACTTGCTTTAACACATTTGTCTTTGTGTAAAGATTTTTCTTGCTATATGGGTATTTCATTTTTATTTATATTGACATTAATTATTCTGTGTGATGAAAGGATTTTCATCATCTTGCACATTGTTAATATTAATAACCCGCACCCGCGTGGTGCCGTACCACCCCATGTCTGCCCGTGGATATCGTACGAGGCGATTAAGGGTTTCCTGGAGGTGGGCAGCAGCGCCTCCCGTGTTGACAACATAGTCCAAAATACAAACTGCGTTCACCAACCCACCTGCCCAGCGTGGTGAATATGGGCAAATACCCCACATGGTAGTCTTGTGGCGTGCCCTGGGGAAGGCCTACGTCCAGCAGTGACTGTGGACTGCAATAGGCCGATGATGATGATCTGATTAAATCCTTATTATTGTATAGATACAAAATTTCAAATTTGTAAAAACCAAGATTCTTTTTGATCTCTGATATTGAAATTGACTGTTAGACAGACCGACCACTATTGAATCTAACAAGAAAACTTATATTATCTACGGTATACTAATTTAGTTTTCTCATGTTACTCGTCTCGATCGAGAATGTTCTCTCGAGTCTGTGGTTTAACAATTAATTGCCTTCTAAAACTAATACTGAACTAAACGCAACATTCACTTAAAGTTATTTTTGGTATTTGTAAAGAGTCCTGTTAAAATAAAATGTGATGGGTGCTGATGCGGGGTTTCACTTGAATACATACATACATACATATATACACACATATATATATATATATATATATATATATATATATATATATATATATATATATATAGATATATATATACAGGATAATACGTACCCTTCGTTAAAGGTGGCCACAAAAAAACATCCTGTATATACAGGGTGATTTTTGGTCGTCAACGTTCCCGAAAACTACGGAATCTCCTCATCATCACGATCATTTTTCTCCATGGAAGCATACCTGGGAAGTGTCTGGTTTCCAAAATATTAGGGTCCAAAGTTGAGTAAATAGACTGCGTTTTTCTGCATAAATGCACATAGACGCGCGTAGCAGGATTTTTTCACGAAAAATAATTAATAGCTGTCTATAAAAAAACTAACATAAACACTAGACACTATAAATTTCACCCGATCAAGTAATTAATTTTTTTTTTCAAAAAAAAAAAAAAAATTTCCCAGCATTTTTTTTGGCATAAACTTACTTTATTTGATGTATAGATAACGTACCCTTCGTTAAAGGTGGCCACAAAAAAACATCCTGTATATATATCACGCCTTTATCCCTTACGGGGTAGGCAGAGCACCAAGGGCCGATAGAACCACATGGTGCCACTTCTGACCAATTTTGAGGGTATAGTTGAGATGTACAAGTTCGGTTAGTAGTGACAGGTGGTCAGCCCATCGCCTACAAAACACAAGACCCTCTTGTCCCTCTACTGACTTGTACAGTATGCCCGGGAAGAGAAGCAACGTTTTTTTTTTCACTCCCAGAGCAGCATAGAAGATGGGGTGTCTCAGGCGATCACCTAACAACTTGTCACTGTTAATTTACGTATGTCTCCGCTGTACTAAATATTGCTGTGGAATCTCTCTTATGATTCTGTAATTCTAGCTACCTGAGAGAACACAGCCGTGTGTGTGTGTATTGTAAGTTTGTACATACATACATCTTCTATACATACAGGGTGTCTTTTCGTGGCCACCCTTAACGAAGTGTCCGTACTCTATACATCAAATAAAGTAAGTTTATGCCAAAAAAATGTTGGGATTTTTTTTTTTTTTTTTTTTTTTTTTTTTTTATTTAATTACTTGATCGGGCGAAATTTATAGTGTCTAGTGTTTACGTTAGTTTTTTTATAGACCGATTAATTATTTCTCGTGAAAAAATCTTGCTACGCGCATCTATGTGCATTTATGCAGAAAACGCAGTCTATTTACTCAACTTTGGACCCTAATATTTTGAAAACCAGAAGTTCCCAGGTATGCTTCCACGGAGAAAAATGATCGTGATGATGAGGAAATTCCGTAGCTTTCGGGAACGTTAACGACCAAAAATCAGCTATACAGGCTGAGATGTATTAAATATTTATAAAATGTAACGGATCGTTGTCTGTACATGGAAGATATATGAGAAAAAATATTATAGGAGGCCTTTATCAACGCAATAGTACCCAAAAGAATGATTTTTGGAATTTTTGTCTATGCGTTTGTGCACGCTAATTTCAGAAACGGCTGAACCGATTACGATGCAGTTTTCAGGAATACCTATATTATGACAGATCCCACTTAACATATAGCTTATTTTTATCCCGGGAAAATGTTTTTATCCCGGATAATTTCGACATTTTGTTTATTTGTAGTCCACGCGGATGGAGTCGCGGGCGTCCACTAGTACATACATATAATCACGCCTTTATCTCTTACGGGGTAGGCAGAGCCACGTGGTGCCACTTCTGACTAATTGTACGAGTAAGTTTGTATGTTTTTAAAAGAGGTTTAATATAACATACTGACAATCAAGATGATGTTATATTAAACATAGCACATAAACCTTTAAAATAATTTACGCTGACGAAATCGCGCCCGTTCGCTATTTTCTTATAAACGACGACTCAACTTTCTTAATCATTGTAATAATAAATAGTATATATAACATTGCTCATAAACGACCACATATAACCTGCCAAAACACGCGTAAACACGCTAATACAATCTTATGGCAGTTTACAAAAACGAATCCGCTCGCACCTGCTCACGAAACTTGTTCACAAGTGGCTATATTGGAAACCTTCGCTAAAGTATAAGGAATATAGTATAAAGGTACCATTATCAAATCATTATTTTTGCTATAGAATGTCCCCTGATAAAGACGGCCGATTGGTCTAGTAGGTAGTGGCCCTGCCTGCGACGCCATAGGTCCTGGGTTCGAATCCCGGTAGGTGCAAAAATTGATGTGATGAATATCGATGTTTGTTTCCGAGTCATGGATGTTTCTATACTTATCTATCTATTTATATACCGTTGCTTAGTACCCACGACACAATACCTTAGGGATCTTAGTGTGGGAATAGGTCAGTGTGTTGTGAAGTGTGTGAATATTTATTTATTTATTTATTATATAAATATAGGTACTGCGACCGGCTGAAAGCAGGATGTAGATCCAGCAAATATCTGCGGCCCTGACTAAGTCATCACCCATCTTCTATGTGGTCACCCTTTGCACCTTATCATACTTGCCTGCATGTGGTCACTACAATAGAACTTTTCAACCCCATCGGTTCTTCGAACATTGTGCCCTGGAGGGCAATTCTTGAAAATATTTGAGGCGAAACGCAACCACTAACGAACCGTTAACGAAACGCGGTACGAAGCAATATACTTACTGCTTGAGTAATATAATAAGGTATATTTTAGCACGCATCGGTCGTGAGTATGACAGAATAAAAACAAATATCTGTCTCGTGCTGAAATGTGTCTAATTACGTCACTATAAAGTAATTATTGCTTTATTCTGAGCGTCTACAACGGTTCCGTTTCGGCTTCGTTCCAACTCGAGACTTTTCGAGAATTGGGCCCCTGGCTTTTTTACCTAGCTGGACTAGTGGCATATGTCGGTGACTTTCGTCTATCTACGGACTGACTGATACCTGATTCGATAACGCAGACCACTAACATAGCTTAGCCAGACTGAGCTATATCAGAGGAAGTGTGGGCTGGATTAAGGAAGGCCTACACATCGAGAAACGCATTAAGTCTACCTAATCAATCCCAAAAAATCCCAATCCCGGGATTATACATGTGAAAGAAAATCTTTCTATGTTGTCTCTTCACGCTTTATTTACTCAACCAATTTTCATGAAAATTGTCATACTATAATTTGAAAGTACGGAGAAGGATATAGGCTATATTCTTTATATGGTTCACGCGGGCGATGTCGCGGGCATCTCCCAGTTGTTTTATAAAACACTCTACTAGCCTCCTTACACGCTGTTATCGACAACCTTTCCGGAACTACAATAAATATAAATCTACGAAGTATCGCAAAGGAAAAACCCGAACAAAGAGATCGGAAGTAGATACCTACGTATAACTTGCGGGATTGTGTATCCCGTCCGTAACCGATTTGGGATATATGTGACGTCTTGATTATTCTGTGTTTCGAATCCCTATGATTGCTAAAGAAAATTCAATCCAATCGTGGGAATTTCGGGAAATCCTTTCTTATCGGATGCCTACATCATACAAAGACCCATCAAGTTTCAGGTCTCTACGATCAGCGGTTAAGGCTGTACGTTGCTATCTCAGGTATTCTAGGCAAAGCATTTTATACAGGGTGTAACAAAAGGGGTATCTTAAGCGAAAAGCTATGAAAATAACCACTTTAAAAAACCTATCCAGAAAATTTGATACTCGTAATTACATGTTTATTTTTGAAGGTTGTATTAACATGCCTGAGTTGTTTAGGAATTCTACATACATGACACATAATATATTACAGTATTCACATACGAGTATAGTATATTATAGTTAGGTACTTCTGTATAGTATATATAGAACATACTAGGTATGAAAAACATTGTACACATATAGTCGACTTGTACAACGCGATCAGGTATAAAGTATAAAATATCGAAGACACCTCATTCCAGATTTCAATTTAAAATCTACCAAACATCAATATTGTTGCAAAACAGGAGCGGAGACTTCGGTGGAATAAATTTAAAACGGAAACTCGCTTTTATAACCGATATTGTGTTTTATGCTAAACGACTGTTTTTTATTCTTTGTTTTTATTATTATTGAGCTACCTACATCTTATTTCATACTCGTAGAAATTTAAAAATAAACTACACCATCTACACCGCCTACACGTCAACCTAGTTCCACGCTAAGATACTGAGAAACGGTATACAATAATTTATTTCTTTTCAATGCTTAAGAATAGGTACATCATAGTCCCACCAGCGCTGTTTGTTTGTCAGACAGATCCGTAAGTAAAATATAAGACATAGATTATTATAGAAACACCCATGACTCGGAAACAAACATCGTTATTCATTATTTCAATATTTGCACCTACTGGGATTCAAACCCAAAGATATGGCATGGCGTAATTTTAAGGTAGATAAATTAAATGCTGGAGCCATTAACCGAATACAAAAAGAAGAAGTTATCAATTTGTGTTTTCACGCAAAAATGCACTACGAGTATAATCCGAGCAACTCTCGATAGCCTATAATAACAGGTACCTCAGTTTTCTATAAAGAAACGTTGTTACAACTCTACAATATATCTACTCCATGTTCTTGTACATTACATCTACAGAAGCTCTGAGGAATGGAGGCATTATTTTGTGCATAATTCAGGATAATGTATTCATGGAGATTCGCCGCGGACGGACACTGATTAGAGAATTATGCGAACGAACACGCGAATGGCTATCGCGAACGAACAGTATTGTGAGATTTATGAAGTGGTTTTAAGAGTTTTTTGTAAGACTAAAAATTTACCGTTTTTTAAAATATATACGCGCTTTAAAAAACTTCGTCTAAGGTTAGGTTACCATGACGCTAGCACTGTTTTTACCAAAGACCTTCCATTATGTTCTTCTATGGTTCTTACAAAACCGAGTTTATAGTTAGGCACTAACTCTAAAAGCAACTAAGTCTAAAAGTGACATTTGATAGCAAAATGTGTGGATTATCTGTAAAATTTATGTTTAGCTTAAATAATGTTTAAGTCATTTTGTAATAACACGGAAAATGATCAACATTAGGATTTAAACCAAAGGCGGGATTCCAGAATTACCGCCAGTTTCTCAAACGCGGATCAATGTTAGCCGTTGACTTAACTTTCATCTAGAGATTTGACACATTATTAGCATTAACTAGACTTTCAGAAACTAGCGGTTACCTAGATAGATATATTACTAAAAACTTACCCAAACCTGTAAATATGGTTGTATCTAATAGCCAACTTACCTGAAAAAAGAATATCAACAATTTATTGACTATCAAAAAATCATAAGTGTTATATTATTTATTTAGGTACACGTGTATGTATGTCATTCATTTACAGCCCTGAGAAGTCCACTGTTGGACATAGGTCTCCCCCAACAACCTCCACTCCGACCGGTCGGAAGCAGCCTGCATCCAACCGACGCCCGCAACCTTATGTATGTATGTATTTCTTTCAATTTACATACACACGGCTGTGTTCCCAGAACTGGGGTAGCCAGAACTACAGGACTACGAAGGAAATCTTACAGCTACGTTTAACATAGAGGAGCCAGATGAAAAATATCAGCGAGAAATTACTAGCTCATAGTTTGGACATTGGTTATTTAACCCCATATGCTGAACGCTGCTGTGCGATCTCCTTTATTATCCTGTATTTCTGGAAACCCCATTTCGGGATTAACACATGGCTATTTGTAAGTTTATGTATTTTTCGTGTACTTATCTATCTATAAGAATAAAAGTTAGTATTATCTTAACTCATACCCAAAATATCTCATTATCTATACGAAAACAAGTAACTGCATAAAATCAGACGAACTGATGATATTGTAGAACCAACGGAATCTCAATAACAATTTGTAGAATCATCTCGTTCGGTATCTGATTGCATATCAATGAGGAGATTGGATGCAAATATCTCATTCCTACCATAAAGGAATGACATTGAAGAGTCGCGATTACCTATCGATGTAGAACTACCGCCTGTGCAGTAATCACATCACATCAGCCTAGTGTAGTCCACTGCTGGACGTAGGCCTCCCCCAGGGCACGCCACAAGGCTACTGCTATAGGAGGGTTTTGTTCATAGTCACCACGCTGGGCAGGCGGGTTGCTGACCGCAAAGTGATTTTACTATTACCACGTGATGTGACTATGTTAACAACATGCTGCTGCCTATCTCCCGGAAACTGTTAACCGTCTCTTACGATATCTAAACATGGGGTGGTGCTATTCTCCTCTGCTGACACCACATAACAAATTAAGGTAAGTACTACTATCTAAAAGTACCTTTTGTGAACCAATCACTTGATGAATATACCTGTATATATATGAATCGATATACTATCACCAATGTAACCATTCACAAGCTTACATGTCACAACGTTTGTTCATAGAAAAACGGGCGCAAGATAATTTCATTGTACAAGACAGAATGTTATCCAGTGGTTGGTTCACATTATGCCTTTACACTGATTAGAATGCGTTTCCCCAAGTTCCTTTGAATGATGGCGCTAGTTACTATGTGCATGACTAATAAATAAAATAAAAATAAATAAATAAATAAACTACATTATCTGTGTTACTGTATACAAAAAATGTTAGTGGCCAAATCAGGCATATGAGTTATTCTATGAAACGAACTCTAGTATCTCCTCCTTGTCCCTCCTTTATGTATCCCAATGTTAACTCAAGCGATCTGGCCAGTGTAAACCGGCGAGATCCGCCGCGAACCGGTATGAACCGGTTATAACCGGCATGAATTAAATATGGCCGCCGCAGCCGGAACTAGGGATGCAGTTTTCTTGGGTTCCGCGTGGAAATGGTTGCCAACAAAAGGTACATATTGTTTTCTTCTAATAGTGCAATAAATGGGATGTTTGACCCTGACAATATTTCCTCCGTCGCTGATATAATGCAGGATAATAAAGTTGTTAAGGAAAAAAGAAAAAACAACAATGTTTCCTCAAGCGATGAGCTAGCAACTTGTAACTGTAACATCTTGACCCTGTTATGCTAGACGTGGCTGTAAGGGTTTCCTTTGTGATCCAGCAGCTTCGGCTACCCCATTTTGGGAACACAGCCGTATGTATGTATGTATGTATAATATCGACCTCTCATAGAATAAGATCTCTAAGAGATATAATCAAAGTTGTTGATGCGGAACCCACTATACGAGTCCGACACACACTTGAGCGTTTTGTAATTTTAGTGAGAGATTGGAGTGCATATCCGTTTTTTTTTTAATTTACCAAACTTGATTTTGTAGCAAAAGCTTGGACGAATAAGAAAATGTTTTTGAACAGTAAATTTTGTAAAATTATTACACTCGATAGCGCAGAGGTAAGCAGTTAGTATACTCGTAATCCTTAATAATATTGTACTCGTAAATGCGAAAGTAACTCTGTCTGTGTGGTCCGGTATAGTGGTTAATAAATGTTCACTATTGGTAATTCCGAAAAGTACCTAAATCAACCTACACATATGAGTAAAGTCAACGCGTATGACGACATAGGCAATTATGCATTCGATAACAAAGAATTTGCCAAAAATTCCACGGAGTCTATTAACGAGAGTTCTAAGTTTCTACGGATGAAATCACATCATTTTAGTCCACTGGACGTAGGCCTCCCACAGGGCATGCCACAAGGCTACTGCCATAGGGAGGGTTTTTCCCATAGTCACCGCACTGTGATTTCGGGGAGTATGTTGTCAACACGGGAGGTGCTGCTGCCCACCTCGCGGAAACCCTTTATCATCTCTTACAAAGACATGGGGCAGCTATTTCTCATAGGTAAGTTTGATCTTCTTATTAGTTGAAGCCTTTACCAACACCACAATGTAACAAATATATAATCAGAGAAATTGATAGTAAAATATAATACTCGTAGAATCGGATAAACATAAAACTTTATATTTGCACTGAAGTACAAAGTAAGGTTTTATTAATCCTGGAATAAAATTTAAGCCGCAACTGGCATTCTTGATGTATCAAGTACATTGTGTATAACTTGTATTGTATACGTATATTGTATGTACGTCATACAATATTGTAACGTTACAATATTGTATGTACGTCATACAATATTGTAACGTTACAAAAGTATTAAACTTATTGTCTTCTTACATACACACGGCTTGTACATCTCAACTATACCCACAAAATTGGTCAGAAGTGGCACCATGTGGTTCTATCGGCCCTTGGTGCTCTGCCTACCCCGTAAGGGATAAAGGCGTGATTATATGTATGTATGTATGTATACACACGGCTCTTTCCCCAAAATCGGGTAGGAAGAACTGCAGGATCATTAAAGAGATCCCACAAGCCACGTTTAACATAGCGAGGACAGATGTAACTAATCAGTATCTAAGAAAATGCCCAAGTTTCTTAGTCGACTTTTACAACATGCACAGAAGGAGATATCTTTATGTTATGAATTGATATCTATATTTTGTGCGTCTAGTTCAATACAGTTCACTTTATAATATACTAGTGGCCCGCCCTCGTTTCGCTTCGGTACATATCAATACATAGATACAACTTTATATGTAGGTACAGCGGTTTTCGTTTAAATTTGGAACTCCCGTTGGTCCCCTTCCCGTGGGAATATCGGGAAATTCTTATAGCCTATGTTCATCCAGGTCCAATAAGGATTCTAACGGTGAAAGAATTTTTGAAATCGGTCCAGTAGTTTCGGAGCCTATTCATTACAACCAAACAAACAAAGTTTTCCTCTTTATAATATTAGTATAGAAAACAAGAATAAACAGAATTGGAGATACATCATCTTCCTGCCCTCATTCCATTTTTTTATGGGGTCGGCGCGCAACATGGTTTTTTTCGAAGCTTACATCGCCAAAGTTTTGGCATTTGCTGCCTGCCTGACGCCAACCCTTCTCGGGTATAGCTAAGTGACATTTTTTTTAAAAACCGTAAATGAAATAACCACTGTAAGTCTGTACCACTGTACCGTACCCGTGACCAGTATCGAACTCACGCCTCCCGACTGAAAGGCGCAAGTCTTAACCATTGGGCTATCACCGCATTACTCGAGCATTACAAAAATCTAAATAACTTTAACTTAAACATGTCGTCTCCGCCATTACCGTATTTTATTTAAACTTACTCCAAATGGCGGACATTTTTTCGCATTTATACAAATTGTGGCAGTTAGGGGTATAATTTATAGAATAAACTCAGCACAGGGTGGGGGGTGGGGACATCGAGAGAAAACGGACAGGAGATGTGATTACTGTTACTAGATATTGAATTAGTTTTTTATCCATATATCTATTTTAGTCTTTGACTGAACAAAAAAGTCAGTATTTGTGAAGCTACTCAAGATATCTTATATTAATTACCGATGTGTTTGTAAATACAATCACCGTCTAAGGCTTCCACTGAGCTACGTTGCAATACCATGCGGTGTCGGCAGAGTAGAATATCCCTACCACATGTCTGCTCGTGAGTATTGTAAGAGACGATTAAGGGTTTCCGGGAGGTGGACAGCAGCGCCTCCCGTGTTGAGAACATAGTCCGAAAATCACACTGTCATCACAAAAAAAACCGATGAAAGTGATGTTATCTAATACATAAGTTATATTTGTGACGATTTGAGTGTAACGGTTTTATATATAGGTAAACTTAATAAAATTTGAGCCAATGCACAATTTTTTTCACAAACTTAGGTACATATAAATTCATAACTTTCATAACAATTAGATCTGTTTTCGATCATCATTATACGAAAGACAGATAGCTGTATTGACATAGTTTCCTTTACCGTTTCTTAAAGATAAACTAAACAAAAAACGTTACTTCTCCCTTCAACCCTTACTCCGTGGGAGACTCCCCTGGTGGCACAAATTACCCCCTCGGCGCTGGTGAGCCATTCTTTAGGTAACTGTCTCCTTGCTGCCATAACTCATAAATAGGTGGGATCGGATAGTGCGGAAAAGACAAGAAAAGTGCGAAAAATATTGTAAAAGATTGTAAAATATTTATCGATGGAAAAGATAGTAAAATCTAGTTTCACATACAAGATATAACAAGCAACTTGTTACTGGTATAACATCAGCCCCCAGCTATGCTTAAAGTGGCGGTAGGATCTCTTATATAATCCTGCAGTTTTGGCTCCCCCATTTTAGTAACACAGCTGTGTCTTTATGTATGTATGTATTTATAGTGAGGCCCGGTTGGGTAGAAGTGTGCAAATTATAAACTTATCATCGGTCAGCATACCATGAGGTCCTTCGTGGTGAGAATTTTGTTAACCTACCCTTGATAGGTTAGCATAAAATTATGATTATTTTCATTTTGGAAGCGAGACCAGAATACAATTTTAGTATAATAACATGTACATGAAATAAAGTCAGTGTGTTATGCATATCATTATAATTTCCTTTAATTAAAATATAGCCAAGTAAAGCACCATTAACTTATATAGCTTCATCATCATCATCATTTCAGCCATGGGAAGACCACTGTTGTACATATGCCTCCCCCAACAACCTCCACACCGACCGGTCGGAAGCAGCCTGCATCCAACCGATGCCCCCGACCTTGGCCAGATCGTCCGTCCATCTCGCGGGTGGCCTTCCCACGCTGCGTTTGCCGATACGTGGTATCCACTCTAGAACTTTCCGACTACATAGGCTATAAGTTCTTCGAGCTATGTGCTCTGCCCATTGCCACTTTAGCTTGCTGGATCGTTGAGCTATTATAACGTATATAGGTAGCATATTCTTGTTCTAACAGCATTCAGCTGAAAAGGGACCTATTTGGCGGTTGCACTTACACACGACGGGGGCTCCAATTAGGGTGCACGGTTCTTCCTGTTACTGTTCTTTTCTACATGTGTGTTCTTACCTGTTTGCCTACTCTTTTCTATTGTGTCTTTTTCTACCCTATTTCCATTGTCTTGTTCTATGTTGTTGTTGCTGTCCGTGTATATGTAATTGTCAAATAAATTCTATCTTCTTCTTCTTCTTCTTCTTCATATATTGTATAATTTAGGGATAGTTGAAAACATTCTAAACTGTTGGATCGGCACTAACATTATGTTAATCTAACCCTTATCCAATAGTCTGACGGATGATCGGGAATGCCTCTATTTACATACTAATATAATTAATACTAATGGCCGCGTGGTGCCGGCAGAGTAGAATTCGAACCACCCCATGTCTGCCCGTGGATATCATACGTGGCTATTAAGGGTTTCTGGGAGGTGGGCAGCAGCGCCTCCCGTGTTGACAAGATAGTCCAAAATACAAACTGCGGTCACCAACCCGCCTGCCCACCGTGGTGACTATGGGCAAATACCCCCCATGGCAGTCTTGTGGCGTGCCCTGGGGGAGGCCTACGTCCAGCAGTGGCTCCTGACTAATGACTTATTAATACGAGTATTAGGAGCTTAGCAATAAAAAAAAATACATTGTATATTCTAAAGTCTAGAATATACAATGTAATTTTTTGTCTAGAATCTAGACTGATGCGCGGCTTCACTAGAATACATCAGCTACATTTATTTCCGTGCATGTCGTAAGAGTGGACTTAGCACTTTCAGGGGCGTTATTCTTTCGGAAACTTATGTCTACTCTTAAACATTTGACCCCTTAAGTTATCTATTGAGGGATCGCCCGCCACCGGGCCCTATACCCTCCGCTGACCCTCGGATCTGCCTACTCATGATCACGAACACAAGACACTACAGTCGCAACGAGAAGCCAGATCCAAGCACCTAGCATGCAACCATAAATACATAGCTGCTAATCCGAAAACCAATTAAAATTTTAATCGTAATTTAAATATGTTTCGCCAACACCCGTGGTATCATCAGGATTAGTTTTCCATGTTTGTTCTATCTACCGAACACAGGCGTGTATCCCGAAATGTGAGATATTCCATACTGTTAATACTATAATTTTGTTTCTCCCTCTTCTAATCGTCCTAGCTCATTCCTCGCCACGTATGTTTCCCCCGCTCTGCATCTGACAGTTGTCCAACAACAGCGGTACTGACCTCACGTCTCGGCAAATGAGTTTTTGTGTGTGACAAACTGACCTACCCAATCAGAGTGCCCTTACCTTAAAAGTGGCCTGTGAACCTAAACCCTACGATAAATTCCGCGCGGAAGAAGAAAGAAGAAAAAACACTCTGACCTACTCCTAAAATTTTTTCCTTTGACGCGACGCGATCTACCTAAATCCCTAAACACATACCTATCTTATCTTCGTTTGCATACCTATTTATACCATATATTATACCATGAGGTCCTTCGTGGTGAGAATTTTATGTTAACCTACCCTTGATAGGTTAGCATAAAATTATGATTATTTTCATTTTGGAAGCGAGACCAGAATACAATTTTTAGTATAATAACATGTACATGAAATAAAGTCAGTGTGTTATGCATATCATTATAATTTAGTTTAATTAAAATATAGCCAAGTAAAGCACCATTAACTTATATAGCTTCATCATCATCATCATTTCAGCCATGGGAAGACCACTGTTGTACATATGCCTCCCCCAACAACCTCCACACCGACCGGTCGGAAGCAGCCTGCATCCAACCGATGCCCCCGACCTTGGCCAGATCGTCCGTCCATCTCGCGGGTGGCCTTCCCACGCTGCGTTTGCCGATACGTGGTATCCACTCTAGAACTTTCCGACTACATAGGCTATAAGTTCTTCGAGCTATGTGCTCTGCCCATTGCCACTTTAGCTTGCTGGATCGTTGAGCTATTATAACGTATATAGGTAGCATATTCTTGTTCTAACAGCATTCAGCTGAAAAGGGACCTATTGGCGGTTGCACTTACACACGACGGGGGCTCCAATTAGGGTGCACGGTTCTTCCTGTTACTGTTCTTTTCTACATGTGTGTTCTTACCTGTTTGCCTACTCTTTTCTATTGTGTCTTTTTCTACCCTATTTCCATTGTCTTGTTCTATGTTGTTGTTGCTGTCCGTGTATATGTAATTGTCAAATAAATTCTATCTTCTTCTTCTTCTTCTTCTTCATATATTGTATAATTTAGGGATAGTTGAAAACATTCTAAACTGTTGGATCGGCACTAACATTATGTTAATCTAACCCTTATCCAATAGTCTGACGGATGATCGGGAATGCCTCTATTTACATACTAATATAATTAATACTAATGGCCGCGTGGTGCCGGCAGAGTAGAATTCGAACCACCCCATGTCTGCCCGTGGATATCATACGTGGCTATTAAGGGTTTCTGGGAGGTGGGCAGCAGCGCCTCCCGTGTTGACAAGATAGTCCAAAATACAAACTGCGGTCACCAACCCGCCTGCCCACCGTGGTGACTATGGGCAAATACCCCCCATGGCAGTCTTGTGGCGTGCCCTGGGGGAGGCCTACGTCCAGCAGTGGCTCCTGACTAATGACTTATTAATACGAGTATTAGGAGCTTAGCAATAAAAAAAATACATGTATATTCTAAAGTCTAGAATATACAATGTAATTTTTTGTCTAGAATCTAGACTGATGCGCGGCTTCACTAGAATACATCAGCTACATTTATTTCCGTGCATGTCGTAAGAGTGGACTTAGCACTTTCAGGGGCGTTATTCTTTCGGAAACTTATGTCTACTCTTAAACATTTGACCCCTTAAGTTATCTATTGAGGGATCGCCCGCCACCGGGCCCTATACCCTCCGCTGACCCTCGGATCTGCCTACTCATGATCACGAACACAAGACACTACAGTCGCAACGAGAAGCCAGATCCAAGCACCTAGCATGCAACCATAAATACATAGCTGCTAATCCGAAAACCAATTAAAATTTTAATCGTAATTTAAATATGTTTCGCCAACACCCGTGGTATCATCAGGATTAGTTTTCCATGTTTGTTCTATCTACCGAACACAGGCGTGTATCCCGAAATGTGAGATATTCCATACTGTTAATACTATAATTTTGTTTCTCCCTCTTCTAATCGTCCTAGCTCATTCCTCGCCACGTATGTTTCCCCCGCTCTGCATCTGACAGTTGTCCAACCACAGCGGTACTGACCTCACGTCTCGGCAAATGAGTTTTTGTGTGTGACAAACTGACCTAACCCAATCAGAGTGCCCTTACCTTAAAAGTGGCCTGTGAACCTAAACCCTACGATAAATTTCGCGCGGAAGAAGAAAGAAGAAAAAACACTCTGACCTACTCCTAAAATTTTTCCTTTGACGCGACGCGATCTACCTAAATCCCTAAACACATACCTATCTTATCTTCGTTTGCATACCTATTTATATGTGTAACTGCATATTAAAATATTAGTTCCGAAATCATGCACGGGGTTATTTTATAAAAAGGACCTTATAGCCTTCCCTCCTTACCTTTCCTTCCGACTATTGACGCGAGTTGAATAGTTCGCCAAGTACATAGTTCCATAGTACACGGACTAGTTCCATAGTTCGCGAACTGGTATTATCACAGGTGTGTTATTACCTCACTTTGTTGTGGTTCATTTGGGAATTAGTTTTAGGAGCAATCTACTAAGGCATATAATTTATGTTAATTAGATTGTGATAGGTAGATTTGCGCTTGTTTTAGATACATACATAGATAAAATCACGCCTCTTTCCCAGCGGGGTACGCAAAAATCACGGATCTCCACTTGCTACGGTCCTGACACACCTCTTTCGCTTCATCTACTTTCATTCTTTTCATGATATTCTTCATACACGCTCATCGGTTTAGGGTACTCTTGTTAAAATCCTACTAATATCATAAATGTGAAAGTGATATATTCAATGAATTATGCAATTGGGTAAATACAGAAAAAAAAAAAAACTTAAATCTAAAACATATTTACAAATAGAAAATTGCCTGCAACTCCTCCACCGCTGGCAACGTGGCCAAAAGGCTGGCCGCATTACCCCGCTGGATGGCGAGGCTAATTCTTTGTCCAAAATATTGGCCAGCCCTTCAGTCGTGAGTCGCCTCGACCGGTCTTTTCGAAATGCCCTTAAAAAGGGCATGGGCTCCCGGGCCCCATGGTTTCAACCCCAAACGGCTTAAAATATATAGTCTCCACTGCGGTTTTTCCGCTGTGGCGGCCGCAGAGCCAGTTTTTATGAGTGTGAAAGTTTATGCTTGTTTGTAGCATACATGAGCTGCATCTCCTTCCGTGCATTTCGTAAGTAAGAAACTCAGGAGCGTTCCCTCGAGTGAAAAGCTAGTAGCTTGCTTGTGAAAGTTTGTGAGAATGATTGTTTAGATGTATGTTGATCATTCTCGCTAAAACCGAAAAAAAATATCTTTATATCCCACCAGAAAAGGATAAATAAAATCGTTTAAACTATTTCCATTGATAGATAATTTAACATTATATACCCTTCCTCAAGTTATTTCCCTTCCGCGGAGGTCATATATTTGTCACAACCAGCCCCGTATCACATCGGATCCTATTTCCCAACGGACCTGCTTTGAATTTACCTGGGGTTCCCTTGAGACCGCCATCTTCACGAACGATAATATATATTTCGATAGTCTTGCGGATTTTTATTAAATTAAATGAAATAGATGAAACAGTGTTAGAGTTACAAAGACAGTAGCGCCTATGACGGAGGATCTTATATTAAAATGCGTATGTGGCCTGAATTATGGAGGTTATATGGCCGTGTCACTGTCAATCAGTAGAAAAACAAAGAAAATTTTACTTACCTACGCTGGGCGCTCTATCTGCAGCTTATATACCTCAGTAGGTCGTCCAGCCAAACTTTTAATGGCCTCCGAAGTCGAATGTTCGAATTTTCCATTCATAAATTAATTGTATGTTTTATTTTTAGCTGTTAGGCTATAGTTATTTTGGTCGTAAAATAACACCGATCTTTCAAGTAAAATAACTCGTAGCTTCGTGCACCGGTTCTCGAGTTAAAATTAATTCAAACAAGGCTCGGGTTCCTTCGTAATTAACTGCAAGGACAAACAGGGTACCAGCAGATCAGAAGTGGGGCAGAGTTGTCGCGAAATAACATAACCTCCTACAATAATTTAACCAGTGACACAATCATGATGAAAAAATGTTCTTAAAATGCAGTTTACTCATTTTTCTAAGTTGAATATTTCAAAAATATACGAGATAAAAACTCGGTCATTCTCTCAGGCGACAAAAGTTCATCATGGTCAAACATTTAGTCCAAATAGCAAGGTTTCATTAAGTGCATGTCTTGTATGACATGATAGTCTTACCGCTATTGAAGCGAACGTCAAAAAGATTACCCTGGCTATAATATCATAAGGTCATGTTTATAATAATACCAGAACTTTATTTAAATTTCAACTCAAATAAACAAAGAAAACAGTCCAAATCTGAGATGCCAAGTCAAAAAAATATAAAAAACTAAGATAAATAAAACCTTGTCTCCTATCAGCGAAAACAAGTTTATTCAGTTTCCCGCAGTCCCGCCATCCCGCCCGCGGGACTTAAATCCCGCGAGATAACGAACTTTTTCGGGAACTAATTGTCTGTTGCTAAAAATATTAAACGTAACTTATTACTGTGATCTATCTTAAGAGGATGAGGAATAATTAATTGATGTTCATTAAATATTTTTAACTTTTGTTCATGTTTTCAGTCTGAGACGTTTTTAATTTGATTGTTTAGGTACGTTAAATATTCTCAGCATTGGGTTTCAATTTAGTTTGAAGATAACATATATCCTGTGCTAATGCGGGGCTTCTCTTGATTACATCAGCTGCATCTCCTTCCGTGCATGTCGTAAGAGTGGAATTAGGAATTTAGGCATCTCTCAGGCGATGAGCTCGCAACTTTTATTGATCATTAAAATCTGTTACCGCTATGCTAATGGTTACATGGTTCAGGGATCTCATCTACTCGTATAATCTTACAGTTCTGGCTATCCCATTTGAAGACAGTCGTGTATACTCGTATATGTATAATAAGCTATTTATGAGTGCTTAACTTTAGAATTTTTTAACACGCTATTTCGGGCTTGTAATCGAAAGATTTTGAATTCAATTCCTAGCTGGGATTACTAGTTCCACAGAACGTGAAATTGTGCAAGAACAGATATAAACAAATGTTGACATAAAAGCCTTAAGGGCTGAACACTGAACAGGGGTTGTGAAAGGAGGGCTGCAGCTGATCGTTCACAACTCAGAGCTGAGCTATCGAAGATTTGTTTATTAAACACTAACTTAGTGCCGCACGAAGATCCCTAAGGTATTGTGTCATGGGTACTGGGCAACGGTATATAAATAAATACATAGATAAGTATAGAAACGTCCATGACTCGGAAATAAACATAGATATTTATAATATCAATGTTTGCACCCGCTTGGATTCGAAGTTTTTCGGAACCTATAGTCTGTCAGTCCCATAGAATAAATCAGTCCTCTGATTTTGAAATATAAGTTGCAGTTCCAATTCACAGATGGCGCTTTCTACCCAAACGTGACTGTAACTTGCTGATATCTGTTCATTTCGACTTGCTAAAGTTTTGTACAAGTTTGTTTATAAATTTTAACTGAAAGTTTTGAAGTTGGAGCATTTCTGTTATATTGTGTATGTATAATAAGTGGTGATTGCTTATTGGGGTTGATGTACTCATTTGAAAAAGATAATTGAAGGTTCATTGAACTTTATCAATGAGTAAGTTAGAATAGACGAGTGACTGAAACTATGAGGTTAGGAGGAAGCTTTTTCGTGTACATGTACCTTAGATAGTGTTGGTGAGAACTAAGAGATTTTGCGCAATTCCGATTTATAAAGACTCGTGTTTTGTGGGCACTATCCAACGACATATAAATAAATAAACATTCAACAATATTGATTTTCATGATATCAATATTAGCCTCTACCGGGATTCGAACTTAGAATTCCAACCATGACCACAACCAACTGCGCCAATCCTGTCTATCGACAAAGTCGTGAAAACAACAAGTTAAAAATATTATGGCTATACAATAAACAAATTAAACTAATAAATAACGTCAAAACAAGAGTTGGTATAATCACGGGAAGTAAACAGCAACACAACGAAACAACAAAACGAAACAACAATGAATTCACAACAATCTCGCAACTTTCCTTCACACCTCATCGGATATACCGATTTAATAATGAATTCACGGAATATTTACATTTTCAGATTTTGTATTCGAGTTTAGGGTGAAACATGTTTTATTATGTTGATCAGATTAATTCATCTTTATATTCGAAAGTTTACCCACAACTGGACCCTACCCTTTTACTGACCATTAAATCTCATGCCTTATAATTGCAATGCAGGCAACTATAGGCAACAACTGGAGGTTTTTTTATAAAACTATCTATTAGTACAGTATTCTATTAAAGGCATAAATTATATTAGAAAAAATACCGCATTTCATTAGAATCCTTTTAGCCAATTTTTGAGGCAGTAGTCATTTAAGGCAGATTTTTCAATAAGTATCTATATATACTTTTAACCGATGAATGAATTTGATGCTTTCTTTATCCTTCAAATCTTTTATCTGAGTATTGTAAACATAGGCCTTTAATAAATCCTACACTGTGTAGGTACAGTTTAACACGATATACAGATACAATCAGTCCCCTGTACAAATTGTTTCCTTCCGAGCAGGGGACTGACGGAGACGGCGCGGTGACAGCGCGGATAGATAACGATAACAAGGAATTTCAATTACTTTCCTGTCTTTGATTTCCCGAAATTCAAGAATAATACGGTTAACCGCAAAACTAAACTGGAATTCTTTTAAACAACAACAAAAGACTATTTTACCGACACGAGACTACTTTACCGACACAAGTAAATTCGAAGTTGTACGTTAGCAAATACACGTAGCTGACATGAGAAGTTAGCGAACAATACAATACAACATGAGAAGCTTTCGGTAGGAGTTACCGCGAGGAGAGACCGTACATGAAGGAGACGTTAGAGGAGTCGTAAATAAATAAGTAAATAGTCGATGCTAGTTCTTCTTCAGCAGTTATGTAGCTTATCAGAATAAAACATAACTTATAAGGTGCATATATGATTATTATATATACCTATAGGATATTTGACAGCGTGTGAGTGCGCGAATTTGATAGCCCTGCCAGTATGTTAGGCAATTACGAGTATTATGGGTACATGAAAAATAGGTTACCACTACAGAGAAACTTACTTGAAATCATTTTTCCACAAGTAGATACCTACCTACATCTTAACTATACCCTCAAAATTGGTCAGAAGTGGCACCATGTGGTTTCATCGGCCCTTGGTGCTCTGCCTACCGCGTAAGGTATAAAGGCGTGATTATATGTAACTACATACCTACCTGGCCAAGGTCGCGGGCGTCGGTTGGATGCAGGCTACTTCCGACTGGTCGAAGTGGAGGTTGTTGGGGGAGGCCTATGTCCAACAGTGGACTTCTCAGGGCTGTAAATGATGATGATGATGACATACCTACCATGGTCATCTCCTTTTTATAACTACTTCATGGGGATTAAGGAAGAGGGTTGTGTTTATGAAATTGTAAAGTATCAAGTGTGTAAGTTCGCAGAGGTGTGAGTTGTTTATATGTATGTGTGTTTCTGTATGAAACACATGTCCACACACATACATACATACATACTCGTACAACCTACTAATATTATAAGTATGGATAGATGGATGTTTGTTACTCTTTCACGTAAAAACGGCTGAAACAATTTTAATAAAATTTGGTATGGAGTTAGCTCACGCCATAGATTAACACATAGGCTACTTTTCATCCCGGATAATTTCAACATTTTTTCTGCAATCCACGCGGACGAAGTCGCGGGCGTCCACTAGTAATGTATTAATGTCTGTGTTCCCATAATAGGGTAGCCAGAACTACAGTATCATAAAGAAGATCCCCACTACACGTAGCATAACAGCATATCGAAGACAGGATGTAAATCGTCAGTGATAAGCTGCTTACTCAATGCCTTAGAGAACGCTCCTATATTCCTTTGTCGACTCTCGACATACACGGAAGGAGATGCAGCTGATGTATTCTAGTGAAGCCCCGCATCAGCACATCATTGGTTATCAAAATGTACAAATCATATGCCGACTGAGATCAAAATTGCAAAACCACAATGGTTGTGAACCAATCACAGTAGGTAGTAAACTGGACTCCAAGTTATTGTTATCGTCGGCTAGCTCTACCTCTTGTCTTGGCGAGTAGCCAAACCTGTAGGTCGATTCTACTAGTTTATAACATTAGAAACGCAGCTAAATTTTAGGCGTTTATTCCACTAAGGTATCATAATATATTTTGTCCATGGCTTTCTGTTTTATTTTATGTAACAATTCATATACGAGTATTTTATTTTTATTTTATTTATTCAAGCACACCAAACATGATACAACTTGGATAAAATTAGTTGACACATTATGGTAAGATATGGTCTAGGTTGCACCACAGATCAGGTGAGCACTTAATTATATCTATAATACATACAATTAAGACACAAACAATATTCAGTAGGTAATTGAAATTACATACTCCTAAGTATTTAACCCATTGATAAACCACAAAAAAAAATATAAGTATTGACAATTTAGGAACATACGTACAGAAAGAAAAGAAAATAGTAGTTACAAATACATATATTAATTTATATACTAGGCTCATTGAAAAGGAGGATACTTTTAAGCGTACTGGAGAAGACACGAAGTCCAGGATCAAAAATATCAAACTCGATATGCTTAGTAGCTAATTCATATAGTTTATTATTATGCTCTGTGCATATATATTATATACGAGTACACACGGCTGTGTTTCTGTAATGTGGTAGCCAGAACTGCAGGATGAAGGCCATTCCATAGCCATGCTCAGCATATCAGAGACAGATGTACTCATCATGCTCTTTGCTTGCACCACGATTTTGCAACGTTTACGTTTCGGCTGAATTAAATTACTGGAATCGTACTGGTAGGTATATACCTATAGGTACCTTTATCTTTTAACTAAAGTTAAAACGTAAGAATAATATAAAAATTGTTAACGACACGACCAAGAAGTATGACTGTTTTAAAACTTCCGAAATCCATTCAATTCCGCTCCTATTTTCTGAGAAGTAAAGTTTATATTGCCATGTTTTGACGCAAAAAGGAAGTCGTGTCTATAACTTACTCTCGTATAACTCGGGTTTTAAAGTAGACAAGTTTGAAAAGAATTGTTTTATGATAAATGATTTTGTTTTGAATCAATATTTTTATAACCTATAAGTATTTTTAATAGGGTTAGCGTCAGGCAGGTGCGGCAAAATAATTTGTCTGATATTAAATAACAAGAGAAAGAAAATTTTGGTGCAAACAAACCTATATACATACATATAATCACGCCTTTATCCCTTACGAGGTAGGCAGAGCACCAAGGGCCGATAGAACCACATGGTGCCACTTCTCACTAATTTTAAGGGGTATAGTTGAGATCTATATTATTATGTGAAATCCCTTTTAAATCATTTTAAATCAAAATAAACTACATTAATATATCCTATACACCGTCATAAGAAATGTTATTAAAGAAAATGTTAAAAAAGAAATCAGCATATATAGGTATTATCCCATCCAACACGTATTACGCAACATTTTAATCTCACGTTTTATTCTCCGACACGTCATACATTGCGTTATCTCACCTCGCGCTCGCGACATCATGCTCTCGTTAGCAGGCGATGGATGGTGTGCCAGCGAGACGCGTCGCGCGTTGTACTAAGGCTTCATTAGATTGTAAAATAGTGCATTGTAAAATAATAGTACAATGCAGTTTTTGAGATTAATTTTCAAAATTAGTGATGGTCTGCAGAACATACTATAGATATACACATATATATACATAATATATATATATATTAGCTGATCATGAATCCGACCGCCATTTTGCTTTAAGATAGGTTAGTAATCGACTAAGGATTTCTATAAGGCGTTCTATCAGGCGATGATCTAACAACTTGTCACTTATATTTTACATAAATTGACCGCTTTTCTAAGCGTAGCATAACGTACCATCTCCTTCACCATTTTGAGAATACAGTAGGTATTTTACCGAAAATCATTGGAGCTGCTTTAGAGTTTTAGCGAGTCAGCAAGATACGTGCGTATTATACTTATAAATAGATAGACACATACGAAAAGAAACGCCTCTGAGTGCCTCAGTCGATTCTTACGACATGCACGGAAGGAGATGCAGCTGATGTATTCTAGTGAAGCCCTGCAACAGACAACTAGATACCAATGTATATTGAAAGATATTCTACTACTCTTCTTCTCCAATGTGAGTACACGTCGAGTGATTGCACATGCAGATTGCTGTTGGTGGACAGGTGTTGCTATTAGTTTGTTAATTTAGGAGAGTCAACAGATAGGCTTGGTATCCCGAGCTGATGCGGGGCTTCACTAGAATACATCAGCATGCATGTCGTAAGAGTCGACTGAGGATCTCAGGGGCGTTCACTCAGGCGATGATGATAGCACCTTTTCACTGATCTTTTATGAATGAAGTGGTGGGCGGCCGCTTACTAGTACTTATACTCGTATGGCTACAGTAACTCTTTTATATGTATATCGTCTGCCACTGCTGGACGTAGGCCTCCCCCAGAGCACGCCGCAAGGCTCGATCTCCAGTTTTTGAGATCGTTGTTGCCAGTCACTACCAGAAAAAAAAAACTCTTATATATCAGGATTATTTTCATTGTGAAAGCGAGACAACGTTATACTACCACTAGTTCAGATAATTCGAGTACACTGTAATATTTACTAATGTAATTACTCAAAGTTCTCCCTCGAGCTTTGAGTTATTAATTACTGATGTTTGCTAATCTGTGGGGCGCTGTGATTGGTCGAGACGAGAGGTTATCGAACTCTGTCTAATGTTGATGTACGATGTATCAACTTATATGTTTTGTCGACGGCTTTGCTAGTACAGGGTGTACAGAAGGGGTATGTGTGATATGCTTGACTCGAAATCACAAATTTATTACCCGACTACGCCAGAAGGGTTATGATTTTCGAGTGTATGTATGTATTTATATTTCTTTGGCACGCTCTAGAGCCTAACTATTCATAATAGTTTAGTACTTTACTTTGTCAATAATAATTATCTGATATTTATAATATTTTGTCATTTTTTAAAACTTGATAAAGACAGATTGGCTATCAGACTATTGAAAAATTTTGCCCTAATATAAAAGAATCACTTCCGATCAAGATTAAGTATCAAGATTTGTCGGTTACACTATACCTATACATATGTGGTGACATTCAAATAGGGTTTTATGAACCCATTATTTTCTATGTAAATACTCGAAATGCTATATGTATTTAATGAGCGAAAACATAAGTGAAAAGCCTTTGTGTTACGATTTCAGGTTAATATTAAATGTTTGTACAAACTTCGATGTTAATTTGAAGACCGCTAAAATAATTAGTTTTGGAAAATTGACTATGAATTTTCACTTATTTGGACATTTTTATATTTACTGAAAAACTAGTGGACGCCCGCGACTCCGTCCGCGTGGACTACAGAAAAAACAAAATGTCGAAATTATCCGGGATAAAAACATTTTCCCGGGATAAAAAGTAGCCTATATGTTAAGTGGGACCTGTCACAATATATTCCTGAAAACTGCATCGAAATCGGTTCAACCGTTTCTGAGATTAGCGTGCACAAACGCGCAGACAAACAGACAAACCGACACACAGACAAAAATTCCAAAAATCATCGTTTTGGGTTCTATTGCGTTGATAAAGGTCTCCTATAATATTTTTTCTCATATATCTTCCATGTACAGACAGCGATCCGTTACATTTTTATTATATGTATGTATAGATGTTTAATATGATGAACAAAAGTAGACACCGAATAAAAAATAATAAAGCGTTTTATTAGGAAATAATTTTAAAATTGTTTAAGCTAGACATTGACTAAATTTGACAGATATTACCTATATTTTTTGCTGTCAAATGTCATTTTTAAACAGTATCTAACGTTAGACATGATTTAGTGGGTAATCATAAGTAATAACCATGAAAAAGTATTTAAAATAAATGTGCGAGAATTATACTGGATAGGTGGCGTCGATGACAAATCAGCAGAAAATCTTTTATAATTTCTTTTTTAATTATAACTAATTCCAGTATAGAATAAATAAGTGACTTCTATATAAAGAAAGAAAGTTTTATATAAGTCTAGAAAGAGAAGCAGACACTTACCGATAAGAGTAGAGAAGAGAACAGCAGAGAGGAGGGCTGCGGGCAGCATGGTGCGAGCGAGAGGAGACAGGCGGGGGGGAGAGAGCGAGACGGAAAGCTCTCATCTCAATATACACCCACACATCTGGAAATAACCACATACATACATATAAACACATGTTCGCGGGAAGATGTTACCAGAACTGCAGGATTATAAAAGAGATCGGCACGTTTGGTATAGTAGTAGGCTGACTGATTACGTATCTTAGCCGACTGCGGAATTGGGAAATGTGGCATATCAATATTAATCATTGTTCAGACTAACCACCTAAAAATCTTTTGAATGTTATTTTTTTCCTTGAAATTACAAAAATAAAGTATCCTCTCATACAAAACATAAAGGAAAACTGCATAAAATACTTTAAACCGCTTGCAATTTAAATCATGTCGTATTACTAAGACGTTAAAGTATAAATTCGCGGTGCACATCGTTAACGCTACGGGTGCTACGAAGATGCAATAATTCGTAGCGGTGCTACGGCGTAGTATACCGTAGCTGTTACGATAAAATGGCTCATCTTTTTGTGAAAATAAAAATATATATTGTTTCTTTTGATATATTTTTTATACTTGACGGCGCATACACAGTGGCGCCATCTATTTCAATTTAATTTAACGAGAATATACTTGTGCTGACATCTTACTTTTAATATGATTACTAAATTGTCGATTATTGAACGAGAGTGAAGTTGCACTCTGGCGGAACGTCGGTACGACACGGGCCGCCATCTTCTACGTAGTCTATGCTACAGTACGGATCACGGCGTGTGTCGATCGGGCGGATCGCCTACGTTCGTAATCTTATTTAATCTTGCTCAAACTAAGTTTAATTATTGTTATTGCTTATCAAAAGTGAATACACCGATTTGATTAAACCAATAACTAATTTATTTCTTTCATACTACCCGCTTTAAATTCTATTAAGTTCCTACGCCTACATGATGAATACTTTCGATGGTGAACTGAACAATAGTGATAGAAGAGATGATGATGATGTATTAGAGCCTTCATCAGAAGTGGGATCGGATGGGAAACCATCCCAAATTCCTGGATTACATCCCAGTACCGGTGCGTCAGCTCCAAACCTACTGAGCAGTATGGAGGCATTGTTAACGCGACTTTTAGCTACACCAGCCATACCTACAGCCGCAGTGAGTACTTCCACGACCAGCCAGCTGATTAAATTTGACCCGGATGATGAAGACGCTGACGTTGAAGGCTGGTGCCGGATAACGGAATTAGTCGTAGCTACTAAAAAGCTGGAAGGAATAGAACTATTGATGGCGTTGACCAAGGCATTAAAAGGTCGAGCCGCAACATGTTTGACAAAGTTGAAATTAGAACAGATGACATGGGCCCATATAAAAGAATCTCTCTTGGCGAAGTTCTGTAAGCCCAAACTCATGCAAGATTATTTCGACGACATCCTACGATTCCAAATTGGACCAAAAGAAACCGCTTGCGAAGCAGCAACTCGTCTTTGGGATTACATTGAGCGCATTCCGGATACAACGATGTCTGAACAAGTTATAGTTGGATTTGGGCATATCTGTCCTGTGTCAGAAAGATAGCTTTATACGACGTGAGTTAAATGTAAACGTGATGACGACGAGACCTCAGTTGTTCCGTGTGCTAAGAGGCATTTCCCTTAAACGCCGCTCTGATACTACAGAAGGTTATGATCTAGATGCAAAACGAGTTCGCTCAGGAGATACGAAGTTCACAGGACGATGTCATAAGTGTGGCAAGATTGGACATAAGCAGGCGGATTGTAGAAACCGTCCTATTAATTCTACGAGTACGACGCGACAAGAACCGTCGATGTCAACACGTACCCCTGAGGTCAAAACTGGACCACCTATCACCTGCTACTCGTGCAAAAAACCGGGACACGTTTCCAATGTCTGTCCGGACAGGAGAAAATGGCAGCGCAGCGGTCAAAGAAGTAAACAATTGCGGTCACAGTGCATCTAGAGGCACGTTGGAGTCATGTACTGGTGAGAAAGTTCCTTTTTTATTTGATAGTGGGTCATCTTGCTCATTAATTAAGCAAAGTGAAGTACCAAAACTAGAGGTACTTTAAAAAAGTTGTTTGTTTATCTGAACGGTATTGGCAAAGAAGAATTGCTTTGCACTTCGCAGATTCTCAGTGATGTTAAAGTTCTGAACCTTACCTTTTCGTTATTGTTTCACATAGTACCTGATGATTGCATGTCTGAACGAATAATCATAGGTAGGGATATTTTAGACCAAGGCGTTCATGTAATCATTGACAAAGATATTTAAAATTTTTGCCGTTAACGAAAGATGTGAAAATATGTGAAGGTAGCTTGATACGTGTCATATTGATACCGATTTAACAGGAAAAGACAAAGCAGATCTCTTGGCAATTCTCAACAAATATTCTTGTCATTTTATAGATGGAACCCCTAAGAAAAACGCGTTTTAAACAGGTCAGTTGGAAATAAACTTAATAGATCCCAATAAAATCGTTCAGAGGTCGCCTTATAGATTGTCGCCTAGTGAAAGGCAGGTTTTGTAAGAGACAAAATACAGGACTTGTTAGACGCTAGCGTAATTAGAGAAAGTTCCTCTGCATTCGCGAGTCCGATCTTACTCGTCAGAAAGAAAGACGACGCATATAGATTATGTGTCGATTACCGCGAACTGAACTCTAATACTCGCCCTGAACATTTCCCATTACCACGTATAGATGATCAGATTGATTGTTTGACAGGTGCTAATTATTTCTCATCACTTGACATGGCATCTGGTTTTCACCAAATTTTGATACATCCGGACTCTATTGCGAAAACAGCGTTCGTAACACCAGAGGGACAATACGAATATTTAGCCATGCCCTTTGGGTTACGAAACGCCCCTTCCGTCTATCAACGGTGCATAAACAAAGCGCTTAGGGATCTTAAAGAGAAACCTCTCGCTTACATGGACGATGTCCTTTCTTATTCCACCACTGTAGAGACAGGCCTTCAACGTCTTAACGAAGTCTTAAAAGCCCTTACAGACGCAGGGTTTTCCTTTAACATCCGTAAGTGCAGTTTTATGAAACGAGAGATCAATTATTTAGGCTACTCGATACAAGCAGGTGAAGTAAGGCCCAATCAACGTAAAATACAGGCCCTAGTTGACGCTCCCCCACCTAAAACCGCAACACAAGTGCGACAATTTATAGGTCTTGCTTCTTATTTTAGAAGATTTATTCACACTTCTCTAACCTCCTTGGTCCCATTTACCCTTAACAAAACTAAAAGGGCCTATAAGATGGCAGGACAAACATGAAAAGGTACGTCAATCGGTAATAAGTACTCTAACGTCTGAACCTGTCCTCACCATTTTTGACCCCGTTCTACCGGTAGAGCTCCATACAGATGCCAGCTCAGAGGGATATGGCGCTATCTTAATTCAGAGAAAGGAATCTCTCCCTCACGTAATGGCTTACTATAGCCGACGTACGACTGAAGCCGAGTCTCGCTATCACTCGTATGAGCTCGAGACTTTAGCAGTCGTACGAGCGGTCGAACACTTTCGCCATTATCTGTATGGGCGGCACTTTGTAGTCTTTACCGATTGCAACTCCTTAAAGGCCTCGAAAGTAAACTGATTTGACCCCAAGAGTACACCGATGGTGGGCCTTCTTACAGGCCTTTGACTTTGACATAGAATACAAACCGGGTCGAAGCATGGAACATGCAGATTACCTTTCCAGGAATCACTCATTGAGCATCTCGACTTCACCTGGCCCGTTAGAAAGACCTACTGTAAATAGTTCCGAGAATGTCCAGTTTATCGAGCTTCATCAAGGTTGGTTAGCTGTCGAACAAAAGCGTGATAAAGAGATACAGGAAGTAATTACAAAGTATAATACGAACGAATTGCCTGAATCTATAGCGCATACATACGATGTTCGAGAAGGAATATTGTACAGGAAAGTTGCTCGAAATAAGATTACTTCATGGCTGCCAATAGTACCACGCTCTTTAATATGGACTTTAATAAATCAGGTTCATACGGAAATCCAGCATCTAGGTAGTGACAAAACTTTAGATAAACTATATGAAAGATTTTGGTTTCCGGAAATGTCAAAAAGAGTTAGGCAATATGTCGATTCATGTATTATTTGTAAAGCATCCAAAGGACCTTCGGGTCCCACTCCTGCTCGACTCCATCCTATACCTAAAACGCCAATACCCTGGCATACAATCCATGTCGACTTTTCTGGGAAATTAAGCGGTAAAAGTCAACAAAAGGAGTATTGTCACGTGATCATTGATGCTTTTAGAACATACGCTTTCAATAGACGCTAAAAGCGCTGTAAAGGCGTTAAAGAAAGCCGTTAGTATCTTTGGTGGCACCAAAGAAGATTATTGCTGATCAGGGACGTTGTTACAGTAGCGCGGAATTCAGAACCTTCTGTAATGAACATAAAATAGAATTACATTTCATAGCGACAGGGACAAGTAGGGCTAATGGCCAAGCCGAGAGAGTAATGAGAACATTAAAAAGTTTACTCACTTTAATCGAAAATGACAGCAATAAAGTTTGGCGCGATGAACTCGATAACATCCAACTTGCGCTAAACAGTACCAAGTCTAGGGTAACTAGGTATACACCTACAGAGCTATTATTTGGCATACGCGCAGAATCTTTAGGAATGGCAAGATTACGCACCGGGAATGAGCAGGACGTTAGATTAGATTAGAATCAACGCGCGCAGATGCATCTAGTAATATGGCTCAGGCAGGCACTTCTGAAATACAACGGTTCAACCGCGGAAAAGCTAAAGTTATTAATTTTGTCGAGGGTGATTACGTATTTCTAAAAAGTAGTGAAAGAAATCAAACAAAACTTGACAGGAGGTATAAGGGTCCTTTTCTAATATCTGCTGTATTAGAAAATGATCGCTACGAATTAAAAGTTTGTGCGGTAACGGTCGAACTTATAAATATTCACATGAGAATTTGCGAGTTGTGCCGCGAGGTCATGAGGGCTTAACTGAAATCGCGAGTACTTTAATGGACGAGGATCGTAATACAATTGATGGGGAATTAGAAAATGAGCAGTCACGCCACGATAACCATGACGGCGGTATGGATGCGCAAAGTGATACACTGACAGCTGGAGCTAGTTCTGACACAGCTAGTGTTATATCAGATACCGAAGCTTTGACCGCATGTCCTGTTGTTCGAAACGAATCTAATTCTGATACAGTTAGTCTACGTTCAAATACTCTCACTGCCGGGTCAGAGACGCTATCTGTATGTTCTGGGGATTGGACTTATGATGACTATAATGATGAGCAAGATACCTGTAGATCGTAAACTGAAGGTTAGTAAAGATGCTATGTGAAATGCATGAGTTGTGATGATAATGTGAATATGTGAACTAGATAATAGGGGAGGATAGTGACGTCCGGTCTAAGTGTGCACGAGGGCAACTAGTCGAAGGGACGCACTAGTCCGATCCTGGTTGATGATCTGGTGGGGCTGGTTGAAGGGGTGGTGTTGTCCTACCGATCTATAACGATTGGTCGTAAGGGGAAGCACACATCCGGGCCATGCACACCAATCGTCGGGACCATATCAGTTTGGGAAGATGTAGCCTAATCATAAGGTCGGATACGTTGCTTAAAATGAACGATACATGTTAATTATAGTCAGGATGAACGAGCAATAGCAAATAATATGCGTAGTGTGTGCCTACCTGTAGTGTACCTATCTCTTGTTACAGATCTCCCATAGTTGGCAATACACTCGTGGACGAGTGAACGTCAGTCCGGCCGTGACGGCGCATACACAGTGGCGCCATCTATTTCAATTTAATTTAACGAGAATATACTTGTGCCGACATCTTACTTTTAATATGATTACTAAAATTGTCGATTATTGAACGAGAGTGAAGTTGCACTCTGGCGGAACGTCGGTACGACACGGGCCGCCATCTTCTACGTAGTCTATGCTACAGTACGGATCACGGCGTGTGTCGATCGGGCGGATCGCCTACGTTCGTAATCTTATTTAATCTTGCTCAAACTAAGTTTAATTATTGTTATTGCTTATCAAAAGTGAATACACCGATTTGATTAAACCAATAACTAATTTATTTCTTTCATACTACCCGCTTTAAATTCTATTAAGTTCCTACGCCTACATGATGAATACTTTCGATGGTGAACTGAACAATAGTGATAGAAGAGATGATGATGATGTATTAGAGCCTTCATCAGAAGTGGGATCGGATGGGAAACCATCCCAAATTCCTGGATTACATCCCAGTACCGGTGCGTCAGCTCCAAACCTACTGAGCAGTATGGAGGCATTGTTAACGCGACTTTTAGCTACACCAGCCATACCTACAGCCGCAGTGAGTACTTCCACGACCAGCCAGCTGATTAAATTTGACCCGGATGATGAAGACGCTGACGTTGAAGGCTGGTGCCGGATAACGGAATTAGTCGTAGCTACTAAAAAGCTGGAAGGAATAGAACTATTGATGGCGTTGACCAAGGCATTAAAAGGTCGAGCCGCAACATGTTTGACAAAGTTGAAATTAGAACAGATGACATGGGCCCATATAAAAGAATCTCTCTTGGCGAAGTTCTGTAAGCCCAAACTCATGCAAGATTATTTCGACGACATCCTACGATTCCAAATTGGACCAAAGAAACCGCTTGCGAAGCAGCAACTCGTCTTTGGGATTACATTGAGCGCATTCCGGATACAACGATGTCTGAACAAGTTATAGTTGGATTTGTCATATCTGTCCTGTGTCAGAAAGATAGCTTTATACGACGTGAGTTAAATGTAAACGTGATGACGACGAGACCTCAGTTGTTCCGTGTGCTAAGAGGCATTTCCCTTAAACGCCGCTCTGATACTACAGAAGGTTATGATCTAGATGCAAAACGAGTTCGCTCAGGAGATACGAAGTTCACAGGACGATGTCATAAGTGTGGCAAGATTGGACATAAGCAGGCGGATTGTAGAAACCGTCCTATTAATTCTACGAGTACGACGCGACAAGAACCGTCGATGTCAACACGTACCCCTGAGGTCAAAACTGGACCACCTATCACCTGCTACTCGTGCAAAAAACCGGGACACGTTTCCAATGTCTGTCCGGACAGGAGAAATGGCAGCGCAGCGGTCAAAGAAGTAAACAATTGCGGTCACAGTGCATCTAGAGGCACGTTGGAGTCATGTACTGGTGAGAAAGTTCCTTTTTTATTTGATAGTGGGTCATCTTGCTCATTAATTAAGCAAAGTGAAGTACCAAAACTAGAGGGTACTTTAAAAAGTTGTTTTGTTTATCTGAACGGTATTGGCAAAGAAGAATTGCTTTGCACTTCGCAGATTCTCAGTGATGTTAAAGTTCTGAACCTTACCTTTTCGTTATTGTTTCACATAGTACCTGATGATTGCATGTCTGAACGAATAATCATAGGTAGGGATATTTTAGACCAAGGCGTTCATGTAATCATTGACAAAGATATTTTAAAATTTTTGCCGTTAACGAAAGATGTGAAAATATGTGAAGGTAGCTTTGATACGTGTCATATTGATACCGATTTAACAGGAAAAGACAAAGCAGATCTCTTGGCAATTCTCAACAAATATTCTTGTCATTTTATAGATGGAACCCCTAAGAAACGCGTTTTAACAGGTCAGTTGGAAATAAACTTAATAGATCCCAATAAAATCGTTCAGAGGTCGCCTTATAGATTGTCGCCTAGTGAAAGGCAGGTTGTAAGAGACAAAATACAGGACTTGTTAGACGCTAGCGTAATTAGAGAAAGTTCCTCTGCATTCGCGAGTCCGATCTTACTCGTCAGAAAGAAAGACGACGCATATAGGTTATGTGTCGATTACCGCGAACTGAACTCTAATACTCGCCCTGAACATTTCCCATTACCACGTATAGATGATCAGATTGATTGTTTGACAGGTGCTAATTATTTCTCATCACTTGACATGGCATCTGGTTTTCACCAAATTTTGATACATCCGGACTCTATTGCGAAAACAGCGTTCGTAACACCAGAGGGACAATACGAATATTTAGCCATGCCCTTTGGGTTACGAAACGCCCCTTCCGTCTATCAACGGTGCATAAACAAAGCGCTTAGGGATCTTAAAGAGAAACCTCTCGCTTACATGGACGATGTCCTTTCTTATTCCACCACTGTAGAGACAGGCCTTCAACGTCTTAACGAAGTCTTAAAAGCCCTTACAGACGCAGGGTTTTCCTTTAACATCCGTAAGTGCAGTTTTATGAAACGAGAGATCAATTATTTAGGCTACTCGATACAAGCAGGTGAAGTAAGGCCCAATCAACGTAAAATACAGGCCCTAGTTGACGCTCCCCCACCTAAAACCGCAACACAAGTGCGACAATTTATAGGTCTTGCTTCTTATTTTAGAAGATTTATTCACAACTTCTCTAACCTCCTTGGTCCCATTTACCCCTTAACAAAACTAAAAGGGCCTATAAGATGGCAGGACAAACATGAAAAGGTACGTCAATCGGTAATAAGTACTCTAACGTCTGAACCTGTCCTCACCATTTTTGACCCCGTTCTACCGGTAGAGCTCCATACAGATGCCAGCTCAGAGGGATATGGCGCTATCTTAATTCAGAGAAAGGAATCTCTCCCTCACGTAATAGCTTACTATAGCCGACGTACGACTGAAGCCGAGTCTCGCTATCACTCGTATGAGCTCGAGACTTTAGCAGTCGTACGAGCGGTCGAACACTTTCGCCATTATCTGTATGGGCGGCACTTTGTAGTCTTTACCGATTGCAACTCCTTAAAGGCCTCGAAAAGTAAAACTGATTTGACCCCAAGAGTACACCGATGGTGGGCCTTCTTACAGGCCTTTGACTTTGACATAGAATACAAACCGGGTCGAAGCATGGAACATGCAGATTACCTTTCCAGGAATCACTCATTGAGCATCTCGACTTCACCTGGCCCGTTAGAAAGACCTACTGTAAATAGTTCCGAGAATGTCCAGTTTATCGAGCTTCATCAAGGTTGGTTAGCTGTCGAACAAAAGCGTGATAAAGAGATACAGGAAGTAATTACAAAGTATAATACGAACGAATTGCCTGAATCTATAGCGCATACATACGATGTTCGAGAAGGAATATTGTACAGGAAAGTTGCTCGAAATAAGATTACTTCATGGCTGCCAATAGTACCACGCTCTTTAATATGGACTTTAATAAATCAGGTTCATACGGAAATCCAGCATCTAGGTAGTGACAAAACTTTAGATAAACTATATGAAAGATTTTGGTTTCCGGAAATGTCAAAAAGAGTTAGGCAATATGTCGATTCATGTATTATTTGTAAAGCATCCAAAGGACCTTCGGGTCCCACTCCTGCTCGACTCCATCCTATACCTAAAACGCCAATACCCTGGCATACAATCCATGTCGACTTTTCTGGGAAATTAAGCGGTAAAAGTCAACAAAAGGAGTATTGTCACGTGATCATTGATGCTTTTAGAACATACGCTTTCAATAGACGCTAAAAGCGCTGTAAAGGCGTTAAAGAAAGCCGTTAGTATCTTTGGTGCACCAAAGAAGATTATTGCTGATCAGGGACGTTGTTACAGTAGCGCGGAATTCAGAACCTTCTGTAATGAACATAAAATAGAATTACATTTCATAGCGACAGGGACAAGTAGGGCTAATGGCCAAGCCGAGAGAGTAATGAGAACATTAAAAAGTTTACTCACTTTAATCGAAAATGACAGCAATAAAGTTTGGCGCGATGAACTCGATAACATCCAACTTGCGCTAAACAGTACCAAGTCTAGGGTAACTAGGTATACACCTACAGAGCTATTATTTGGCATACGCGCAGAATCTTTAGGAATGGCAAGATTACGCACCGGGAATGAGCAGGACGTTAGATTAGATTTAGAATCAACGCGCGCAGATGCATCTAGTAATATGGCTCAGGCAGGCACTTCTGAAATACAACGGTTCAACCGCGGAAAAGCTAAAGTTATTAATTTTGTCGAGGGTGATTACGTATTTCTAAAAAGTAGTGAAAGAAATCAAACAAAACTTGACAGGAGGTATAAGGGTCCTTTTCTAATATCTGCTGTATTAGAAAATGATCGCTACGAATTAAAAAGTTTGTGCGGTAACGGTCGAACTTATAAATATTCACATGAGAATTTGCGAGTTGTGCCGCGAGGTCATGAGGGCTTAACTGAAATCGCGAGTACTTTAATGGACGAGGATCGTAATACAATTGATGGGGAATTAGAAAATGAGCAGTCACGCCACGATAACCATGACGGCGGTATGGATGCGCAAAGTGATACACTGACAGCTGGAGCTAGTTCTGACACAGCTAGTGTTATATCAGATACCGAAGCTTTGACCGCATGTCCTGTTGTTCGAAACGAATCTAATTCTGATACAGTTAGTCTACGTTCAAATACTCTCACTGCCGGGTCAGAGACGCTATCTGTATGTTCTGGGGATTGGACTTATGATGACTATAATGATGAGCAAGATACCTGTAGATCGTAAACTGAAGGTTAGTAAAGATGCTATGTGAAATGCATGAGTTGTGATGATAATGTGAATATGTGAACTAGATAATAGGGGAGGATAGTGACGTCCGGTCTAAGTGTGCACGAGGGCAACTAGTCGAAGGGACGCACTAGTCCGATCCTGGTTGATGATCTGGTGGGGCTGGTTGAAGGGGTGGTGTTGTCCTACCGATCTATAACGATTGGTCGTAAGGGGAAGCACACATCCGGGCCATGCACACCAATCGTCGGGACCATATCAGTTTGGGAAGATGTAGCCTAATCATAAGGTCGGATACGTTGCTTAAAATGAACGATACATGTTAATTATAGTCAGGATGAACGAGCAATAGCAAATAATATGCGTAGTGTGTGCCTACCTGTAGTGTACCTATCTCTTGTTACAGATCTCCCATAGTTGGCAATACACTCGTGGACGAGTGAACGTCAGTCCGGCCGTGACGGCGCATACACAGTGGCGCCATCTATTTCAATTTAATTTAACGAGAATATACTTGTGCCGACATCTTACTTTTAATATGATTACTAAATTGTCGATTATTGAACGAGAGTGAAGTTGCACTCTGGCGGAACGTCGGTACGACACGGGCCGCCATCTTCTACGTAGTCTATGCTACAGTACGGATCACGGCGTGTGTCGATCGGGCGGATCGCCTACGTTCGTAATCTTATTTAATCTTGCTCAAACTAAGTTTAATTATTGTTATTGCTTATCAAAAGTGAATACACCGATTTGATTAAACCAATAACTAATTTATTTCTTTCATACTACCCGCTTTAAATTCTATTAAGTTCCTACGCCTACATGATGAATACTTTCGATGGTGAACTGAACAATAGTGATAGAAGAGATGATGATGATGTATTAGAGCCTTCATCAGAAGTGGGATCGGATGGGAAACCATCCCAAATTCCTGGATTACATCCCAGTACCGGTGCGTCAGCTCCAAACCTACTGAGCAGTATGGAGGCATTGTTAACGCGACTTTTAGCTACACCAGCCATACCTACAGCCGCAGTGAGTACTTCCACGACCAGCCAGCTGATTAAATTTGACCCGGATGATGAAGACGCTGACGTTGAAGGCTGGTGCCGGATAACGGAATTAGTCGTAGCTACTAAAAAGCTGGAAGGAATAGAACTATTGATGGCGTTGACCAAGGCATTAAAAGGTCGAGCCGCAACATGTTTGACAAAGTTGAAATTAGAACAGATGACATGGGCCCATATAAAAGAATCTCTCTTGGCGAAGTTCTGTAAGCCCAAACTCATGCAAGATTATTTCGACGACATCCTACGATTCCAAATTGGACCAAAAGAAACCGCTTGCGAAGCAGCAACTCGTCTTTGGGATTACATTGAGCGCATTCCGGATACAACGATGTCTGAACAAGTTATAGTTGGATTTGTCATATCTGTCCTGTGTCAGAAAGATAGCTTTATACGACGTGAGTTAAATGTAAACGTGATGACGACGAGACCTCAGTTGTTCCGTGTGCTAAGAGGCATTTCCCTTAAACGCCGCTCTGATACTACAGAAGGTTATGATCTAGATGCAAAACGAGTTCGCTCAGGAGATACGAAGTTCACAGGACGATGTCATAAGTGTGGCAAGATTGGACATAAGCAGGCGGATTGTAGAAACCGTCCTATTAATTCTACGAGTACGACGCGACAAGAACCGTCGATGTCAACACGTACCCCTGAGGTCAAAAACTGGACCACCTATCACCTGCTACTCGTGCAAAAAACCGGGACACGTTTCCAATGTCTGTCCGGACAGGAGAAATGGCAGCGCAGCGGTCAAAGAAGTAAACAATTGCGGTCACAGTGCATCTAGAGGCACGTTGGAGTCATGTACTGGTGAGAAAGTTCCTTTTTTATTTGATAGTGGGTCATCTTGCTCATTAATTAAGCAAAGTGAAGTACCAAAACTAGAGGGTACTTTAAAAAGTTGTTTTGTTTATCTGAACGGTATTGGCAAAGAAGAATTGCTTTGCACTTCGCAGATTCTCAGTGATGTTAAAGTTCTGAACCTTACCTTTTCGTTATTGTTTCACATAGTACCTGATGATTGCATGTCTGAACGAATAATCATAGGTAGGGATATTTTAGACCAAGGCGTTCATGTAATCATTGACAAAGATATTTTAAAATTTTTGCCGTTAACGAAAGATGTGAAAATATGTGAAGGTAGCTTTGATACGTGTCATATTGATACCGATTTAACAGGAAAAGACAAAGCAGATCTCTTGGCAATTCTCAACAAATATTCTTGTCATTTTATAGATGGAACCCCTAAGAAACGCGTTTTAACAGGTCAGTTGGAAATAAACTTAATAGATCCCAATAAAATCGTTCAGAGGTCGCCTTATAGATTGTCGCCTAGTGAAAGGCAGGTTGTAAGAGACAAAATACAGGACTTGTTAGACGCTAGCGTAATTAGAGAAAGTTCCTCTGCATTCGCGAGTCCGATCTTACTCGTCAGAAAGAAAGACGACGCATATAGGTTATGTGTCGATTACCGCGAACTGAACTCTAATACTCGCCCTGAACATTTCCCATTACCACGTATAGATGATCAGATTGATTGTTTGACAGGTGCTAATTATTTCTCATCACTTGACATGGCATCTGGTTTTCACCAAATTTTGATACATCCGGACTCTATTGCGAAAACAGCGTTCGTAACACCAGAGGGACAATACGAATATTTAGCCATGCCCTTTGGGTTACGAAACGCCCCTTCCGTCTATCAACGGTGCATAAACAAAGCGCTTAGGGATCTTAAAGAGAAACCTCTCGCTTACATGGACGATGTCCTTTCTTATTCCACCACTGTAGAGACAGGCCTTCAACGTCTTAACGAAGTCTTAAAAGCCCTTACAGACGCAGGGTTTTCCTTTAACATCCGTAAGTGCAGTTTTATGAAACGAGAGATCAATTATTTAGGCTACTCGATACAAGCAGGTGAAGTAAGGCCCAATCAACGTAAAATACAGGCCCTAGTTGACGCTCCCCCACCTAAAACCGCAACACAAGTGCGACAATTTATAGGTCTTGCTTCTTATTTTAGAAGATTTATTCACAACTTCTCTAACCTCCTTGGTCCCATTTACCCCTTAACAAAACTAAAAGGGCCTATAAGATGGCAGGACAAACATGAAAAGGTACGTCAATCGGTAATAAGTACTCTAACGTCTGAACCTGTCCTCACCATTTTTGACCCCGTTCTACCGGTAGAGCTCCATACAGATGCCAGCTCAGAGGGATATGGCGCTATCTTAATTCAGAGAAAGGAATCTCTCCCTCACGTAATAGCTTACTATAGCCGACGTACGACTGAAGCCGAGTCTCGCTATCACTCGTATGAGCTCGAGACTTTAGCAGTCGTACGAGCGGTCGAACACTTTCGCCATTATCTGTATGGGCGGCACTTTGTAGTCTTTACCGATTGCAACTCCTTAAAGGCCTCGAAAAGTAAAACTGATTTGACCCCAAGAGTACACCGATGGTGGGCCTTCTTACAGGCCTTTGACTTTGACATAGAATACAAACCGGGTCGAAGCATGGAACATGCAGATTACCTTTCCAGGAATCACTCATTGAGCATCTCGACTTCACCTGGCCCGTTAGAAAGACCTACTGTAAATAGTTCCGAGAATGTCCAGTTTATCGAGCTTCATCAAGGTTGGTTAGCTGTCGAACAAAAGCGTGATAAAGAGATACAGGAAGTAATTACAAAGTATAATACGAACGAATTGCCTGAATCTATAGCGCATACATACGATGTTCGAGAAGGAATATTGTACAGGAAAGTTGCTCGAAATAAGATTACTTCATGGCTGCCAATAGTACCACGCTCTTTAATATGGACTTTAATAAATCAGGTTCATACGGAAATCCAGCATCTAGGTAGTGACAAAACTTTAGATAAACTATATGAAAGATTTTGGTTTCCGGAAATGTCAAAAAGAGTTAGGCAATATGTCGATTCATGTATTATTTGTAAAGCATCCAAAGGACCTTCGGGTCCCACTCCTGCTCGACTCCATCCTATACCTAAAACGCCAATACCCTGGCATACAATCCATGTCGACTTTTCTGGGAAATTAAGCGGTAAAAGTCAACAAAAGGAGTATTGTCACGTGATCATTGATGCTTTTAGTAAATACGTACTTTTAGAACATACGCTTTCAATAGACGCTAAAAGCGCTGTAAAGGCGTTAAAGAAAGCCGTTAGTATCTTTGGTGCACCAAAGAAGATTATTGCTGATCAGGGACGTTGTTACAGTAGCGCGGAATTCAGAACCTTCTGTAATGAACATAAAATAGAATTACATTTCATAGCGACAGGGACAAGTAGGGCTAATGGCCAAGCCGAGAGAGTAATGAGAACATTAAAAAGTTTACTCACTTTAATCGAAAATGACAGCAATAAAGTTTGGCGCGATGAACTCGATAACATCCAACTTGCGCTAAACAGTACCAAGTCTAGGGTAACTAGGTATACACCTACAGAGCTATTATTTGGCATACGCGCAGAATCTTTAGGAATGGCAAGATTACGCACCGGGAATGAGCAGGACGTTAGATTAGATTTAGAATCAACGCGCGCAGATGCATCTAGTAATATGGCTCAGGCAGGCACTTCTGAAATACAACGGTTCAACCGCGGAAAAGCTAAAGTTATTAATTTTGTCGAGGGTGATTACGTATTTCTAAAAAGTAGTGAAAGAAATCAAACAAAACTTGACAGGAGGTATAAGGGTCCTTTTCTAATATCTGCTGTATTAGAAAATGATCGCTACGAATTAAAAAGTTTGTGCGGTAACGGTCGAACTTATAAATATTCACATGAGAATTTGCGAGTTGTGCCGCGAGGTCATGAGGGCTTAACTGAAATCGCGAGTACTTTAATGGACGAGGATCGTAATACAATTGATGGGGAATTAGAAAATGAGCAGTCACGCCACGATAACCATGACGGCGGTATGGATGCGCAAAGTGATACACTGACAGCTGGAGCTAGTTCTGACACAGCTAGTGTTATATCAGATACCGAAGCTTTGACCGCATGTCCTGTTGTTCGAAACGAATCTAATTCTGATACAGTTAGTCTACGTTCAAATACTCTCACTGCCGGGTCAGAGACGCTATCTGTATGTTCTGGGGATTGGACTTATGATGACTATAATGATGAGCAAGATACCTGTAGATCGTAAACTGAAGGTTAGTAAAGATGCTATGTGAAATGCATGAGTTGTGATGATAATGTGAATATGTGAACTAGATAATAGGGGAGGATAGTGACGTCCGGTCTAAGTGTGCACGAGGGCAACTAGTCGAAGGGACGCACTAGTCCGATCCTGGTTGATGATCTGGTGGGGCTGGTTGAAGGGGTGGTGTTGTCCTACCGATCTATAACGATTGGTCGTAAGGGGAAGCACACATCCGGGCCATGCACACCAATCGTCGGGACCATATCAGTTTGGGAAGATGTAGCCTAATCATAAGGTCGGATACGTTGCTTAAAATGAACGATACATGTTAATTATAGTCAGGATGAACGAGCAATAGCAAATAATATGCGTAGTGTGTGCCTACCTGTAGTGTACCTATCTCTTGTTACAGATCTCCCATAGTTGGCAATACACTCGTGGACGAGTGAACGTCAGTCCGGCCGTGACGGCGCATACACAGTGGCGCCATCTATTTCAATTTAATTTAACGAGAATATACTTGTGCCGACATCTTACTTTTAATATGATTACTAAATTGTCGATTATTGAACGAGAGTGAAGTTGCACTCTGGCGGAACGTCGGTACGACACGGGCCGCCATCTTCTACGTAGTCTATGCTACAGTACGGATCACGGCGTGTGTCGATCGGGCGGATCGCCTACGTTCGTAATCTTATTTAATCTTGCTCAAACTAAGTTTAATTATTGTTATTGCTTATCAAAAGTGAATACACCGATTTGATTAAACCAATAACTAATTTATTTCTTTCATACTACCCGCTTTAAATTCTATTAAGTTCCTACGCCTACATGATGAATACTTTCGATGGTGAACTGAACAATAGTGATAGAAGAGATGATGATGATGTATTAGAGCCTTCATCAGAAGTGGGATCGGATGGGAAACCATCCCAAATTCCTGGATTACATCCCAGTACCGGTGCGTCAGCTCCAAACCTACTGAGCAGTATGGAGGCATTGTTAACGCGACTTTTAGCTACACCAGCCATACCTACAGCCGCAGTGAGTACTTCCACGACCAGCCAGCTGATTAAATTTGACCCGGATGATGAAGACGCTGACGTTGAAGGCTGGTGCCGGATAACGGAATTAGTCGTAGCTACTAAAAAGCTGGAAGGAATAGAACTATTGATGGCGTTGACCAAGGCATTAAAAGGTCGAGCCGCAACATGTTTGACAAAGTTGAAATTAGAACAGATGACATGGGCCCATATAAAAGAATCTCTCTTGGCGAAGTTCTGTAAGCCCAAACTCATGCAAGATTATTTCGACGACATCCTACGATTCCAAATTGGACCAAAAGAAACCGCTTGCGAAGCAGCAACTCGTCTTTGGGATTACATTGAGCGCATTCCGGATACAACGATGTCTGAACAAGTTATAGTTGGATTTGTCATATCTGTCCTGTGTCAGAAAGATAGCTTTATACGACGTGAGTTAAATGTAAACGTGATGACGACGAGACCTCAGTTGTTCCGTGTGCTAAGAGGCATTTCCCTTAAACGCCGCTCTGATACTACAGAAGGTTATGATCTAGATGCAAAACGAGTTCGCTCAGGAGATACGAAGTTCACAGGACGATGTCATAAGTGTGGCAAGATTGGACATAAGCAGGCGGATTGTAGAAACCGTCCTATTAATTCTACGAGTACGACGCGACAAGAACCGTCGATGTCAACACGTACCCCTGAGGTCAAAACTGGACCACCTATCACCTGCTACTCGTGCAAAAAACCGGGACACGTTTCCAATGTCTGTCCGGACAGGAGAAATGGCAGCGCAGCGGTCAAAGAAGTAAACAATTGCGGTCACAGTGCATCTAGAGGCACGTTGGAGTCATGTACTGGTGAGAAAGTTCCTTTTTTATTTGATAGTGGGTCATCTTGCTCATTAATTAAGCAAAGTGAAGTACCAAAACTAGAGGGTACTTTAAAAAGTTGTTTTGTTTATCTGAACGGTATTGGCAAAGAAGAATTGCTTTGCACTTCGCAGATTCTCAGTGATGTTAAAGTTCTGAACCTTACCTTTTCGTTATTGTTTCACATAGTACCTGATGATTGCATGTCTGAACGAATAATCATAGGTAGGGATATTTTAGACCAAGGCGTTCATGTAATCATTGACAAAGATATTTTAAAATTTTTGCCGTTAACGAAAGATGTGAAAATATGTGAAGGTAGCTTTGATACGTGTCATATTGATACCGATTTAACAGGAAAAGACAAAGCAGATCTCTTGGCAATTCTCAACAAATATTCTTGTCATTTTATAGATGGAACCCCTAAGAAACGCGTTTTAACAGGTCAGTTGGAAATAAACTTAATAGATCCCAATAAAATCGTTCAGAGGTCGCCTTATAGATTGTCGCCTAGTGAAAGGCAGGTTGTAAGAGACAAAATACAGGACTTGTTAGACGCTAGCGTAATTAGAGAAAGTTCCTCTGCATTCGCGAGTCCGATCTTACTCGTCAGAAAGAAAGACGACGCATATAGATTATGTGTCGATTACCGCGAACTGAACTCTAATACTCGCCCTGAACATTTCCCATTACCACGTATAGATGATCAGATTGATTGTTTGACAGGTGCTAATTATTTCTCATCACTTGACATGGCATCTGGTTTTCACCAAATTTTGATACATCCGGACTCTATTGCGAAAACAGCGTTCGTAACACCAGAGGGACAATACGAATATTTAGCCATGCCCTTTGGGTTACGAAACGCCCCTTCCGTCTATCAACGGTGCATAAACAAAGCGCTTAGGGATCTTAAAGAGAAACCTCTCGCTTACATGGACGATGTCCTTTCTTATTCCACCACTGTAGAGACAGGCCTTCAACGTCTTAACGAAGTCTTAAAAGCCCTTACAGACGCAGGGTTTTCCTTTAACATCCGTAAGTGCAGTTTTATGAAACGAGAGATCAATTATTTAGGCTACTCGATACAAGCAGGTGAAGTAAGGCCCAATCAACGTAAAATACAGGCCCTAGTTGACGCTCCCCCACCTAAAACCGCAACACAAGTGCGACAATTTATAGGTCTTGCTTCTTATTTTAGAAGATTTATTCACAACTTCTCTAACCTCCTTGGTCCCATTTACCCCTTAACAAAACTAAAAGGGCCTATAAGATGGCAGGACAAACATGAAAAGGTACGTCAATCGGTAATAAGTACTCTAACGTCTGAACCTGTCCTCACCATTTTTGACCCCGTTCTACCGGTAGAGCTCCATACAGATGCCAGCTCAGAGGGATATGGCGCTATCTTAATTCAGAGAAAGGAATCTCTCCCTCACGTAATAGCTTACTATAGCCGACGTACGACTGAAGCCGAGTCTCGCTATCACTCGTATGAGCTCGAGACTTTAGCAGTCGTACGAGCGGTCGAACACTTTCGCCATTATCTGTATGGGCGGCACTTTGTAGTCTTTACCGATTGCAACTCCTTAAAGGCCTCGAAAAGTAAAACTGATTTGACCCCAAGAGTACACCGATGGTGGGCCTTCTTACAGGCCTTTGACTTTGACATAGAATACAAACCGGGTCGAAGCATGGAACATGCAGATTACCTTTCCAGGAATCACTCATTGAGCATCTCGACTTCACCTGGCCCGTTAGAAAGACCTACTGTAAATAGTTCCGAGAATGTCCAGTTTATCGAGCTTCATCAAGGTTGGTTAGCTGTCGAACAAAAGCGTGATAAAGAGATACAGGAAGTAATTACAAAGTATAATACGAACGAATTGCCTGAATCTATAGCGCATACATACGATGTTCGAGAAGGAATATTGTACAGGAAAGTTGCTCGAAATAAGATTACTTCATGGCTGCCAATAGTACCACGCTCTTTAATATGGACTTTAATAAATCAGGTTCATACGGAAATCCAGCATCTAGGTAGTGACAAAACTTTAGATAAACTATATGAAAGATTTTGGTTTCCGGAAATGTCAAAAAGAGTTAGGCAATATGTCGATTCATGTATTATTTGTAAAGCATCCAAAGGACCTTCGGGTCCCACTCCTGCTCGACTCCATCCTATACCTAAAACGCCAATACCCTGGCATACAATCCATGTCGACTTTTCTGGGAAATTAAGCGGTAAAAGTCAACAAAAGGAGTATTGTCACGTGATCATTGATGCTTTTAGAACATACGCTTTCAATAGACGCTAAAAGCGCTGTAAAGGCGTTAAAGAAAGCCGTTAGTATCTTTGGTGCACCAAAGAAGATTATTGCTGATCAGGGACGTTGTTACAGTAGCGCGGAATTCAGAACCTTCTGTAATGAACATAAAATAGAATTACATTTCATAGCGACAGGGACAAGTAGGGCTAATGGCCAAGCCGAGAGAGTAATGAGAACATTAAAAAGTTTACTCACTTTAATCGAAAATGACAGCAATAAAGTTTGGCGCGATGAACTCGATAACATCCAACTTGCGCTAAACAGTACCAAGTCTAGGGTAACTAGGTATACACCTACAGAGCTATTATTTGGCATACGCGCAGAATCTTTAGGAATGGCAAGATTACGCACCGGGAATGAGCAGGACGTTAGATTAGATTTAGAATCAACGCGCGCAGATGCATCTAGTAATATGGCTCAGGCAGGCACTTCTGAAATACAACGGTTCAACCGCGGAAAAGCTAAAGTTATTAATTTTGTCGAGGGTGATTACGTATTTCTAAAAAGTAGTGAAAGAAATCAAACAAAACTTGACAGGAGGTATAAGGGTCCTTTTCTAATATCTGCTGTATTAGAAAATGATCGCTACGAATTAAAAAGTTTGTGCGGTAACGGTCGAACTTATAAATATTCACATGAGAATTTGCGAGTTGTGCCGCGAGGTCATGAGGGCTTAACTGAAATCGCGAGTACTTTAATGGACGAGGATCGTAATACAATTGATGGGGAATTAGAAAATGAGCAGTCACGCCACGATAACCATGACGGCGGTATGGATGCGCAAAGTGATACACTGACAGCTGGAGCTAGTTCTGACACAGCTAGTGTTATATCAGATACCGAAGCTTTGACCGCATGTCCTGTTGTTCGAAACGAATCTAATTCTGATACAGTTAGTCTACGTTCAAATACTCTCACTGCCGGGTCAGAGACGCTATCTGTATGTTCTGGGGATTGGACTTATGATGACTATAATGATGAGCAAGATACCTGTAGATCGTAAACTGAAGGTTAGTAAAGATGCTATGTGAAATGCATGAGTTGTGATGATAATGTGAATATGTGAACTAGATAATAGGGGAGGATAGTGACGTCCGGTCTAAGTGTGCACGAGGGCAACTAGTCGAAGGGACGCACTAGTCCGATCCTGGTTGATGATCTGGTGGGGCTGGTTGAAGGGGTGGTGTTGTCCTACCGATCTATAACGATTGGTCGTAAGGGGAAGCACACATCCGGGCCATGCACACCAATCGTCGGGACCATATCAGTTTGGGAAGATGTAGCCTAATCATAAGGTCGGATACGTTGCTTAAAATGAACGATACATGTTAATTATAGTCAGGATGAACGAGCAATAGCAAATAATATGCGTAGTGTGTGCCTACCTGTAGTGTACCTATCTCTTGTTACAGATCTCCCATAGTTGGCAATACACTCGTGGACGAGTGAACGTCAGTCCGGCCGTGACGGCGCATACACAGTGGCGCCATCTATTTCAATTTAATTTAACGAGAATATACTTGTGCCGACATCTTACTTTTAATATGATTACTAAATTGTCGATTATTGAACGAGAGTGAAGTTGCACTCTGGCGGAACGTCGGTACGACACGGGCCGCCATCTTCTACGTAGTCTATGCTACAGTACGGATCACGGCGTGTGTCGATCGGGCGGATCGCCTACGTTCGTAATCTTATTTAATCTTGCTCAAACTAAGTTTAATTATTGTTATTGCTTATCAAAAGTGAATACACCGATTTGATTAAACCAATAACTAATTTATTTCTTTCATACTACCCGCTTTAAATTCTATTAAGTTCCTACGCCTACATGATGAATACTTTCGATGGTGAACTGAACAATAGTGATAGAAGAGATGATGATGATGTATTAGAGCCTTCATCAGAAGTGGGATCGGATGGGAAACCATCCCAAATTCCTGGATTACATCCCAGTACCGGTGCGTCAGCTCCAAACCTACTGAGCAGTATGGAGGCATTGTTAACGCGACTTTTAGCTACACCAGCCATACCTACAGCCGCAGTGAGTACTTCCACGACCAGCCAGCTGATTAAATTTGACCCGGATGATGAAGACGCTGACGTTGAAGGCTGGTGCCGGATAACGGAATTAGTCGTAGCTACTAAAAAGCTGGAAGGAATAGAACTATTGATGGCGTTGACCAAGGCATTAAAAGGTCGAGCCGCAACATGTTTGACAAAGTTGAAATTAGAACAGATGACATGGGCCCATATAAAAGAATCTCTCTTGGCGAAGTTCTGTAAGCCCAAACTCATGCAAGATTATTTCGACGACATCCTACGATTCCAAATTGGACCAAAAGAAACCGCTTGCGAAGCAGCAACTCGTCTTTGGGATTACATTGAGCGCATTCCGGATACAACGATGTCTGAACAAGTTATAGTTGGATTTGTCATATCTGTCCTGTGTCAGAAAGATAGCTTTATACGACGTGAGTTAAATGTAAACGTGATGACGACGAGACCTCAGTTGTTCCGTGTGCTAAGAGGCATTTCCCTTAAACGCCGCTCTGATACTACAGAAGGTTATGATCTAGATGCAAAACGAGTTCGCTCAGGAGATACGAAGTTCACAGGACGATGTCATAAGTGTGGCAAGATTGGACATAAGCAGGCGGATTGTAGAAACCGTCCTATTAATTCTACGAGTACGACGCGACAAGAACCGTCGATGTCAACACGTACCCCTGAGGTCAAAACTGGACCACCTATCACCTGCTACTCGTGCAAAAAACCGGGACACGTTTCCAATGTCTGTCCGGACAGGAGAAATGGCAGCGCAGCGGTCAAAGAAGTAAACAATTGCGGTCACAGTGCATCTAGAGGCACGTTGGAGTCATGTACTGGTGAGAAAGTTCCTTTTTTATTTGATAGTGGGTCATCTTGCTCATTAATTAAGCAAAGTGAAGTACCAAAACTAGAGGGTACTTTAAAAAGTTGTTTTGTTTATCTGAACGGTATTGGCAAAGAAGAATTGCTTTGCACTTCGCAGATTCTCAGTGATGTTAAAGTTCTGAACCTTACCTTTTCGTTATTGTTTCACATAGTACCTGATGATTGCATGTCTGAACGAATAATCATAGGTAGGGATATTTTAGACCAAGGCGTTCATGTAATCATTGACAAAGATATTTTAAAATTTTTGCCGTTAACGAAAGATGTGAAAATATGTGAAGGTAGCTTTGATACGTGTCATATTGATACCGATTTAACAGGAAAAGACAAAGCAGATCTCTTGGCAATTCTCAACAAATATTCTTGTCATTTTATAGATGGAACCCCTAAGAAACGCGTTTTAACAGGTCAGTTGGAAATAAACTTAATAGATCCCAATAAAATCGTTCAGAGGTCGCCTTATAGATTGTCGCCTAGTGAAAGGCAGGTTGTAAGAGACAAAATACAGGACTTGTTAGACGCTAGCGTAATTAGAGAAAGTTCCTCTGCATTCGCGAGTCCGATCTTACTCGTCAGAAAGAAAGACGACGCATATAGGTTATGTGTCGATTACCGCGAACTGAACTCTAATACTCGCCCTGAACATTTCCCATTACCACGTATAGATGATCAGATTGATTGTTTGACAGGTGCTAATTATTTCTCATCACTTGACATGGCATCTGGTTTTCACCAAATTTTGATACATCCGGACTCTATTGCGAAAACAGCGTTCGTAACACCAGAGGGACAATACGAATATTTAGCCATGCCCTTTGGGTTACGAAACGCCCCTTCCGTCTATCAACGGTGCATAAACAAAGCGCTTAGGGATCTTAAAGAGAAACCTCTCGCTTACATGGACGATGTCCTTTCTTATTCCACCACTGTAGAGACAGGCCTTCAACGTCTTAACGAAGTCTTAAAAGCCCTTACAGACGCAGGGTTTTCCTTTAACATCCGTAAGTGCAGTTTTATGAAACGAGAGATCAATTATTTAGGCTACTCGATACAAGCAGGTGAAGTAAGGCCCAATCAACGTAAAATACAGGCCCTAGTTGACGCTCCCCCACCTAAAACCGCAACACAAGTGCGACAATTTATAGGTCTTGCTTCTTATTTTAGAAGATTTATTCACAACTTCTCTAACCTCCTTGGTCCCATTTACCCCTTAACAAAACTAAAAGGGCCTATAAGATGGCAGGACAAACATGAAAAGGTACGTCAATCGGTAATAAGTACTCTAACGTCTGAACCTGTCCTCACCATTTTTGACTCCGTTCTACCGGTAGAGCTCCATACAGATGCCAGCTCAGAGGGATATGGCGCTATCTTAATTCAGAGAAAGGAATCTCTCCCTCACGTAATAGCTTACTATAGCCGACGTACGACTGAAGCCGAGTCTCGCTATCACTCGTATGAGCTCGAGACTTTAGCAGTCGTACGAGCGGTCGAACACTTTCGCCATTATCTGTATGGGCGGCACTTTGTAGTCTTTACCGATTGCAACTCCTTAAAGGCCTCGAAAAGTAAAACTGATTTGACCCCAAGAGTACACCGATGGTGGGCCTTCTTACAGGCCTTTGACTTTGACATAGAATACAAACCGGGTCGAAGCATGGAACATGCAGATTACCTTTCCAGGAATCACTCATTGAGCATCTCGACTTCACCTGGCCCGTTAGAAAGACCTACTGTAAATAGTTCCGAGAATGTCCAGTTTATCGAGCTTCATCAAGGTTGGTTAGCTGTCGAACAAAAGCGTGATAAAGAGATACAGGAAGTAATTACAAAGTATAATACGAACGAATTGCCTGAATCTATAGCGCATACATACGATGTTCGAGAAGGAATATTGTACAGGAAAGTTGCTCGAAATAAGATTACTTCATGGCTGCCAATAGTACCACGCTCTTTAATATGGACTTTAATAAATCAGGTTCATACGGAAATCCAGCATCTAGGTAGTGACAAAACTTTAGATAAACTATATGAAAGATTTTGGTTTCCGGAAATGTCAAAAAGAGTTAGGCAATATGTCGATTCATGTATTATTTGTAAAGCATCCAAAGGACCTTCGGGTCCCACTCCTGCTCGACTCCATCCTATACCTAAAACGCCAATACCCTGGCATACAATCCATGTCGACTTTTCTGGGAAATTAAGCGGTAAAAGTCAACAAAAGGAGTATTGTCACGTGATCATTGATGCTTTTAGAACATACGCTTTCAATAGACGCTAAAAGCGCTGTAAAGGCGTTAAAGAAAGCCGTTAGTATCTTTGGTGCACCAAAGAAGATTATTGCTGATCAGGGACGTTGTTACAGTAGCGCGGAATTCAGAACCTTCTGTAATGAACATAAAATAGAATTACATTTCATAGCGACAGGGACAAGTAGGGCTAATGGCCAAGCCGAGAGAGTAATGAGAACATTAAAAAGTTTACTCACTTTAATCGAAAATGACAGCAATAAAGTTTGGCGCGATGAACTCGATAACATCCAACTTGCGCTAAACAGTACCAAGTCTAGGGTAACTAGGTATACACCTACAGAGCTATTATTTGGCATACGCGCAGAATCTTTAGGAATGGCAAGATTACGCACCGGGAATGAGCAGGACGTTAGATTAGATTTAGAATCAACGCGCGCAGATGCATCTAGTAATATGGCTCAGGCAGGCACTTCTGAAATACAACGGTTCAACCGCGGAAAAGCTAAAGTTATTAATTTTGTCGAGGGTGATTACGTATTTCTAAAAAGTAGTGAAAGAAATCAAACAAAACTTGACAGGAGGTATAAGGGTCCTTTTCTAATATCTGCTGTATTAGAAAATGATCGCTACGAATTAAAAAGTTTGTGCGGTAACGGTCGAACTTATAAATATTCACATGAGAATTTGCGAGTTGTGCCGCGAGGTCATGAGGGCTTAACTGAAATCGCGAGTACTTTAATGGACGAGGATCGTAATACAATTGATGGGGAATTAGAAAATGAGCAGTCACGCCACGATAACCATGACGGCGGTATGGATGCGCAAAGTGATACACTGACAGCTGGAGCTAGTTCTGACACAGCTAGTGTTATATCAGATACCGAAGCTTTGACCGCATGTCCTGTTGTTCGAAACGAATCTAATTCTGATACAGTTAGTCTACGTTCAAATACTCTCACTGCCGGGTCAGAGACGCTATCTGTATGTTCTGGGGATTGGACTTATGATGACTATAATGATGAGCAAGATACCTGTAGATCGTAAACTGAAGGTTAGTAAAGATGCTATGTGAAATGCATGAGTTGTGATGATAATGTGAATATGTGAACTAGATAATAGGGGAGGATAGTGACGTCCGGTCTAAGTGTGCACGAGGGCAACTAGTCGAAGGGACGCACTAGTCCGATCCTGGTTGATGATCTGGTGGGGCTGGTTGAAGGGGTGGTGTTGTCCTACCGATCTATAACGATTGGTCGTAAGGGGAAGCACACATCCGGGCCATGCACACCAATCGTCGGGACCATATCAGTTTGGGAAGATGTAGCCTAATCATAAGGTCGGATACGTTGCTTAAAATGAACGATACATGTTAATTATAGTCAGGATGAACGAGCAATAGCAAATAATATGCGTAGTGTGTGCCTACCTGTAGTGTACCTATCTCTTGTTACAGATCTCCCATAGTTGGCAATACACTCGTGGACGAGTGAACGTCAGTCCGGCCGTGACGGCGCATACACAGTGGCGCCATCTATTTCAATTTAATTTAACGAGAATATACTTGTGCCGACATCTTACTTTTAATATGATTACTAAATTGTCGATTATTGAACGAGAGTGAAGTTGCACTCTGGCGGAACGTCGGTACGACACGGGCCGCCATCTTCTACGTAGTCTATGCTACAGTACGGATCACGGCGTGTGTCGATCGGGCGGATCGCCTACGTTCGTAATCTTATTTAATCTTGCTCAAACTAAGTTTAATTATTGTTATTGCTTATCAAAAGTGAATACACCGATTTGATTAAACCAATAACTAATTTATTTCTTTCATACTACCCGCTTTAAATTCTATTAAGTTCCTACGCCTACATGATGAATACTTTCGATGGTGAACTGAACAATAGTGATAGAAGAGATGATGATGATGTATTAGAGCCTTCATACTTATTAGTTATTTCTAGTTATTATATTACTAGCTTACCACCTGAGAAAACGCTCCTCAGTTCCTTAGTCGACTCTTACAACATGCACGGAAGGAGATGCAGCTGATGTATTCCAGTGAAGCCTCGCATCAGCATAGAAGTCGTCCTGAATAGCCGCTATCCGAGTAAAGTCACGTGTACAAGCCAGTAATAACACCTAAATCAACACCCAACAGGCTTCGACAGCCGGCGAGGGGGGACGGGGTGAGGTAGGGGGCTTCAGGGGGAGGGGGAGGTAAGTAATCCCGCTCGGTTTGTACAGACGGTAGGGGGTACATGCTGTGTGAGGTATTGAGGACTGCTTGTAGATTTATGGGTCCACTAGTTCGCACGCCCGCGACTAGCCTGAGGAAAGTGCAGAAAATCTCCTCGTTTTCATATAGATAAAAATCAATTTTAAAAATCATGTTTTAATTGTATTAATTTTAATCCCACTCGGATGAAGATTTTTTTTACATTTCTTTATTAATAATTTTATAATATATAATATCTTGACTAAAATAAATTTATAAAAACACTTCTCCAATAATATAATCCGTTAGGATATGGTTGATCGTTTCATCTTTAAACATTGTGCTGAGGGAATCAGCTTTGTTTGCCGAGATTTGGCTAGTGTATAGCTATCGGGATAAAAAATAACGTTGCCAATAATGTAATTTAAAAAAGAGATGGTAAAATTCGTCATCCGAGTAATTGACCCGGTAGCTCAGTGGTTAGAGCGGCTGGCACGGTTTGCAGTGGTCGTGGGTTCGATTCCCACTCGGGTGAAGAATTTTTTCCATTTCTTTATTAATAATTTTGTCAGTCAGCGCTTGATTTAATATTAAGTGTACCTATCTTCATACTTCACATTCTGTTTTTTTTTTCTATTAGTTTTAATACTTTTTAGTTGCTTGTTAGGTCCCCCGGGATTTTCTATGCTTTTATTGCATTTTTCTGGTCGCCTCTGTTGATCCTGGCTTACAGGAGTTGCAGAGGCGGGAATGAGTGGTGGGCCAATCTCAGTACATAGAAAAAAACAATTTCGAGGTACCTACGTACCTAGAGCTTCAATCTCACAACTAAGACGAATCCAATAACACCTCTCACGTTCAAATGCAACCAGCACCGGTATGATAAATTTGGTGAGAGCGAGATGTCTCACTTTTAAACGTCAAATTCACAGAGCTATTAATAACTAGATAAACTAAGTGGATGTACTTTGCATGTAAAAAACAGACTTAAGAATTAGAATAGACACTCGTTCTCGAGCCAGGACTGAATGAATCAGGGCTGATAGAAGTGGTTTGCAATCCCTTTTTACACACAAAGTAGAAACACTTACCTTGTCTAGTAATTACTTAGCTCTGTGGATTTGACGTTTAAAAGTGAGACATCTCGCCCTCACAACATTCATCATACCGGTGCTGATATTTAAACTCTAGAGTGTCCAAAGAAATATACCTATACATACAAACCTAGATACATAAATTGGAAACAGCCTTACACTTCGTGTAGTTGGGTAAGGCGATGAGCTTGTGACTGATATTTTATATCTAATTCGGTTGCTCAACTATGTGGCCGGTACTTTGGTTCATTCATGTTCATTCATGATCTTACAGTTCTAGCTCTGGCTGCGTCATTTCGTAAACACAGCCGTGTATACAGGTAGATTTTTGGTCGTCAACGTTCCCGAAAACTACAGAATCTCCTCATCATCACGATCATTTTTCTCCATAGAAGCATACCTGCGAAGTGTCTGGTTTCCAAAATATTAGGGTCCAAAGTTGAGTAAATAGACTGCGTTTTTCTGCATATATGCACATTGACGCATGTAGCAAGATGTTTTCACGAGAAATAATTTATATCTGTCTATGAAAAAACTGGTATAAACACTGAACACTATAAATTTCGCAAGATCAAGTAATTTTAAAAAAATCGAAAAAATTTACATCGTTTCCCAGCATTTTTTTGGCATAAACTTACTTTAATTGATGTATAGAGTACGTACCCTTCGTTAAGAGTAGCAATGAAAAAACACCTGTATATGTACCCCCTACTCTCAGGAAGGAAGTGTTTAACAGTTTCCTTCGAGACTGGTATAGACAGCGTATTTACTGAGAGGCGCAGCCGCGGGACTGAGGTAGTATGTCATTATGTGCTTATACTAACAGTAACGTGCGGATTTATTTGAGAATGGATGTTGAGAAATTTGCTAGTCTTTCATGCAAAAAAGTAATAAACAGGTATTGATGAAACTTAGCAATTATGAAGCTCATCCATCAGACTAACACATAGGCTATACAGAATGTGACAGTGACAGCCAATCAAATATCCGAATATCCACAATGTTTACTTTCGGGCAATTTGGTTATTGTGTGATACATTGCTGTTTTTTGGATCACTTGTGACTCTCTACATTGGATTGATGTAAAGTTTTTGGCCCAGCTCACTCTCATGACTAAGACGGTGTGTCATGATGATAGAATGCTAAGCTCAGTGGGGTAAGCACGAGCCTTTTTACGCGGCGTAACGCTAGCGACTCGCTAGCAAAATCTATGTGATTTGACAGTTGGACGATAGCGTTAGGGACTATCGTGAGGTTCGTGCTTACCCCTCTGTACCTTCCTAAGTGCTGTGGGTTTTTGTAATAAAAAATAGACAAATCTATTGATACCTCTCAAACTCAACTGCGACAAACTGTCTAGGCTCTAGAGCATGACAGAATAATATATCTACATACGAAATTACATACATACATGCACTCCTTTGGACGCAGGCGGATAAAAAGATTTCCTACTAAAATGGTGAACTCTAAAGTTTACACGGAAATCGAGGGCGTCCGTTACTCACCAATAAAATTATAACAAAGCTTTGCAAATTCTAACCTTCAAATATAACTTTATCGACCGTTAGATAATAAAACAAGGTTATAATAAAGACAAAATGTGTTCTCAAGTAATTTCCTGTCAGCTGGACTAATTCATCCGTAATCGAGTTATATAGCGGATGTGGGGTGCTCTTTATGAAGGGTAGTAGGTAGGCTTTATACGAAGATTGTATGAAATAGTAGGCAAAGATGGCGACTCATCTTCTATACATAGATACAAAATAATAAAATTCTATAAAGCCTGTACAGAATTATTACATATACGAATTTAAATGTAAAATTGTCATTTAGCTATTCTGAGTGACTCAGAAAACGCGTATTTCTACTGACCAGTATGACAGCCATGAACCTCTCGATAGTCCGAAACGCTATCGTCACACTGTCTATCTCATAAATTTTGCTTGCGAGTCGATAACGTTACGGCGCACTTTAAATAGTTTATGCTTACACTACTGAACTCTTTATTTATTTAGAAGCACATTGTTAAAAACATTAGTATTAAAATTATTTAAATTAATATTAGTTATGTGTGTGTGTGTGTGTGTAAATAAATCTACTTACTATTATTTATACACCAAGTTATCGTTCAGTATGAAACAGGGAGGGTTGTAAACGCGTTTTACGGGAAATTGTAAAATTCGCCTGAAAAGTAACTTCTACATTACAGTGCGTCTACTCGTATGCTGTGATAACAAGCTCTTGATTGAATATTTTTATGTTTTACAAGTAGTTGCTTCTCGCTTCGCTTCGGTATATTATACAGGATGTAACATAAGAGGTATGTGAAGCATAAAACTATGAAAATCGTCTATTGTAAGGAACCTATTCCCAAAATTAGAGATTCGAAATGACATAATTATTTATTTATCGAGATTAGTTTTTATGTAATGATATTAAAATGCATGGTTTTTATTATTTAGCACAGGCCACAAGCCTCTTCGATATAAATCAACATTAGTACATAGACAAACAATATTATCTATGCGTGTTTGTTCCATAAATCACGTTGCAGACAAACAGTGCATGCAATTTTGCCAACTTAGCTACTTAATGTACAATAAAAAATAGAAAACCAATTGAAATTGATGTTAATGATGATCCCTATCACAACTAATACTATGAATGCGAAAGTAACAAAGTCTGTTTCGTTGTTTGTTACCTCTTCATGCTTTATTTTCTTAACAAATATTCTTGATATATGTACAAAATAAATAAAGTTAGGAGAACGGTTCTCCGGACATAAGATGCATTTGTAAGTAGTCAACTCGGACAAAGTAGCGGGCGACAGTTAACAATATCCAGACGGCTGTGTTTCCCAAATGGGGTAGCCTGGACTGTAGGATCATTAAGGAGATCCTGAAACCACATTTAGCATAGCTGCGTCAGATATAATCAGTGATAAGCTGCTAGCATATCGCCGGACAAAAAGCCCGAATTCCATAGTCGCATCTTACAACATACACGAAGAGATATAGTTGATGTATACTAGTAATGCCCCGCATCAGCACATATTGATGTTGAGGGAAAATTACTTTAACTCCACTATTCTATTAGTCTCAATATTCTTCTTCTTCTTCTTCAGCCTATTGCAGTCCACTGCTGGACGTAGGCCTCCCCCAGGACACGCCACAAGACTGCCATGTGGGGTATTTGCTCACCACGCTGGGCAGGCGGGTTGGTGACCGCAGTTTGTATTTTTGGACGATGTTGTCAACACGGGAGGCGCTGCTGCCCACCTCCCGGAAACCCTTAATCGCCTCGTACGATACCCGCGGGCAGGCAGGGGTGGTACAAACTCTACTCTGCCGGCATCATGCGGCAAAGTCTCAATATAAGTCCTAACAATTCCCGAGAAACAATAACACTTGTCGAGAAACTCGATACTTGCGCGAGTACATACATAGATATAGTATTACATAGGAAGACAGTTACCTGTATACACTTCTCATGTTTTATTGAGTGTCTAGGTAAGAGCTTTGAAGGCTTGTTAAAAAGGATTGTGCCCAGTTATAAAATTAGGATTTTGTGTATACACATGGTTTGTCCTGAATGACTGACGGATTAAGGCACAGCTTAAACCGCTGATCGTATAGATCAGAAACGTTATGTTACATTAATTAACATTAAATTAATTATATTTTATATTAGGGACGCGCCCCGACTTTGCACGGGTGTAATGCCCTTTCACGTAGGCGGCCGCTATAGAAAAGTGTTATTTTTGTTTTACTTTTTCAGGTTTTTTTAAATTTTATCTCCGTAAGAACCATCCTCCTATTTCAAGGAATATTCTAAAAAAAATATCGAAATCGGTGCAGCTGTTCTCGAGATTCGGATTCGTGCTTAGCAATACATTTAGCGATTCATTTTTATATTATAGAAGATATATTTACATTTTCTAAATTAAGTTTCTTAATACAAACGAGTTCTTCTTCTCGGTAAAACAAAAATAAACAGATTCAAAGTAAATGTAAAAATAAGGGGTATACCCTTTTGCAACACCCTGTATAACAACCAAATTGACTCACAGCTATAAAGCGTATATGGCGACATTACACCACCAGAGTCAATTTTAAACCCTTTTGTGTTTCTTTTCATCTTTATTTATCGGCGTATTGACTAGTCGAGGCCAAAGGGCGGATTTCCATTAAAAAGAGCCTAAGGGCGTTTGTGGGTGCGGGGGAGACGGCTATAGTATTTGAGTATATTTGTATCGAGTGTGAGGGAGACGGGTATATCGAGATAATAAAGTGTGGGATTAGATATCTCGAGAGAGAGGTGATTGTGTTGTGCGAATGCCAAGTTCAAACCAATAATATTATAGTCGCTTAGTAAACACAGTAAAATATTGTAAGTTGGAATGTATAAATATTCACACACTTCATAACATACGAGTATTAACCTAGTCCCACACTAAGATCCCTGAGGTCGCAACTTGTCACTGATCTGAACATGGCTTTCAAATGTTATTCCTGCAGTTCTAGCTACCCAATATCTGGAACACAGCCGTATCTACCTACATATGTACGTATGTATGAATAGTTTAGTTCTTATACAGGATGTTTTTTCGATGCCACCCTGAACGAAGGGTACGTACACTATACATCAAATAAAGTAAGTTTATGCCAAAAAAAATGCTGGGAAACGATGTAATTTTTTTATTTTTTTTATTACTTAATCGGGTGAAATTTATAGTGTCCAGTGTCTATGATAGTTTTTTCATAGACAGATATTAATTATTTCTTGTGAAAAAATCTTGCTACGCGTGTCTATGTGCATTTATGCAGAAAAACGCAGTCTATTTACTCAACTTTAGACCCCAAATGTCTTTGGAACCAGACACTTCCCAGGTATGCTTCCATGGAGAAAAATGATCGTTATGATAAGGAGATTCCGTAGTTTTCGGGAACGTTGACGACCAAAAACTCACCTGTATACTGAGACTTAAAGCTATTATAAGTACGGTAAACATCAGCTAAAACATTCATTCCTTTTAAACTCACTTATCTTTCTTACAAATAGAACTTGACGTTCACACAACAGTCTCGTATTGAACAACAAGCGCTCCCTCGGGCTCTAATCTGGGCCGGCGGAGCCCTAACTCTCGGACATGATTGTACTTACGTTATTTGGTTCACTGTACAAAGTCAAGTACAAACTACACACACTTTACTATAATATAGCAGCTGCATTTCTTTCCATTTCTGTCGAGCTGCATTTTTCTGCATAAATACACATAGACGCGTGCAGCAAGATTTTTTCACTAAAAATAATTAATATCTGTCTATGATAAAACTAGCATAAACACTGGCTACTATAAATTTCGCCCGATCAAGTAATTTTAAAAAAATACATCGTTTCCCAGCATTTTTTAGGAATAAACTTACTTTATTTGATGTATAGAGTACGTACCCTTCGTTAAGGGTGGCAATCGAAAAAACATCCTGTATCAATAGTATCACAAAAGATTTGAAAATAAAAACAATCATTAACAATTTTACTTTACAATACCAACAGTTTTGGCCTGTAACATCTTATGAACTGCTGGTATTAAAGGAAGCGCGATATTCCTTACTAATTATTACAAGTGCGAATTCTGCCACACGCCATACTACTGAACCGGTTGACATTAAATTTGGTACACAGGTTACCTGAGAAAGGACATAAGCTACTTTTTATTCCGGGAAAAATATTTGTATCCCAGATAATTTCGACATTTGTTTTTTTCTGCAGTCCACGCGAACGGAGTCGCGGGCGTCCACTAGTTCGTAATAAATGCGTAAGTATCGATTTTCACACTTATACAATGTTTGATTATGAGATTTAAATGTTTTTGAAATACTGACAGTAAGTTATTTGAAATATACACTATGGAAAACAACTACCCCAAGAAAGCATAGCAAAAATAAAAATCATCTTGTATAAAGCAAAATTTCAAATGTTCACATATTTTATTCTTGTAATCTCAAAAGTACCAGCAGTTCATAAGATGTAAAGAAGTGTGCTCGTTCCTACAAGACGCCCTGGGGCGAGGCCGCGGGCTACAATCCCGGCTCTAGCAACTTATGATGTACTAGTACATGGAAGTAATTGTAAATAGGGGTTTTCATATTTCGAGAGATAATGACGCGTTTTTTTAAAATAAATTTCCATCTTTCAAAGGAACTGTTTACCTGTAGTTTGAACACACTTATTTTAAAATGAACATTCCAACAAAAATAACCGCAAAAAACCTTTTGTTTTCTGTATTGAGTGACTGATTGCGATCTGCGACGGCAAAGGAATTTAATCATACAGCCTTTATTTTTATTTTTGGAAAAAATCTTGGGAAACTACGGTCGTGACTACTGCAGCCATACATACACTGCTGTGTTTCCAAAATGAGGTAGCCAGAAATGCAGAATCACGAAGGAGATCTTACAGACAGATTTAGCATAGCGGAGATGTAAAAGATCAGTGACAAGCCCATCGCTTGCCCAAAAAAAAAAAGCCCAAAGCCCATGTACCAAAAAATTTTTTTTGTGTGTACAATAAAGAATTTTATTATTATTATTATCGCTTGAGACAAAGCTCCTTAGTCGACTCTTATGGCATGCACGGAAGAAGATGCAGCATTTTCTAGTGACGCCCCGCATCAACGCAGGAACATTGTATACATTGTAGATGATACGAGAAGATATCTTTATTGACAATCATTATGTTGACATAAAACAATTAAAATCTCACATTTTATTAATCAAGCACGTGCTCTCTGTAAATACGAAAGTGTTAATCCGTTTGTGTGTGTGTGTGACACGTGTGACCTATAGAGTCGCGTGCATTGTGGAGGGTTTTATGCAAAAACGACTTATCCCTAAATGAAAAATGAGAATTATTATTTATTTGCTAAAAAATATAGTACAATATAAATATTATTGATATTATATGTCTAGACAATGTCGCATGTTTTTCGCATGCATGTTAGCGCTATTCTATTGTATTATTTAAAAAAAACTAACTGTTGACTGTAGTAATCCCAACTATTTATAAATGCGAAAGTGAGTCCGTTTACATAGTAAGATAGAAGGTACGGAACCATTAGTACACAAGTCCGACTGTCATCGTTATTTTTAAAATATTTTCTTGTTTTATGAAAATGCCGAGGACCTCATTACTATACCTTGCACATATTATACCTTATTGAAATATCTCCGACTTCGTCAATATTTATATTCATAACCTCAAGCCAAGATATTTATTTGAATACAAATCAAGGATGTTGTTTATATTGCTAAACGTATCCCTGTAGACAAAAAATAAATAAAATTTTCAAATAATAAATTATGTGCATACTAATAAACAATAATGAAACGTGGCGTAGAGAAAGAATAACTTACTCCAAGGTATAAAATAAGTGTTAGATAATAATCTCTGACGTTAAATTCGGATTATGCTTGTACTAATACCCATATATAAGGGGCTTAAAGTATAAGTTAAGAGCAACTTTCTTACCAATTACATAAAAATACTAATTGTAAAGGTCTTACATCTATTTGTGTTATGCTAAACGTTGCTGTGGAATATTCTTTATGATCCTACAGTTCTGGCTATACGTATGTATGTAAAGGTCTAATAATATATTTTTTTATTAATCAATGTTTTTCTGTAATTGGTAAGTACTATCTTGCATACCTCCGTCCCAGCTTACACTGGACACTATACATTGCTGGTCGTTAGTATTATATTATAACCCGCATGCTACAGCCATTTAGATGAAAAGATTCGCGAAGGGTGACTCCAGTGTTATCATTGTCAATAAAGGACGATTATTATTGGCACAGGAATAAGGGACTCTCGAAATTGTTCTATTATTTAAGCGTTTGTGGTGTTGAATATGAGAATTTTGTTATACATTGCTGTTTATGTATGTTTTTGTGATCGACGGCTGATTGGCATGGTTGATAGTGATCAAGTGATTGAATACCTACCACGCCAAAGGTCCTGGGTTCGAAATCCGGTTGGTGCAAACATTGATTACAGGTAATTCATTGATGATTTACTCTCTTTAACATCGATTATCTTTACATCGTCGTCGAGTCTCAATGCCTATATCTACATGTTTGTTTTAGTGTCATGGATGTTTCTATTATTTATCTATGTATTTATATACCTTCAGTTGCTTAGTACCCACGACACAAGACCTTAAGGATCTTAGTATGCGACTAGATTAAAAGGTTGTACAGTACTTACGTGAATACTACATAGCCGAATAGGTAGATAGATGTTTTCTTTTATACCAAAAGAAAGGCAAAAACACAACTTTTTTCTGCACCCTAAACACAATTTTATTACAGCCAAATTTTTCCATAAAAAAGTTTATAGCTTTATTCACTGCTCTCCTCACACACATGACATAACCCGATTATCTATCTCTCTCACACATCACACTTATGATAGATGACACAAACTTGTGACTCGCTTTTGTTTTGACACTTTATCAGCATATATGTCAAGCGATATTACACCATATGTCAATGGTAATAAAGTCTTCAACATGTGCAAAGGTGTAATTGTTTTCGATAATGTAGTCGTCCCCTGGAGTTTCACCATTTCACCGTATAGTTCCTTTGGATGATGGCGCTAGTTACTATGTGTATAACTACATTATCGGTGTTACTGCATACCAAAAATGTTAGTTCCGAAATCAGGCATAGGAGTTATTTTATGAAACGTAGATTCGATATGTTTACAAACAAAATGGCGGAGAAATAAAATTGGAAATCCGATATCGTTATACGATTCACGTCGATTTATTATTATGGGCGGTTCTGACATGTTATGGGTTACACTAGAATACATCAGCTGCATCTCCTTCCGTGTATGTCATACGAATCGACTAAGAAACTCAGGGGCGTTCTCTCAGGAGAAGAGCTAGCAATATGCCACCGATGTTATATAAATCTGGTCCCGCTATGATAGACGTGGCTGTGGAATCTCCTTTATGATCCTGCAGTTCCGTCTACCTCACTTTAGGAACCAAGCTGTACCTAACTATAAGCAGAACTTAATAGTGTAAAATAGTGACCCAGTTTCATTGAATAATTTAGCAAATGTCATTTGCATTTTGGCGTAAATACATGCAATAAACAAAATACGTAGATAAACATTAAGTGAAAGTCCAACAACTTCCCGCATTCCCCCGGTAGTTCCCGGGAAATCCCGCAGTCCCGCGGGATCTGTCTGATGAGGCATTTGTCAGGGACTGCAATCGCGACTGGCACAGGGGATGTATTGATAAGGACCCCCGCGGGATTGGCGGGATTGTTATTGCTTTAGGATATGATTTTGACGGACTGGTTTGAGGATTTATGTTAATTATTATTTCACTAGCGACCCGTAGGCTGATTACGTATCTTACAAAAGCAAAGCATAAGCAATGGGATAGCAAAAATTGTGTAACGTTCGCCTTAAAATGTCAAAATTTCTTTGAAATTGATTTTATGTAATACGAATTTGACAAGCGATCAGCGAATTTTGTATAATCTTCGTTATTGCATTGCTTTTGCTAGTTAGGTAATAAGGGGGCCGCCCTGCCTTACACGGATTTAATACTGTTAAGTACAATAAATATAAACCTCTTCTTAAATCACTCTATCTATCTTAAAAAACCGCAAGAAAGAAATATAAATTATAAATTTAGAAATATGTTGCGTAGTTTAAAAGATCTTAGCATACATATGGACAGACAGACAGCGGGACGACTTTATTTAATTTTTATAATACTCGTGTGTAGTGATTATAAAATGCTTCGTCCTAAATGACTGACAAACGGATCAATACTTAGCTTAAACCGCTGATCGTAGATATCTGAAACTTAGAGGGTGTGTTCTTTGTATGACGAAGGCAAAGTTAGCTTCGATGAGAAAGGATTTCCTGAAACCAAAGGTTACGCGGACGAAATCGTGGGTGCCCGACAGTTTAAATGTATTTTAATATTTTTAAGAGAGTAGTAGGTAATTACCCAACAAAATATGGAATAAAACATGAACGTACAGTTCCTATTGTTGTCATAGGTACTACAAGTATATATCGCTGTAAGCAATAGGTCAATAACCCCGCAGCGTGTGTCGCGCTTGTGGGGTTGAAATCTAAAAACAGATGTTTTTCTTCATGGGAGCAATATGTGCATACATTATTGCTATTATTGTAATACATACTTACATAGAAGGTGTAAGATTTAATTATTTTGTCCCTTTAGTCGTATTTTGATCACAGTGGCTCGCTGTCTGTACATAGAAGACATATTAGAAAAAATATTATAGGAGACCTTTATCAACGCAATAGTATCCAGAAGAATGATTTTTGAATTTTTTTTTCTGTTTGTCCGTTTGTCTATTTGTCTGTGCGTTTGTGCACGCTAATCTGAGAAACGGCTGATCCGATTTCGATGCAGTTTTCAGGAATATATTGTGACAGGTCCCACTTAACATAAATGCTACTTTTTATCCCGGGAAAATGTTTTTATGCCGGATAATTTCGACATTTTGTTTTTTTTTTTTGTAATCCACAGTACAATAATAAGTTCTTTAGAATTCACGATCAAGCACACATTTGAAGCAACTTTAAGTCAGTCATATTGCCCTAATTGATATTTATTTATCTTCTCCTGTATGAGTGACCCTAACCGCCTGTTTAAAAGAATATGGACAATTTTTATAGTCGTTTTTTGTATTAAATCTCATTTTTAGAGTGACAGATAAAAAAATAGTACTTATCATTATTTTACATTGTTCCTGTACAATTACGAACACATGCTTTCCGAGGCAAGAGCTAATTGAAAAATTATTAAACATCTAAACTCATACAACAAATTTTTGTTTAGTGATATCGAACCTAACGCCTTCCGTCTGGAAGAAGCACATCTAATTCATTGAGTTACCGGTGATAACCTATTACCGACGAGTAAGCTAAGAGCCGATTTTGTCCAACAGTCAGTGTTAAAACTATAATTTCTGTATCCCCCTATTTAAAATGCTCGCTCCTTTCTTCGTTGCCGGACGCGGGCCCAGTGAGCTTTCGCCCGGCCACGCTGTCAGTTTCCCAACGACCGCGGTGCCAAACCCTTGCTCGACAAGTGAATTTTCGTGTGTGACAAACTGACCCTACCCAAAAGGAGTGCCCCTAAACCTAAAAGTGGACTATAGTGAAGTAAAAAACCCTAGAACGAGAGATTTCGCGCGGAAGAAGAAAGAAGAGAAAACACCCAGGTTTGACATTACTTCTGTTTTCACTTTGACGCGACGCGACCCCCTAAATCCCTAAACATTTAATTTTTCTTGGCCCAGCCCTTTCTCTAAACAGTCAGATAGTCTATCTGAAGAATAAAGTTGATGCTGTCTCTATTCCGATCAAGGTTTAGAGAGAGACAGCATCAACTTTATCGGCCTTAAGAAGGACAAATGCATCAACTGGAAATGTTAAAGTAAAGTCACATGTAAAACATAACTTCCCAACCTGTCAACGCGATATCTTTTCACTCAATACTACCACATAATTCACTTTTCAAACACACAAAAACCTACCTTACTCTCCGCATTATAAGGGTTAATAATTCCACCCCTATTTCGAAATTCTTAGAAACTCGGTAATTTCTTCCCTTACGAGACAAGAGGGTATTTTTATTGAGCATTTTAAATTCGAGTCCAATTTAGGGATGCTCGGAATAGGGGTGGATATGTGAATTAGTTGCGGGGTGGTTACTACCCTTATAGAGTATAATTGCTTTTTTCAAAGCAATTTCTTTTCTTCCTGTTTTCTGAATTTATCTCTACTTGGAACTGGCTTTACAAAAATACATCAACTGCATCTCTTTATGTCGTAAGAGTCGACCAAGGAACTCGTTCTCTCAGGTGATGAGGAAGCAACTTGTCACTGATCATTTATATCTGTCCCCGTTATGCTGAACGTGGCTGAGGAAACACAACCGTGGCGTAATAGCGTAGCCAGAACCGCAGAATCATTAACGAGATCCCAAAGGCACGTCTAGCAGATCAGGTACATATGTTAAAAATCAGTGACAAGTTGCTAACTTATCGCCTGAGAGATATGTATATTATGTGTGTGTGTATGTTATAAATCTCCGTGGTCCAATCTCAGCATAATATCCACGTGAAAAATGTGCGATCAGATAACCGAACGCGGACAAAAGGGACAAAGACGGGCTAACAATACGGGGAGACAAATTACGACGACAGTGGCGCCGCCGTGCCAGACAGGTGACTAAAGGAGTGTTGGTAACGTGAAGTAGATACGAAAAGAGATGTGATTTTATCTATCTTAGTTAAATACATAACAAAAAGTATGTATTTAAGTAACTTAATTTACACACTTAGGTATTTATTTAGCCATTTCGATTCTATAGTCAGGTTTATATAGTGCAATCAAAGCGAAATGTCATGAAAATACTATAATGTGCACTGTAAAGATTCCACATATTTTGGGACTCGCATCACATGTTTATTTTTCGAGATAGCATGGAGAATTCCTAAGCTACTCAGAAATGTTCTTTACAAACTTAATAAATAAAATTGGTGATTTCGAGTTAAAAAAAATTTAAGCTTTTGTTTTAACAGTCCCTTTCTTAAAATACATAGACGCGTCGCGACATATAGAAATGACCGCTTTTCTGTGTTTCATATAAAAGGCATAGTCACTTACGCAATTCTTAAGTTGTGACTCAATTTCCAAAAGCCATAATTTTTAGGACCTCCACTTGTATAGACTCCATGGTCGATACTGCTGCCGCAGCGGTATACCTAGGTACTAATATGATTAGTTCAGACAGCAGCGCCGCCTGGCGGCAGACGCTTGTCTCTGCTATTGACAGTTTGGACAAGGTGTTGTTTTGCAACAACAGCCTTTTATCGGTCTGTGCGTTTGACTAGTTTGTGGAGGTTTGATCATTTTGATTTTAGTTGGTATTGGGTTATACAGGTTGTAACAAAAAGGGTATGTTAAGCGAAAATCTATGTAAATAGCCCACTATAGAGAACCTATCTACAAAATTTGAGACCCGAAATCACATGTTTATTTTTCCCGATAGTATGGAGAATTTTTAAATATCTCAGGAATTTTCATACAATCTTGAAAAATAAAGATGTGATTTCGAGTCTCAAATTTTGTAGATAGGTTCTCTATAGTGGGTTATTTAAATAGCTTTTCGCTTAACATACTCTTTTTGTTACATCCTGTATATAGAGTTTTTAATTATTTTTTTTCACACAAGCATTTGAATTTCTTTCAACCAAATAAAGGGCTGACATGTTCACACCGTGATCAAACCCCTAAAATATTAGAAAAAGAATACTGAACATTTTGATTCTAACCTCAAATTTTACTGGAAGTACTTAATTAGGTAGGTACTTCATCTCACATAACAATAAATAAAGATTGATTTTTCCTATCTGAAGGTTAAAGAAGATAGGCAGGAACCCATACATTAGATTGAAGCGTTTTGAGATGCTACGGCCACGTTTAATAGAACCACGGTACAGATACGATCAAATAAGCAGAGTAGGATTGGCTACTGGCTACAGATGCAGTGCAAAGTAAATGAACTCAATATAACTGTCTGTCTGTCTGCTCAAGTCTAAACAAGTTTAGTATTCCGTTTGCATCGCGTGCAGTCGGCGTGGACTGTGGGATAACTATGTTAGAGGAGAATAGTAGTACTCTACTACAAATTAGGCAGTTTTGGAGTAAACGAGCAAGTGTAGCAAGAGAAAGACGGACGGAGCCAAAATTCTATTCTCACATTCTTCGAGAAATGTTCGTTTTGCGAACGTCGGCTATAAAAATGGCGTAGATTCCGCCAATCGTAGGGACCCGAAATTTGTATTTTTGTATGACATACTCGTACGTATCTGTTGTCTCTTTTTGTATTTTTTTATTTTGTGTTTTGTGTGTTTATTTTGTGTGTTTTATTGTGCTACCTGTTTTGTAACTATAAGGTTAACGGGTAAAGAATGCTAAGTATATAAAATTAAGTTCGCCTGGGTACAATACCTAATGAATTTTCTATCAATCTACTCGTATCCGGTAAGAAAGGATTTCTCGAAATTCCCGCGAGAACGGAAATTCTTAAGTTTACACGGACGAAGTCGTGGACGGTGCAATTCTTAATAAAGCTATGGTACGAGTATTGCTATGGTATTCTTAAGCAGAAGCTGCATTTCCTAAAACGTTCTACTATTATCCTGTACTACGGTCTAATAGAACGCGTTGTGAAGTTGTTCAACTTATAATGAAGCTCGAGTTAACCATCTCGAGTGTAGTTTTATGAGTAATATCATACCATGTTATATCGTATTATATCATGTTGTATCGTTTATCTTTGGCAATATGAGTTTCGAAAGAAAGCATATTGAGCCGACCAAATTAATAATGAGATAGGGGCAGGAAGATGATGATGATCATGTATGTTATACCGTGTTATATTCTGTTTTGATGTGGGGCTAAGATCAGCTATGTCTCATTATTCCGGAAACGGGCGTTTTCTCAAGCGATGACCTTACAACTTTGTCATTGAACATTACATCGGAGTTTTGGTCATCTCTCTTTAACAACTCGTCACTGAACATGTAGATCTTATACCCATGGTAAACGTGGCTCTGGTATTTTTACAAGCTTTTATTTTTACATTAAGCAGTTCGGACTACCCCACTTCGAGTATATAGCTGTCTTTCTATATATGTATGTACAATAAAGAATAAGAATAAGGTTTCTCAACTATACCCTTAAAAATTGGTCAGTAGTGGCACCATGTGGTTCTATCGGCCCTTAGTGCTCTGCCTACCCCGTAAGGGATAAAGGCGTGATTATATGTATGTGTCGTGGCCATATCGTAGAATTGATCATTTCATGAAATGGTCGAGCATTTCATGAAATGGTCGCATTTCATAAAAAGTTCAACTGTCTATTGGCCACATCATGATATGGTTTGGGCAGATCGATGATTAAAAATCGTTTCTCGATATGGGCAACTAAACGCCCGATCATTTCATGAAGTGGTCAAGATTATTGATCATATCGTAAAATAGTTACATGAATCACCGGTAGAGGCGCTGCGCGCGTTTTATTTATGTGTGAAGATGGCGGATTTTTCTTTTTAGGTTATAAAACAAATTAAAGAGAGTAGGGTGACTACGCAGAAGAAGTTCACGGATAGTGTGTTATATTGTATAATGTATATTAGACTTAATGGTGGTTTATAATAATATTGTTAAACAAAAACCTTAGATTACGATAGGTTAGGTTAGGTTAGGTTAGACTATGACAAATGACGCACGAGCCGAGCGAGCGGAGCGAGCGTGCCCAGGCAGCGTCCGGCGATGTGCCAGATGCGAATCGCTTTTGTAAAGTCTTTTATGTTTTTAAATATTATATTGTGAAAATATCACATAAATAATAGCAAAAAAAATCATACCATCATACCTTATGGTATACTTATATATGGTGTAAGCTCTTACCACATTCGGATTTTATGGACACCCTGTTAATACGATTTGGCCAAACGTGGATGACAAAATCGTGAAATGTAGACGATTTAACGATCTGGTCAAATTGAATTGGCCACTTCATGAAATGCGACCACTTCATGAAATGCTCGACCATTTCATGAAATGATCAATTTAACAATATGGCCACGACATATGTATTATACTCGTATGTAATAAGGTTTTCCATCAACTCGATCTTTTTAATCTAAACTAGTTACTATTGGTTTCTATTGTCAAATGTCTCTCTAATCTTTCTCGAAAGGGGTCTTGATTCACCCCACGAGGGTGTGCCGACGTGTCGGGGGTGACAAGTGGCCGAAATCAGGGGGACAATTCCGGTAACTAAGCCGAAACGCAATAGACAACAAAACGCTGTGCGAAGCAATAATTTTAGTTTAGTACGTGAAGTAGTCAGACACCTTTCTGACTGTCATGACCACGTTTGTTTTTATTTCATCATGCTTGCGATCGTTGCGTGCTAAGATAATGTATTGGGTTAACTGATAGAAAATGCTTTATTTATAGCATTAAGTTCGACTATGTACAAAAAATATTCGTGCAATAAAGTATTTTATTATACCTAATTAATTACGCAAGCGGTGAGTAAATACCTATATTGTTACGTACTGAATTTCGTTAACTGTCCGTTAACAGTGACGTTTCGGCTGAAATATTTACCAGAATTTGCTCACCCAGATGTTCTAAACGACGTATTAAACCCCAGACACCACTTATGCGCGCTGAATTATTGAGTGTGTCCGATTGTGCGCACGTTTACTTGTTAAATAACAGATAACTGGTTGAATAGCTTTACATTGGCTACACCATCGGCGGTGCATTGTCTCAGTTCTTTAGTCGACTCTTACGAAGTGCACGGAAGGAAATGCAGCTGATGCATTCTAATGAAACCCAGCATCAGCACATTATTATATATATTTATGTAACTAAAATAAGATACATTTTCTTTTATTTAGATACGCCACATCCTTTAACAAATCTACTTTATACATGCAACACATATAATCCCGACACATTTGTCTCCTCTTGCGTATTCTAATAGTTCTAAGTTCATTGGCCTGGGCACAGATTAAAATCCCGCAATTTCAAATAAAGCACGGAATGCGTTATGTGGTAACTCCTACACCATCTGCTGTTCTGGTGACCCTCTTCAAAATGTCCGCCATATTTACAACAAAACCGCATATAAAGTTAGACAGTGTTTCAAATGATATTTGACAGCAAAATGTATGTAATATCTGTCAAGGCAATATTTAGCTTAAACAATATTCAAATTGTTTTGTAATTACACGGTGAGAGATTAAAAAAATTATTACAGATCGGCACTATTTAAAATGTGTATTATAACCATTTATTTGAAGTAATGTAACTATACATAGCATTTCACTTAATATAAACAATCTAATCCCCTTTCTGTTACACCCTGTGTATTGATTTCTCCGATAAACATGTTGAAACTGTACCCCAGTACATTACTATCATACAACAAGCGTTTATTTCGTCACAAAACGTTTATATCAAAAACTTTATTTGAAGGAAATAATTAGACTTAACTCCGCGACACCCCTCTCCCCCCCCCCTCGCGCCACTCATCATAAAGTAAGAGCACAGAGGATGTCTTAACGTTTGTTCATTAAAAATAACATGGCTGTCCTATGGGTTTGTATGCAACGTCTATAGGGGTGTCTATGGACGTGGCGTGCCCTGGGAGAGGCCTATGTCCAGCAGTGGACGGAAATAGGCTGATATATGTCTGTGTGTGTGTGTTTTGTACAAATTTTTTTTCAAAATGCGTATTTTTGTGCTACAGTAGCATTTCCTAAGTAACCGGGTTAGCTGGTAAAGAATGCTACTGTTGACATTCAGTTTGTATGCCGTCGAAGTAGGTACTAAGAGGTAATATTTGTCCACTATTACTCAAACTACTCGTACCTATCAATTTTGTAATGCCTACCGTAATTTTATTCAATACAAATTTAATTTCTGTATATATTCCCTAGACGGTATTGAAGGCTTCCACACTTTATCGATTCCACGTCTCTGCGATGATGGTCCGCCACCAGGTCTGCTCTGATCGACCACGATTACGCTTTTCTTGGGGCTTCCAGTCTAGGTCTTGCGTTGGTAACATAATAATATACTCTGTGGCTTGAGGTTATGATAAGCCAGTCACAACGTATAGACTATACTATCGTCTCCTCTCAGTCCCTCCTCCGTGCTCCCTCTCACGTGACTCAACAAGTCACTCTCAACTCCGATGACTCAAAGTTGCCAACTCATTACATACCGTACTTACATCACCAACGATGTGCAAAGATAAATAGACATGCTCAGACATCTATGAGATCAAAATTTGGTTGCCGAAAAATTTTCGAATCAATTTCCACTTTTTCAGACTATTCCAAACTGAAAAAAAACGGAATATCTTTCAATTATGTTTTATTTATGTCAAGTAATTTAATTTCATTCATATTTAAAATTATTAAAATCAGAGGTACAAGGTACTATCCGTAAATTCGACATCAGTAAAGACAAGAAAAAAACGAAAATCAGTTAATATTTCAATATGTTGGCTTAATTTAAATATTAAGTTGGTAGCTCCATCCCTGGGAGACGAGACACTTTCTTACCATTCTTGATATTCAATATCGGTTAAAGGTACTTTTGAGAAAGCATTCTCTAGACATTATCCAAAAGCTCAAAGAAAATCCAGCAAACCCACTCCTATAGATACTGTATACTCTTAAGGGAGTTTACACATAGACAATGTAACAAACTTACAAGTTATTATATATTACAAAATTATTAATAAAGAAATTGAAAAAATTCCTCACCCGGGTGGGAATCGAACCCACGACCTCTGCAGTGCTCTTACCACTGAGCTACCGGGTCAATTACAAGTGACAGCGAAAGTCGCAGGTATCGAAACATTTGCTCCAATAGAAAACGTTTATTTTGCGTATTCGTTAAAATATCTCGTGAGCGATTAAGTCCAACCGATATTGGTCGGTATGTTGCTATAACTTGATTGATGTAACGGGATATCTACACTAATTTTATATCGATGTAATAATAAGCGCGGAGTGAGGGGCGGTGTATTCGGGAGGAGGGAGGGGGTGATCGCTTCCTTCCTCCGGTTATTGTATCTGGTCCAGCGAAGACTTCGAAGCCGTGTTAATATATTAATGGTCGATATGTTGACGGCTAATTGTGTTAATTCGGCATTCTACTACATATATGTATAATAATGTATGCATTGTAGTTACAGTGATAGGCCAAAGGTTAAGAGGTGCGCCTTTCAGTCGGAAAATATATGTTCAATTCCAGTCACTGAATATATTTCAGGTAAGCATTTGAATATATCCAAATTGTCGCTTAACTATACACGAGGAGGATTAGCAACCGGCCGCAAAACAATTGCCAAATCCTTGGCAATATGAGTTTATGAAATACACCATATTGCGTAGTAGGAAAATGATGATATTATAGATAAAACAAAGTCGCTTCCCGCTATCTGTCTGTCCCTGTGTATGCTTCTTTAAAACTATATCCCACCAGATCTTTTAAACTATTTCCTAGCTATGTGACTACAGATGCGTGTGATGATAGTGGAAAATGTTGAGGATAATAAAACGAGTAGGACTTAAATTAATACACCTCATTTTAGCAGCCATCGACTCAAATAATTTAATCGACTGAACAAATTAATAAATCAAAGCTAACCCTTGAAATAACTTCGAACTGAAATAGTCAAGGTCAAAAGTATTTAACCCTTTAGATTATTTTAAGTTTGACCTGTTTGGAGACGTTATATAAATAATAAAATAAGATAGATAAACTCACACGGCTGTCTTCCCGAAATGGGGTAGCCAGAACTGCAGGATCATAAAGGAAATCTCACAGACACATTTAGCATACGGAGACAGATGTCACAGATTTCTAAAAACTATTCTTATATTATCAACTAGCGACCCGCCCCGGCTTCGCATGGGTGCAATACTGACACTATACATTTATAAACCTTCCTTTTGAATCACTCTATCTATTTAAAAAACAGCATTAAAATCCGTTCCCTTGTTTGAAATATTTAAGCATACCTACATAGGGACGGACAGACAGCGGCAAGCGACTTTGTTTTATAAAAGATCTGAGGGACATTTTAGAAATTTATATCTATTTTTAAAACAACCCAAGCCAAAAGGATTTTAGTTATTTAATGTAACATTAAAAAAGGTCGCATTCTCGCATCGCATAGTAAAAGGTCGTATCTGCACCCGTATTAAGTACGTTTCTAGCAAAACCAATGCTATGTCGAAAATTTTATAATATTCTCTGTCACATTGCTACTGCTTTGCTTTTGCAAGATACGTAAACAGTCTAATAGTTTCTCTTTGAAAGTTGTCTATGATTGCAATAAGGAGTTTTCACATTCCTGATTCAAGGATAACCCCATAATGGTTATGTTATATTGTATGACAACCTGACGCCCGCGACTTTGTTCGCATGGACTACATAATGAAATATATGTATTCCTTGTGTCCTTCTCTGTATTCCCAATTATATGTATAGAAAATTTAAAGAAAATTTATCAAGTTAATTAAGCGTAAAGAGGTAACAAACGAACAAAAAAACCTACTTTTGCTTTTATAATACTCGTTAAAATATCAAACACATGTATGTAACTACATCTAAAATATTCAGAATTTTATTTATAACATTAATATAGGATGTATTTACTTAGTATAATAAAACATTGAAAAAGTCGACGTAATATACTAGCTGTTTCCTCTGACTCCGGTCGCTACAGGAAAAGGCCGTAAAGTCGCCGGTAATTTCCGAGGAGGTAATATATCCTCGGGGGTAAAATATCGACTCCTGTTCGCAGCATCTTTTCTATACAAAACCTATGGTGAGACCGAGCTAGATAAGTAAGGGAGAAAATTCATAGCTGTAGCTTAGACATATTTATATGTAGGTAATTGGTTTCTTCGACGACTATAGTTTTGAGGATTTTTTGTATTTGAACAGATAGTCATTCATAAATTTATAGATCTAGGACCTGGCTAGTTTCTACTAGCCATAGGTAATCATAGATGGATGATATTATAGATCATCCATACATATTTATTAAATGCTTTCTGAAAATGACATATTAGATAAAACTATGGATCAATGCACAGCCTAATTCGTTGATTTTAGAATCCTGAAACTTGGAGGGTGTGTTCTTGTACGACAGGCATCCGATGAGAAAGGATTTTCCAAACGAAAACTAACGGGAAAGTTAATACTGACGAAGTCGCGGGCGTCAACTACATTATTATTAAAATTTATTTACGTTTCATGTTGATAATTATATATTTAATTAGAAATAGAAACTAAGGTCCCATAACGTCCGATGTACTAAGTTGTGAGACGTAATTAACGTCGGGGTACAAAGACGTCCGATGTACTAAGTAAGCTATAAGACTTCCTAACACGTCCAAGGCACTAAGACGTCCAAGATATAATACGTCCGAGATAATACGAGGACCAAGGTACAAGACGTTTAAAAAAGTTGAAAGAGTCGAGCTGAACAACCAATTAATATTTATTATGGATTATGTTGAGACATAAGATAATATCTAATAATGCCCATACAACGAGTTCTCTAAGATATCGTCAGAAGTTTCTTTATTAGTTGTTTGTTTGTTTATTATCATCATAAACAGAACATTAAAAAACTTGGGGAAAGAAAATATTAAAAGTTTGCTTAGTGAGAGTTTTTATATGTTTGCATGTTCGAAAATGCGGTGGAAAGGAAATAAATTATTTGAGTACCTATGAGGTTATAAGTTTAGAATGCAAATAAAATAAATAAACTGTTAAATAAGTAGTATAGAACAGAATCATAATTGTAGTTTTGATTAAAACCATTAGCATGGCTGCATCTCCTTCCGTGCATGTCGTAAGAGTAAGAACTCAGGCGTGTCACCGATCTATTACATCAGCAGCCCTATTGGTTATCTTTTAGAGTTTTTAGACAGTTCATTCATTAAAACTTAATTAACTGGAAGTGACATGTATGCGTGTGTTGGGAAATTTTCTTTCGACAAGGCATTATGTCACTTCCATTTGTTAAGTTTCTTAATTTACTTTGAAATAAGAGTTATTTCTCAATGGTCAAGTGTGATTAAAGTTTGAATCGGCCATTGACGATAATTATGAGGAAAAACCATTCAAACCTCGATAAGTGTTTTTTTATTAAGTACATTATACTTACGTGCATACCTACATATATAGGTACATATACATACACACACGTGTGTGTTTCCAAAAATTTAATATTTTCAAGTAGGTAAATATAAAAATTGAATAGAATTCCCTACGTTCATTTTGGTATTTTTACGATCAGTTTATTATTTGACGACAGAGGACCTCTCGGAGGGAACGAAGGGTCTTTCTTGTTACAATTTAATAATCATTTCAAATGTCAACACACAACCACACAACACACGTGTCGTTATAATCTTATGGGATCTCATCATGGCGTCATGTATGAGGACGAAATTATATTATTTTAACTTCCTAGTAAGTACTAATAAATTATCCTACTATATTCATGTTGTTACCTACGCTTTCCTTTGTGCTTTAGGTAGATTTCTATATTTTCGTACCAGTTTTAATTTATGATACCTAAACGTTTTAAGATCGTCATTATAAAGCACAAGATTACGATTAAAGTTATCGAATCGAAAAACCATTGCGACGAAAGTTACTATGTATCTTCGTTATGATTATGTTCGGTACTACATATATAACATAATTTGAAATAATTTTCATGAAAACAGCAGAATTTCCTAAACGTGTCAGCAAAACATGTAAGTAGTCTATGGACAGATTTCACATAAGGCAAATAGTACTCATATACTATTTGATGACTTTTATTGCTTTATTTCTAAATGATATTGTATTAGGCGTTACAATTCGGAAGTTCTGTGGAGGGTGTAGGGCCCGGTTGTGGATGCACCCATAGTGAGTGCTTATTTCTCAAAAATTTTATCAAGGTGGAGACAGCATCAATTTTATCTTTTAATATTCCTATAATGCCTTTGGAAAATAACCCCTAAATAATATCAAATGTAGCCATCTTAAACAAAACTTAGCCTACGTAATGTCGCCTATCACCATCCAAACTGCAACATACCGGATTACGGCCAGAAAAATATTTCCTTTCATTTATCTTCCCGCAAATTTTCCTTTTTTCTCAGCACATAATAAAATTTCACGCAAATATATACTTTAACCTCAATTTAAATTGCAAAGCTTCACTAAATTAGCTAGATAACTCAATAAATGTAATGAAAATAAAGAGGCTTACATTGGTAGTGATCCACAGACAAGTAAACACGCGGCAAACACTCACTGCACACGTGACGCGCGCTCAGCACGATGTCCGCGACACTACTGAAATGTGGTCGACCCCCTCTCCCCTCGGCTACTGAATAACGCGGTACAATGACGGTAGTATAAAGTAGAGGGACAAGAGGGTCTTGGTGTTTTGTAGGCGATGGGCTGACCACCTGTCACTACTGACCGAACTTGTACATCTCAACTATACCCTCAAAATTGGTCAGAAGTGGCACCATGTGGTTGTATCGGCCCTTAGTGCTCTGTCTACCCCGTAAGGGATAAAGGCGTGATTATATGTATGTAGTATAAAGTTCTGGAATTCTGCATGATGTTGAGTACGTTCCATAGAATCAGATTATTTAAGAGTGTACAGTCGAACGGAACAATACGAAAATTTCAATTAAATAATCTAAATTGGATGAACTGTTTTACCTTTTCTGTGATATGTCTTTTTTTATTTGTAAGCTCGCCTTTGTACAATATTTTTTTTTGTAATTGTGTTATTTTTTATCTATGTGTGTGTACAATAAAGAATATGAATATGAACTGTACCGACAGATCGTAACGTGTATACGCTCGTTCAGTTTTTGTGTTCAGTTTTGTCGTCGGTCGCAGTTCGGATGGACGTGCACACGCGTCATAGCGTCTCGCATTATGACGTTTAGACATCGGATAGGTATTCATTCAGACTATATACTTCTTTCCATACACTATGTATTCCCCACCCCACGTCTAATTCCCCTCCCCCTACCCGCGCAGGAAGCTCTGAATCGCTCCTCATCCTTGATCCCGCACTTTGTAATTTAGAATCGAAATTTTTGCGAAAATAAACATCGACATTTATTTTGATCGCGTTTGAAACTGTTATTGGGGAGCTGGTGTTTTGTGAAAACATTTTTTTTGTACATACATACACATGGATACATGTATTATAGAAATGTGGTAACAAGAACTGCTGGTTAATGATCATGGACAAGTTGCTAGCTTCTTCCTGAATTACTTAGGCGTATTAGTATGTTGTAAATTTACGTTTTACTCGTTTTCAGTGGGAATTACGGAAGATCCTTTTTAAGAACTCTAATTAACCGTTGACAATAAACTTATTTAAATAATTAATTTAATTAAGTATGTATTTTATTTACGATCTGTTATGGCATATCATGTATGGAGAATTCTTAAAACTCGCAGGAATGTTCAAATAAATATGAAAATTAAACATGTATGTGATCAATATGATACAATGGGTTATATTCATAGCTTTTCGGCTAACATACACCTCTTACATCATAGTAGTAGAAGTATGTAGGTACCTACTTAGCAATATAGTATAGAAATATTTCGTAGCATTGCTACACAACCGTAGTAACCGTAGCAATCGTAGCAGATTCGTAGCAACTTTTATTTACCCAGCAACAAAAACAAAGTAATGCTGTTATGTTACCAACACAAGACAAATATAAAGTTGAAACAAACTGACATAACTTACCTACTTCACTACAAATGTATTGCTGAAACGCAAACTTTAAAGATACGGAGAGAAGTTTAAAATAAAATGTTCGAGTGTAAGACATTGTTGGAGTTATTTGAGAAGGTAGAAACTCAACACTGAGTATCATTTAAAAAATACACAGGGGAGTTGTCATTTCAAAGTGTGTAACTTGTTCATTGTCTGTTCAATACTAGAGATCAAAAAGAATCTCGAAACAATTTAAAATTTAATAGGATGCAACAAATACCTTAAGAACTGTTACTGAAATTGGCGGATAGTCTGTCTACCGACAAATGAGGCAGTAATATCATACATACTTATATACATTGTGCCCTATGTTGATGCGTTTCACTAAATTATATCTGCTACATCTCTTTCCGTGCATGTCATATATAAGAGTCTATCTACATACATACATATACAGTGTGTCCGGGATAGAGTTAGCGATATTTTAAGGGCACGTTGTACACTTCATTTTATCGATAGAAAAAAGCGGGTGGGGCTGTGTCGGGGCACACGGCCGTTGGTTTTAACGTGAAACGTCTATGTTAGCGAATCGCTTTTAAAGTAAAAGATTGAAATGAAAACAAGATGGACGCTGTTTTAAGTATTTTAATAAAAAAAGAACAGGTACGTAATAGAAACATAAAATACATAGCAAATGTTTATATATTTATTGTCACTTTCTGGTTATTTTAAATAGCAGCCGCCCACGACTTCGTCCGCGTGAGGGGGCGTTGTACCCGTGCGAAGCCGGGCAGGTTGTTGTATAGACTGTAGCCTTCCTTGGTAAATGGGCTATCTAACACTGAAAGAATTTTTCAAATCAGACCAGTAGTTCCTGAGATTAGCGCGTTCAAACAAACAAACAAACAAACAAACTCTTCAGCTTTATAATATTAGTATAGATATAAATACTGTCCAAATTACACTTATTTTTGTATAAATCAATCGGTTCAAATAAACTTGACAAACACACGAAAGAATCACCACGCTATAAAGTCGGAGTCACGAGTTACACTGAATAGAAACAAGCGTGAGCGCCGGTTTCGCACAGTTATCGCAGTATCCCTCCCCCGCCGCCCCGCTTGACCCCGACACGAACTCAATGTCATAACAGCGAGCTGACTATATAAGTGAAATATTTACACCACATTTTTGTTTCTAAGACCAATAGTTTTTTAATTATTAAGGTACGATGATATAGACCTTTTCGTTACGGTCCAGTTTTTAAACCTGGTACCCGTATGTGTCGGCGCGATTTTAAAGACATTTCACGTCAAAAACCCCTATTACAAAACAACGCCTAATTAATTACTCTGAGTCACATAGTTTTGTATTTATTGTTATTTGAAATTGTTAGATCCCACATGAAGGTATTTTTATCGTGTCGACACGTCCTTAAAATATTGCTAATTCTATCCCGGACACACTGTATATACACCTGGTTGTATTTTCGAAGTAGGGTACCCAAAACTGCACGATCAAAAAGTAAACTACAGCAACGGTCAGCGTAGCGGGGACAGATGTTAATGTTTATGATAAGTTGTTACCTTATCATTGTGATAACGCCCGAATCCCTAAGTCGCCTCTTACGATATGCACGGAAGGAGATGCAGCTGATGTATTCTAGTGAAGCCCCGCATCAGCAGAGGACATAAACAGTAGTAAACAAGTAGTATAATAAATAATACCGTAAGTACCTACACACAAGTACAAGGCCGTAGTCGACTGACCACGGATTAGTTTCGGACCTGTGTCTCCACACCGGCCAAGGAGATGAACCGATATAGAGAAGCTATTTAAATTACAATACAAAAGAGACTCTGGCACTCGCTCAAATATTGTATGACACATTTTCGACAGTTGTTTTCTTACAAACATATAGGGTGTATTCCTGAAATGAGGTAACCAGAACTGCAGGATCATAAGGGAGATGTTTCAGCCACGCTTAGCATAGCGGGGACAGATGTTAATTCAATTTTCAATTCAAATTCTTTAATTTGAAGAACAAAGATCTATGATGGGTTAGTTGTAAGGAATGCCTATTATCTTACAGAATAACAATTATTTATGTATTGATAATAATTTCTTGTGATATTTAAATAATGTCATACTTTATGCGGTAAACACGGTATGTGAAAAAAAATCTCTTGCAGAGATCAGAACGCCTTTGTATGCATTTGTACTAACTGTTGTGTTGTGTATAATAGAGAATAAGTGTTTTTTTTAAATAAAATGGTCTCTACTTTATTAAATGCTGTGGAAATACTGACATTCTTTAAAACTTGTCCAACAAAACAGTTCCACTCTATAGTAAACCTATCTCTCGTCCTCGCACTATACAAAGCCTGCTGCGTTCAAGAGCGCGTCGGAAGCGACATTATTATGCTAATGTGAGCAGCAATGTATGCGCTGTCGACACTAACTCAGCATAGATTATGATATAGAAGGGTTACAGCATATTCTCCTATATAAGTACTTTTTTTATAAAAAAGAAATATAAAAAAATACCTAAGTTTTATAATTACGAGTAGGAGTTGAATTGGTGTTGAACGCAAAGTTAGTTATTGATTTTGTTTATGACATGTGCTCGTAGGTACTTAAATTGACTTGTTTTAGGGCCGATTTTTGGAAAATTGGGAAAATCGGCCTTTTATCTTATTATATTGTCGCGGGCCTTACCTTATGCGTTCCTATGCTGATGCGGCGCACTACAAGACATCAGCTGCATTTCCTTCCGTGCATGTCGTAAGGGTAGACTAAGGGGCGTAACTCTCAAGCAATGAAATAACAACGTTTCACTGGATCATTTACATCTGCCCCGCTATGTTCTACGTGGATCTAGGATCTAATTCGTGATTTTGCAGTTCTGGCTACTTTGGGAACACAGCCGTATGTATGTATTCAGCCACAAACCCAGATAGTATGTTTTTTTTCCTTTCTATTATTAAAACTTTTGGGTAACAGACAGATACTATGACGCCATTACCGTTATTAAATAACTTGTGACAGTATCCGATGATTTTTGACTAATAGTCTCTCAAAAAGTTTTGATTAAACTGACAATGGAAGGGAAAATGAGGAATTATAAAAGAATCGAGTGCCGAGTGTCGAGAGCGCTAATGAAATGTGCTTGATTAATAGCAGGCAAGGAAGGAGAGAAAATACGGTGTATTTTAATTATAATGTTGCGTATAACTAAACTAAGTTTACTCAAACAATCTTCCTGAAACTTTGCAACGATATGTAAAATAGATAATTAAAGTAGCAATTACATAGATAATTAATTATACAAACATCCATTACTTGAAAACAGACAACAATACTTATCATTTAAATGTTTGCATCTACTGGGATTCGAACACAGGACATATGACGCAGCTGGCCGGCAGAGTCACTGCCAACTACACCAATCGGGCGTCGAATTAATTATAAAAAATGAAAAAACATTAGGCATTTAAAACACATGATACTAAAGCATCACCTCTGCACTTAAATACTCTTTGAGCTGAACCTTAAGTATTTAGTAGCGAGGTTCCTTCCTCTCGCACTCTTTTCTCAGAAACCTTCTTAAACTGTTCTTTAAAAAGAGAATTACCACGTATGTGTATTTAAAATTAGGTATTTTCATTAAGTATCAGTGTAATAAAGATGGCGTCATCGTTGCTATCGAGATTGGTCCCCGTGCTGCCGGCTCTTGTGCTTATTGTAAGAAACTTTTATACATTACTCTGACTGTTACAATAGTCGGGCACTTTTCCATTTATAATGCTAATTTTCTCACCTAAGCTGATATACTTATATAATATAAAATGTACCAATAATGTAACAAAACACGTTAACATGATAAATGTACTCACAACTCCTAACCACATATCGACTAACTTATTTGACAGTTTTGACTGTTCATAGAGATTATTACCCATTTTGAATTTGAATTTACAGGTGTGGACGGCGGGAGCGGAAGGACGCGCATTTTTCGACCTATTTAGCCCTTTGGCTGCGTAAGTACACGCACTCATTACTATCTATACTGAGTGTAACAAAATAGCAACGAAATAGCCCACTATAGAGAATCTATCCACATAATTTTGAATCTCGGATGGAGATACTGCTGATGTGTTCTAGTTAAGCCCCGCATCAGCAGCGTAGTATGTCAATACTTTTAAGTATTCTAATATTACTAATACCTCTTCTAGTGCCAGTAACGGGACCACTCTTTTACAAATGTTGGCAGCGTCGCACGCGCAGCACACTCTCAACACGTTGGGCCAACTCGCCGACCTGTTCGCGTTGGCCGCCAACGCCTCCACCAACTGTAAGTATGGATTGTAGACACTTTGTTTTATGCCTTGTTTACACATTCCCATGTGCTAGCACAGGCAGGTGTGCTGACGCGAAGTGTTAAGTAAAGTCTACGTGTAAACGGTCATTTTTGAAGTCAATTAACTTAAACCAACTTAAGCTCTTCTGTCTTCTTTCAGTTTTCGGATAAACACGACGCAGCCTGCAGCCTCCAAAATGATGTCCAGCCCTAAAAATTAAAACTTCTCATAAGCTAAGCTAATTTACCTCGATTGTGACTGCCATTCTACAAATATTAAAATTAGTTTTGTTTGTCCTTCTCCATTTTTAATGTAAATGGCTGCGACGGAAAGGGAGACGTGAAGCAAATTTGTAATTAAAGACTAAATGTGGCGGTCAGAATCGATTACAAAATTCACTTAGCCATTTATCTATTTCTATGATGTAATGTTTAGATAGGTTTCTGTGTATCTATCTATATCTTTAAAATAATATCAGTCATTAGTACATGGTTTAACATGCTTACAATAAAAAAAAATTATTACTTATAAATCGTGTCTTATAAATATTTTTATTTGAAATCTTTTTTTTATTTTTAATGTAAGTAAAGCGAATTCTTAATAAAATGTATCTAGTTGCATTGAGAAATGAGATTGAATAAATCATTGTTTACCTACGCTACCTATAATTTTAAGTTAAATTAAATATTAAATAAACTGTATTAGTAGTTTTGATAAATTTAGTTTCAGTAACTTAAAAAATCCTAAAGTTCATGAGATTTGAGTCTGAGGATCACTAAGGTCCGTTTCATAGAATAACTCCTATTTCCATGTACATAAATTGATCCGTTACAATTTTATTATATTAGGTATAGATATTTACGTCCTTATTTACTTACTCGTCCTTATGTAATTACAGCCTTATTTACACACTTCCTTATGTACTTATGCCCTTATACAGGGTTAATTTAAAGCCAACAATAACCTCGCAGGACTAGATAGATTTCTGATGTCTTTCCCTATGTATGCTTAGATCTTTCAAACTAGGGAATAGATAGAGTATTCACAAGGAACGTTTATATTAAAGTTTCGCACGGGAGTAATGCACTCTCACGTGGGCAAAGCCGTGGGCGGCCGCTAGTAAAATATAAATTAGAAAAAAAACAATGTAAATAAAGCAAACTCCCAATGTAAATACATATATGATATTTATAGATACAACTTTTAAATACTTCAATTAATTTAAATTCAATAATAGGTACCTAATAATAAAATAACATTTACATCAATTATAGACAAGGCAGTACTAAGCCTGCAAAGTATGAAGGAAAGTTTATTGGTTTTCCTTTACTGCTTCAGTTTAGTTTAATTTAGACTAAAATATGACGTATTTAAAAAATATATATTTCTTTAAGTATAATTAAGTAGCTCGCGATTTGTCCAACGAACAACATAATAATGTCACGTGCTACGATATTTAGCGTGCTACTAGATTTAATGCGACCGCATCCTAAATTGCTAAAGTCCCTAGAGTGTTTTTTTTTTTTTTTTTTTTTTTTTAATAGCAGTCTTGAATACATCGATGTATGTAATTAACAACCTGGCTGTCACAGTAACCCTGTATACTTCCCTCGTTATACTGTACTTACGCCCCTATATTGTTACGATCGAGAAGTTTACCTATTGGCTCACCTAGATGGCAGCACTCAAATCGAGGCAGTAAATCTAGAACGCGATATCGTTTACTTGCAGTGTTCCTATAATATTATGTGTGTCACGATGTTTTAGGTTAGGTTAGGTTAGGTTAGGTTAGGTTAGGTTAGGTTAGGTTAGGTTAGGTTAGGTTAGGTTAGGTTAGGTTAGGTTAGGTTAGGTTAGGTTAGGTTAGGTTAGGTTAGGTTAGGTTAGGTTAGGTTAGGTTAGGTTAGGTTAGGTTAGGTTAGGTTAGGTTAGGTTAGGTTAGGTTAGGTTAGGTTAGGTTAGGTTAGGTTAGGTTAGGTTAGGTTAGGTTAGGTTAGGTTAGGTTAGGTTAGGTTAGGTTAGGTTAGGTTCCACCCCCCACGCGGGGTTAACCTCACGCGGGGTTTACCCCACGCGAGGTTTACACCAAGCCCCCGCGCGGGGGAGCCGGGTTGGGTGATACCGGAACGTGGCGCGTCCCCCGGTGGCGGATAGGGGACCACCGGCTGGAGGGTACCCTAGCCGGTGGGTGGGGCCTTAGGGCCCCCGCGGACCAATTTCACCCAAAGGTGGGGCTGTCCGGTTCCTCTGCTTACAGAGGGACTCTGGACAGCCCTCAGGAGAGGGGTCCTCTTTCCTCTTCGCGAGTATTGACATGAGGACCCCGCATCGTCCTGCGGCTGTGAAAGCTCGCCGCGGACGATGACGAGGTGGCAGGCCTCTCTGTTTTCCGGCTGAACGCGCAGGAACAGTCGAGGCGGAGAGGCCTGGGTGGTCATTAGGTCCACATGAGGAGAAGAGGTGGTCCCGTGCTGTAATATAAGCGGCACGGGGCGCCCAGGAGGTGGAGTCCCGCGCTGTAAGCCGCGGGCCAACGAGTGGTCTCCCTTGGGATAAGGGAGACGGTGGTGGGCTCTTCGGGCTGCGCACCGGAGTGCCCACGGTGAGGGCTCGGGTGGCGGTTGCGGGGCAGGCTGTCACCCATTGCACGGGTCCTCAAGTCGAACGGCGCGTGCTGTCGTCCCACGCGCCGCGAGACGACAGGGCGCCAGAGTGGCGCCCCGGGGCGCTCGCAGAGCGCCCCCGAGGAGAGTCCGCCCAGGTGGGGCGGACAGGCCGCAGCACGGGGTCTGAGGTAGAATGCTTCGGTAGTCCCACGACCCCGTGCAACGCGGCAGAGAGGACACCGTGGGGGTTTAGTGGGTATTCCCCGGCCACTTTCCCGGCCGGAGGCGAGTCCCACATAACCCGCTTGCAGCCCCAGCGCCCTTCTCAGGGCGCGCAGCGGGTATCCGTAAACGGATTCCCCCACGTAAAAAAAAAAAAAAAAAAAAAAAAAAAAAAAAAAAAAAAAAAAAAAAAAAAAAAAAAAAAAAAAAAAAGGTTAGGTTAGGTTAGGTTAGGTTAGGTTAGGTTAGGTTAGGTTAGGTTAGGTTAGGTTCCACCCCCCCCCCCATGCAGGCTGTCACCCATTGCACGGGTCCTCAAGTCGAACGGCGCGTGCTGTCGTCCCACGCGCCGCGAGACGATAGGGCGCCAGAGTGGCGCCCCGGGGCGCTCGCAGAGCGTCCCTGAGGAGAGTCCGCCCAGGTGGGGCGGACAGGCCGCAGCACGGGGTCTGAGGTAGAATGCTTCGGTAGTCCCACGACCCCGTGCAACGCGGCAGAGAGGACACCGTGGGGGTTTAGTGGGTATTCCCCGGCCACTTTTCCCGGCCGGAGGCGAGTCCCACATAACCCGCTTGCAGCCCCAGCGCCCTTCTCAGGGCGCGCAGCGGGTATCCGTAAACGGATTCCCCACGTAAAAAAAAAAAAAAAAAAAAAAAAAAAAAAAAAAAAAAAAAAAAAAAAAAAAAAAAAAAAAGGTTCCACCCCCCACGCGGGGTTAACCTCACGCGGGGTATACCCCACGCGAGGTTTACACCAAGCCCCCGCGCGGGGGAGCCGGGTTGGGTGATACCGGAACGTGGCGCGTCCCCCGGTGGCGGATAGGGGACCACCGGCTTATGGGTATCAAGCCGGTGGGTGGGGCCTTCGGGCCCCCGCGGACCAATTTCACCCAAAAGAGGGTCTGTCCGGTTCCTCTGCTTTCAGAGGGACTCTGGACGGCCCTAAGGAGAGGGGGCCTCTGTCCTCTTCGTGAGTCGAGATGAGGACCCCGCAACGACCTGCGGCTGTGAAAGCTCACCGCAGACGTCGAAGGCAAGATGCCATTACTGGGGCAGCGTGTCGTTTTCGGCCGCTGCCTTAGTTCTAGTGGACGCTGCTCGCGACCTGGGCTTTCCGTCTTTTGGCGGTTTGCCCAGTGCGCGGGTGGAGGTGCGAGCTCAACATTCAAGGTCGGTGTTGTTGAGTCCGCGGTCGTAATCCCGGCGGGGGTGGGTGGTCACACCTCAGTGTGGACACGCATCCGCGGTGGGACCGGCAGGCCTTGGGGTGGGACCCTGGGCTATGTGGAACCCAAACCACTATAAAAAAAGGGCCCAAATGGGGACGTGGTGGGGTGGGCGTCGAACGTGCGTGGCTGCAGGGAGTGCAGTCTCTACCACCCCAGCCCCTCAGGGACCGGCTGACCCCTGGGGGTGTAAGTAGGCTTACCCGGGCGCAGGGGGCACCGTTCGGATGGACCGTATATTTCCCCCATACTCGTGGGACTTGGATGGATTTTTCAAGTACTCACGATAAGACGTCTGGTGGATGCACGGAGGCTATGCGGTCCGTGGGGTCGGGGGGGCGTGAGCCCGAAGCCCGCCCAGAAACGACGAGGCAGTACGAAAAAATGTCACTGCGGAGTGCGCGGCATAGTGCCGCGGGGCCGGAGGGGTCTAAGCCCGAAGTCCGGTCGGATGGAGAGCCTGCAAAGGCGGAGTGCGCGAAGGAGATGTCCGCGGGGCTGCAGGGGCAGGGAGTGCCTGAAGTGCGGCTACAGCGGCTACCTCTCACTAGCACTAGTAGTGGAGCGTGGTCGCTGTTCGACACGGCCAGTGAAGGGGGGGGCGAGCGGGAGCGGAGTTCGTTGTCGGAGGGGTCGGACCTGGCCGGCATTATGTCGGTGGGATCCGCTTCACCGGCACCGTCTCCGTCTTCCGCTCGTCACTCCCGGAAAAGGCGAAAGACGCGTCGGGGGTCAAAGTCGGATACGAGCGGCGACGAAGAGCCTCAGCGTTCGCCACCAGCCCGACGACATCGAGGCAGGCCCCCGATCACGGGCGAATACGTGGGCCTGGCCCAAGCCAAAGAGAGGCTCTTGAAGGCGAGGAGGGAGGAGCTCCGCCTGAGGGCCGAAGAGGAGATGCAGGAGTCGTTGACGGAGGCGCGACAAACCAGAAGCTTGCGCCTCTCCGAATCGTCGTCGGCTCCTGAGTCGGGGGTCCAAGGAAAACAGGCTCCCGACCCTCTGGAGGATCTGGATCAGGGCGTTGCCCTGATAGAGAAGGTGGCCTCGAGGTCAAAGAACCTCCAGGGGCCATTTATTAAGGCTCTCAGGGACGGGATCGTCCTGGTACGCAAGGCCTGTGCGGGGCTGTGCGAGCGGACCGTCACAGACGTGACGACAAAATTGCAGGAGGACGTTCGTCGCCTGCAATCTGAACTCGCTCAGCTCCAAAAGGAGAAGGAGGCTGAGCAGAAGGCGTCGGAGAGGATGAACGCCTCCCTGCTAAGGCGGCTGGAGTTGATGGACCGTATCCATCTTCGTCCCCCTCTGGCTGCGGACAGATGGAGGCTGGCCGACCACGGCAATGTCTCCTCGCCTCCAAGAGAGGCCTCACCTAGGAGCACGTCACGGCCGCCCCCGGCCGCGCGCTCAGCGCCCGTAAGGGCACAAAGGAGAACGCCTGCGGCAGAGCGGCCGCAGGCGCAGGCTAGACGTCCTGCCGCAGCGCCACCAAAATCGGCGAACCCAGCCCCTGCTACCAACAAGAAGAAGCGTAAGCGTAAACGGGGCCGTAAGAGCATGGCAGCGCGAGAGTCGGGATCGGCTCCCGCCGCTCCGCAGCCCCGTCCCCGCCCGTTGCCACCCGCACCCGCGAACACAAATACGGCGTGGAATGTGGTGGCGGGACGCAGGCGCAAGAACGCGCATGGTAGGGGCCAAGAAGAGGTCGTAGCGCCGCCGGTGCAACGTCGGACTGCTCCGCCCAAAAAGAAGGCGAAAAAGATGCGCGCCCCTCGGTCCGCGGCCGTAGTTTTAACACTACAGCCGGGAGCGGAAGAGAGGGGCGTCACCTTCGAAAAGGTGCTGTCCGAGGCCCGGACTAAGGTGGACCTGCCCGGCCTGGGCCTAGAGAAGGGTGTCCGCATTCGCAGAGCCGTCACTGGTGCTCGTGTCCTGGTGGTGCCGGGAGCATCCAGCGGGCCGCTGGCGGATGCCCTCGCCGCTCGTCTCCAGGCGGAACTTGCCGTGGAGGACGTCAGGATCTCAAGGCCGGAGAGGTGCGCAGATTTGCGCATCTCTGGCCTTGACGATTCTGTCAAGAAGGAGGATATTGCAGCCGCCGTGGCACGAATTGGAGGCTGCGCCGCAAGCGCAATCAGGGTCGGGGAGATCCGCGTTGGACCCTCCGGCCTAGGTTCGGCGTGGCTGCGGTGCCCAATCGCGGCTGCAAAGAAGGTGGTAGGGGGCGGCCGAGTGTTGGTCGGATGGGTCTCGGCCCAAGTATCACTGCTAGAGTCGAGACCCATGCGGTGTTTCCGCTGCCTCGAAGTCGGGCACGTCGCCGCGACGTGCCAGTCAGCGGTGGACCGCAGCGATGAATGTTATCGCTGCGGCCGGCCCGGCCACAGGGCGGCGGCATGCAGGGAGGCGCCAAAGTGCTCCCTGTGCACGGCCGCCAAGAAGAAGGCCGACCACATCGTGGGCGGCAGGTCCTGCACTGCACGCAGACCACCCAGGAGAAGAGTCGCTGCCGAAGGCCCCCGGGCCCCCTCGCAGCAGCCGACTCGCTCACCCGCGGCCGCCAGCGCTGCGGGACAGCCTGCGGAGGAAGCGCCAATGGCAATTAATTAATGGCCACGACGACACGCATTCTACAGGCGAACGTCAACCACGCCGCCCGTGCTCAGGACCTGTTGGTCCAGAGTATGGCGGAGTGGTCGATAGACGTAGCCGTAGTCTGCGAGCCGTACTCGGTCCCCAGACGCGACACTTGGGTCGGAGACCGTGACGGCGTCGTGGCCATTGTCCGAGGGGCCGGATCGCGACCCTTCGATCGGACTGAGAGGGGACCGGGTTACGTCGTCGCCTGCTCGCGCGGCATAGCGGTGGTTGGGGTGTATTTTTCCCCCAATCGCAGTCTGCACGAGTTCGAGGAGTTTTTGGACGAGTTGGAGGCTGTGGTTGGGTGGCTGAGCCCCGGCCACGTCCTGCTCGCCGGAGATCTCAATGCGTGGTCTACCGCTTGGGGGTCCTCGCGAACAACCGCGCGCGGCCGATTGCTGGAGGAGTTTTCTATCTCCACCGGGCTGTGTTTACTGAACCGAGGGACGGTCGACACGTGCGTGCGACAGGGAGGCTGTTCAATAGTGGACGTTTCGTTCGCCACAGCCGCCCTGGCGCGCCGTGTCCGGGGCTGGGAAGTGATGGCGAGTGTGGAGACCCTGTCGGATCACCGATATATTCGATTCGATGTCTCCGCGCTCCCGGGTGCCCCGAGCAGCCCGAGCCGTTCCTTGCGTTCGGATTGTCCACGCTGGGCGCTGAAGCGCTTCGACCGGGACCTCTTCTATGAGGCGTTGCAGGTCGAAGCCTGGAGTCGTTCGGCGCCCGACAGTCCGGTGGACGTGGAGAGAGAGGCGGAGTCGCTGGTGCTGTCCATGACGCACATGTGCGACGCTGCCATGCCCCGCCTCTCAGGGAACTACTCCCCCAGGCGGCAGGTGTACTGGTGGTCGGAGGAGCTGTCGCGGCTCCGTCGAGCCTGCGGGACATCGCGCCGCCAGTACTGCCGAAGCCGAAGGAGGCGACGACGTAACGTCGATGAGGAGGACCGCCTGTACGAAGCGTACAGGGTCGCCACCAAAGCCCTGCGCGTGGAGATCGCCAGGGCGAAGGAAGCGGCGGTGAAGGAGATGCTGGAGACGTTGGACCGTGATCCGTGGGGGCGCCCTTACAAGTCAGTGAGGGGCAAACTGCGCCCGTGGGCGCCCCCGCTGACGGAGAGTCTCCAGCCGGAGCTCCTGGGAAGGGTGGTGGAAACGCTCTTCCCGGAGGGGAGGGATCACAGTCTCCCCCCACCGCCGGGTGGTGACTCCGACGACGAGGATGCCGTGGTGCCTGAAGTCAGGCGAGCGGAGCTTGGGGCGGCGGTACTGAGAATCAGGAAGAAGAACACCGCGCCCGGGCCGGACGGAACTCCCGGACGGGCCTGGGTTAACGCCCTCAGCTCCGTGCTCATTGAGCCGAGAGTGCGAAGGATCTTCACCGACTGCCTGGAGCGGGGCCGGTTTCCGAAAATCTGGAAATCGGGAATACTCGTCTTGCTGGCCAAGGAGGGGCGTCCGGCCGATGCGCCTTCGGCGTATCGGCCGATCGTATTGCTCGACGAGGCGGGTAAGATCTTCGAGCGTATCATCGCTCGACGTCTCGTCGAGCACTTAGAGACGGTCGGACCGAACCTGAGCGAGACCCAGTACGGTTTTCGCACGGGTAGGTCCACCATCGACGCCCTTCTGCGGGTGAAGGTCCTGGCGGAGGATGCGGTCCATCGGGGCGAGGTGTTGCTGGCGGTGTCGATCGACATCGCAAACGCCTTTAATTCGCTCCCGTGGGGCTGCATCAGGTATGCGCTCGGGCACCACGGCGTGCCACGGTACCTGCGCCGGATCGTAGAGGATTACCTCGCGGATCGCGCGATTCGCTATCCGGCGCAGGGAGGATGGGGCCAGAGGGCCATGTCGTGCGGTGTTCCACAGGGGTCGGTTTTAGGCCCCCTGCTGTGGAACATCCTCCCTGGCTACGACTGGGTGCTGCGCGGCGCTAACCTGCGGGGTGTCAATGTCACTTGCTATGCGGACGACACCCTTGTTACCGCCCGCGGCAGCTCGTTTCGAGAGGCTCTCTCTGCCCTACTGGCCACGGCAGGTGTGGCTCACGTCGTCGGACGGATCAGAAGTCTCGGGCTGGAGGTCGCCTTAAATAAATCCGAGGCCATCTGTTTTCACGGGCCTCGGATGGGACCCCCAGCGGGGGCCGGCATCGTCGTGGGCGGAGTCTCCATCGGCGTCGCGAGGACCATGAAATACCTGGGCCTGGTACTCGACGCCCGGTGGACGTTCGACGCCCACTTCGAGGGGCTGGCCCCAAAGCTGAAAAGGGTCGCTTGCGCGCTCGGCGGACTGCTGCCGAACTTGGGAAGTCCCAGGGGAGGATGCCGCCGTCTGTACGCGGGCGTGGTGCGGTCCATGGCCCTATACGGGGCACCCGTATGGACCGACAACCTGACCGCCAACGGCAAGAAACTGCTGCGCCAGGCGCAGCGGATTGCGGCGGTCAGGATCGCGAGAGGGTACCGCACCGTGTCCTTCGAGGCGGCGTGCGTGCTCGCAGGAACTCCTCCCTGGGACCTAGACGCAGAGCTCGCGGCGGCGATATACCGGCGCGTAGCAGAGCAGCGGCGGAGGGGAGACCTTCCGTTTCCGGAGGAGACGCGACGCTACCGAATCGCGCAGCGTGATGCTCTGCTCCGGAAATGGACAGACCGGCTCGATGAGCCGAGTGCCGGCCACCGGACGATCGGAGCGATCCGGCCCGTTCTGAAAGAGTGGGTCGATCGCAGACGGGGTGCGCTCACGTACCGCCTTGTGCAGGTGCTCACCGGCCATGGGTGCTTTGGGCACTACCTGCACAGGGTTGTGAGAAGGGAGCCGACAGCGTCGTGTCACCACTGCGACGCCGTCGACGATACAGCCGAGCACACGTTGTCGGCGTGCCCGGCGTGGGCGGAGCCCCGAGCGCGTCTGGTGGCCGTAGCGGGGGCGGACCTCTCGCTGCCGGCGCTAGTCAGCGCCATGATCGGCAGCAGTGAGGCCTGGAGGGCGGCCGTCGCCTTCTGTGAAGAAGTTATGATGGCCAAAGAGACGGCGGAGCGCGCGCGAGAGCAAGATGCTGCAGCAGATCCGCTCCGCCGCGAGAGACCTCGCAGAAGGCGGCGTGCATACGACCGCCTTCCCCCATAGGGGGGCTCGGGGTGACGGTCAGGGGTGACCGTCGCCCATCGTACCGAGCCCACGAGTCGAGCGACGTGCACGTGTTCCGCACGTCGCCGACGGAGACGGGAGGCTGAGTAGCCGCCCAGGGGCGCCACAGCCAAGCGCCCCCTGAGGAGAGCCCGCTGCGGTTTTGCGGCGGGCGTGTCGTCCCGCGGGTCCCGTGGTAGAATGCTTCAGTAGTCCCATGGGCCCGCGGACTTAAGCGACGCTGAGGAACACCCTTGGGTTTTTAGTGGGTATTGCGTCGGGGTTTTCTTTTGTTTCCTCGGCGCCGAGTCCCACATAACCCCGCGAACCCCACGCCGGCGGGTATGCGTAACGCATTTTCCCAAGGTTAAAAAAAAAAAAAAAAAAAAAAAAAAAAAAGGTTAGGTTAGGTTAGGTTAGGTTAGGTTAGGTTAGGTTAGGTTAGGTTAGGTTAGGTTAGGTTTTTTTTTTTTTTTTTTTTTTTTTTTTTTTTTATTGCTGCTACGTTCCCTGCCGATTACGTGCAGGGAATTGTGTACCTTATGTTTATTTACTATACTTTATTCATTAACCGATAAGCGGTCTTACAATTCTTTAGTTCTATCTTTTCCTATTTTAACTATCCGAAAGTCTCAATGTGCATCTAACTTTAAGTGTGCCCTTCTGTGTAATCTAGTGGCTGGGATGGCCACTCAATCTGTAACTAAGGCTATTCTATTTTTCTAGGGTAGGGTATCGGTGATGCAGCTTTCTTTATTTATTTTTACAATTTCTTATTTATATTAATTTTTATCTTACATACTATTTTTTCTACAACCTAAGAATTCTCATGTGCTTTATTATTTAACAGTGGATTTATATGTATGTATACATATATGTGTACTTTGAGTAACACGTTTTCGGTTTTTATACATTTCTCATTTTTATATCTATTTTCTTTCTACATTTATACCTATTTACTTATTAACATATTTATTTTCAATGGACATGTTTTGAGTTTTGTCTCATTTAATATGTACAGTTTTTGTATGAGTTGCCAATTTTGCTTATTCAGTACTTATCTGACTTGTTGCTACATCTTATGCTATCAATAAACTGGTTATATATAGCTATACTATATATATCAATTTACTTTTACAGTCTGATTACATTGTTTGCTAATCCTCACGTATGTACCTACTGTGGATTTCAGTCTGGTTGACTCCGTATATCTTTGTCTTGATTTGGTTTTTGTTTGGCTCTGATTTTTGTAGACATATACTTATCTCAGTAAGTACTGTTGCTTAAGTTCTTGCTTAAAGCTATTCCAACAGAGTCTTATTGTATTTACAACGGCATTGTCAACCACACCGGCCTCCAAAAAGCTGTTCAACCGTATGCCACCGAGGATCTGGCTAATGCGTCCCACCTTTGCCTTATAGGGCAGCAGCCACTAAAGGCATTGTGGTCCGCCTTAGCCAGCCCCGAGTGCGTACAGTTGACACATGATGGCGGGACGCCCGCCATCCACTCGGCACAATTTGCCCGCATATGGGGCCCGCCGCAGTGACAACATCTCTCCTCGGCGCGGCTACAGAAGCGACGACCGTGTCCGTACTCGAGGCATTTGGAGCATTGGACCAGGGGAGATTGGTCCTCCACCGTGATCTTCTGCATATCCACGAATACTGACCCGGCCGCCGTCATTCTCTGCCATACCTTTGGAGAGACGCGAACCACGACGTGCACCACATGCGGGTTCCTTGTCCGCTTGCGATAGCGGACCTCCATCTCCCTTTCCTCACTATCGAGGGAGTCGAAAACAGCCCCATTTTGGTTCCGAAGAGCGGTCGTGATGTCATCATCACTGTTGCATTGCAACACGCCCTTCAGGACCACCAATGGGTTTCTGTTCTTGACCTCCTCTACAGTGAGGTGGTCCTCAACTGACTTAAGTTTTACTACCACCTTATCTATTTCCTCTCTTGTACTACATCCCATAACTACCCTTCCACCTTTAGCCTTTCGCACCCTGTCTATCCTGATGCCGCCGCTCTTAGCGTTAATGGCGGTTCGCACTCTGTTGAGGACCTCTTCGCTTGTCTCCAACCCGTCCCTCGAGCCCACGACCACCGAGTGAAGCGACGGTTGCAGCTGTTTTTCAGGAATCGGCGTCCTCGCAGTCCCAGCCGTGATACTGGCATATGTTACTGCGCGTAACTCCGCCTCGTTCCGCTGCTCCGCTACAGCAAGTTTCAGCTCTTGGACCTGCCGGGCTGTGTCTTGCAGTATTTTCCCGTGGGCCTCCAGTGTTTCCTTTAGAGGGTTCAGGGTGTTTTCCGCGTCAATGGGTTTTGCGCCTCTCGATATTCTCCTGACTTCGGCGCGCCGCTCATCTTCGGACTCTTTCATAAGTTTAAGGAGTCCGTCAAGTGCACTCTTCACAGCCAGTTTAATATCGGTGCGGAGGTTCCTGGCTGTGTCTAGTTTGGAGTTCGCATTTGTCACTAGCTTCTTCGCCTCCAGGATTCGTGATCTTGTCGGCGCGCGCTCCACAGGGACTATGTCGGCCGGGAAATAGTCACCCGCATCGATCTTCCCCTCGTGCCAATTGAAGTCTGGATGCGATTTGTACACCGGTTTTCCCTCTATGTAGCATTGCGGGGGCTTGTCCGCCGTCCCAGACGGTCCGGGAGAGAAGAAGAGCATCTCCGGTTGTGGTACTTGATTTTCCGGTGCCTGCACCATTTTAGGCGATGGCGGAGTGCTCTTTGCTCGCTCCATGGTCCGCGTGAGTTGACGAGCTCTCGGGGGAATCGCTCTATTCACCGGTGTGCGCGCTCCGGGCATCATTGTGGAGTCAAGAGTGTCAGGAGTGTACTATGGGCTAACTTAATCTAATACTGTGGCAGAAAACTGCTCACAGTAGTCAAACTAAACAATATTAACAGCTAACAAATACTTAATAACTAATGAAAACAAAATAAACCAGAAAAAGCAAAATAAAGTTAGAAAAAACTTGAAACTAATATCCTGGCAGAATACTGCACAGGATGTCACTTAAATCTAGGAGTCGCCGGCAGGAGGAGCAAAGTCAAATAAATTGACTCTACCAGAACTCTACGTAGAGTCTGGGGTCCAAGTAATTTAGCAAGGTCCCGGTCCGGTGAGTCCAGCCGCGAAAACCCCGAATCTCTGCGACCACCCAGGCCTGAGTTATTGCCGCCGAAAGTTTTCCAAGATGGCGGCCAATGTCCGCCAAAGTGTCAAAAAATCGACAGCTCTCTTCCCAGTGGGCGCAGACAGTCGTGGCTCCCTAGCGTGAGTCCACCAGGTCGGTCCGCGTCAAAACCGAAAAATTTTCCTGAAAAATCCTGAAGGGATTTTTCAGGTTTGTCAGACTCTCCTACCAGCGACGAGACGAAGGCCGAAAACCCCGTCTCTGTGCGACGTCTGGTTCTGAAGCTACGGGTCCGCAACGTAAGCGTGGCACAGTGGGATATCCCCAGTACCACGGGATCTCGCGGGGGATATCGCGGCAAAACCGAAATATCTACCACAGCTCCTCCCCCAGTAGGCGCGGGAAGTCGTGGCCACCTCGTCAGGCGTTCGCCAAACCAAGCCTACGTGCCTCCTGAAAATTCCTGAAAAAATATTTTTTCAGGATTTTTCAGGCGCAAACCACTGACCTAAACGTGGCAAAGCCAACGGTGAAAACCCCGACCCCACGCGACGCCTAGTTTAGGAGCTACGGCCCCGCGAAGTAACCGTGGATTAGGGATCTCCCCCTTGCCACCTCTGAAAGGATATTGCGGCAGACCAGAAACGCCACAGATCGGCCGGTATGGCTCCGATTTCCTCGAGCTTGGGCTCCCCGAGCTCGTCTCGGTGAGACCCGTCGATCCGCGTACGTCACTGCCCTGAAAAATAATTTTGAAAATTTGTTGTCCAAAAAGTCCCTCCTGAAAACGTTATAGCTGCCGAACCAGACGTCGCAGCGGCCCCGTCTAAAACTTATCCTAATCCTTAACCTAAATGCAACACAATGCGATAGCGCGCTTAGCTCAAACCCTTCAGGGGGCGGTTTTCAGAATTTCCCCTGACTGTATTTCAGGGGATTCCACCACCACCGACCCGTATGGGGTGTCAAACGACAGGTCTCGCAAAGGCGCTTCTCACTGTGCCACTGTCACAATTTTTGTGGCTGCCCCCACTAAACAATTTTAATTAAAACACAATTTTAAAGTTTTAAAATGGCGCGAAAAATATAAAAACTAAATTTAAAAATCAGGAAAAGTTTTAAATATACTTAAATAACACTGCTCTATTTTTCTAAATAAAAATATTTTCCTGAAGTGCTATACTTTAGGAGTTTACTTTTTTCATGAAACTTTAGGAGCTAATATTTACAAAACTTACAGTCCTTAAAAGTTCAAATTTTTACACTATGTTATTTCGCACTGCCGCAACACAAAAGTACATCCAAAAATATATGTCTCTGATCTATTTCAGGAGCTACAGCTCACTGAAAAAATGGCCGTTTTTTGCACCGCTGCCGTTTCGTGAGGAGTTGTCCGATTTTCAGTCTGAAAAATTTGCCGAGCTCGCGACCTTGAGTACAACAGGACCCTATACTCAGATCGCGGCGGTAGGCTCAGATGACGATTTTCGACGTAAACAACTTTTTTTCCCACGCTTATCGCTCAGCGGTGGGAAGCGGTAGAAAGGTGAAAGTCGGCAGGATGAAAATACTCGTTACTGGCTCCAGGAATATCCAATAAAAAGTGGGGGTCGTAGCGACTAATCGCCCGGCGTTGCTCGTCAAAGATATTACCAACCGCAAATAACGGTTTTTTGCGTGGTAATCACACTTCACTTCCACTTTTTGCAGTTTTGAAAGTTTCACTGGATAGCGCTTTTCAGCGCGCTTCTTTTGACACTAGTTTGGCCACTGTAACTTCACTTTTACGATTTTTCCGGATTATTTTTGCGCGTAGCTTCGCAGCAAATTGTCGGCCGGCTGTTCCACGTGTGTTTGCGACACTCGGGGCAGCGTCACTGGTTAGGTTAGGTTAGGTTAGGTTAGGTTAGGTTAGGTTAGGTTAGGTTAGGTTAGGTTTTTTTTTTTTTTTTTTTTTTTTTTTTTTTTTTTTGTATTGCTGCTGCGTTTCCCTGCCGATTACGTGCAGGGAATTGTGTACATTAGTTTTATTTACATTCTATTTTTTAATATCGATCGATAAGCGATCTTACTTATTTAATTTACCTACTTCAGTATATCCTACTCTATGCTAGTAAAAAGCTCAGGTGTATCTAACCTTAAGTGTACCCTATATTGTGTCATCTAGCGACTGGGATTGTCGCTTAATCTGTTTCTAATCTAGTTTATTGGGTGTGGGATATGAGGTTTGCAGCATTTACTTTATTTACATTAATCACTGTTATTTCTACAGCTTATAACTACATTTCACTTGTGATCTTACATTTTATTTGCAATTTTACATTTTCACCTTTTTATATGTACTCTTATTTTTTATTGTTATTATTATTATATATGTTTTTATATACATATAACTTGTACATTGGCTTGCATAGTTTTCATGATCTTATACATTTCTCTAAATTCTATAATTTTATAATCTTGGTATTCCAACTTTTGCCTAAAGAGATTACTTCGCTAGTACTTATGCTATATATATTCACATCTTATGTTCATATTAAACTTATCTGTATATAGTATATCTATATCAATAAGTTTATTTTCTTTATCTTTTATTTCCATCTTTATTTGTTGGTGTACTTAGTTTTCGCTGGTGTGGGTTTGAGTGGCAAATTCACATATCGTTCAATGTCTCCGTGACTATGCAATGCTTATTCAATAAGCATCTTTGTTTATTAAACAATGTATTTGCGAGTCTTGATTGAATGTGTTATTTTACATTTTATCATGCCACTATGTTCCCACCAGCAATAACATTTGGAAGCTTCAACTATATGCAACCGAGGATCTGGCCAATGCGTCCCACCTCTGCCTTATAGGACAGCTGTCACTAAAGGCGTTGTGGTCCGCTCTGTCCAGCCTCGATTGCATACAGTTGACACAGGATGCTGGTACCCCAGCCAGCCACTCGGCACAATTTGCCCGCATGTGTAGACCACCGCAGTGACTGCACTTTTCCTCCGCCTGGCTACAGAAGCGACGGCCGTGCCCGTATCCGAGGCATTTAGAGCATTGGACCAGGGGGGATTGATCCTCCACCCTGACCTTCTGCATGTCCACGAATACGGACCCGGCCGCCGTCATCCTTTGCCAGACTTTGGGCGAGACACGCACCACGATGTGCGACACATGCGGGTTCCTTGTTCGCTTTCGGTACCGAACCTCCATCTCTCTCGCCTCACCGTCGAGGTCGCCGAAAACAGATTCATTTTGGTTCCTAAGGGCGCCTACGATGTCATCATCGCTGTTGCATTGCAACACACCCTTAAGAACCACTAATGGGTCCCTGTTTTTGACCTCCTCGACGGTGAGACGGTTTCCGGCTTTGTGGATTTTGTCGGTCAGTTTGACCCTCTCTTCCCTCGATTCACAACCCAATATGACCTTATTCCCCTTAGCCTTACGCACTTTTTCGACCCGAATACCTCCGTTCTTAGCGTCTACCACTGTTCTTATTAAGCTAAGGACTTCTTCACTGGTGTCTGTTTCCTCGTTAGAGCTGACCACCACGGAGTGCAATGATTTTTGCACCGGGCCTTGCGGTCGTTGATGCTGCGGTGGCCTAGCCACAACGCTAGCGTAGGTGGCCGCGCGTGCCTCCGATTCGCTCCGCTGCTCCGCCACCGCAAGCTTTAGCTCCCTGATTTGTTGGGCCGTCTCTTGGAGGATCTTCCCGTGTTCATCCAGAGTAGTTTTAAGAGGGTCCACAATTTTTTCCGGCTCTATTTCTTTTGCGCCCCTCGATAGTCTCCTGACTTCGCTGCGCCGTTCATCTTCGGACTCCTTCATGAGTTTAAGGAGTCCGTCGAGTGCACTCTTCACCGCCAGTTTGATATCAGTGCGAAGGTTCCTGGCTGTGTCTAGTTTGCTGTTCGCGTTTGTTACTAGTTTTTTTGCCTCCAGGATTCGCGATCTTGTCGGCGCGCGCTCCGCTGGGACTATGTCGGCCGGAAAATAGTCGCCCGCATCGATCTTCCCCTCGTGCCAATTGAAATCGGGATGCGATTTGTATACCGGTTTTCCCTCTGCGTAAAACTGCGGGGGCTTGTCCACCATCCCAGACGGTCCGGGAGAGAAGAAGAGCATCTCCGGCTGTGGTACTTGCTTTTCCGGAGTTTGAACCCTTTTTGGTGATGGTGTAGTGTCCTTTGCTCTCTCCATAGTCCGCGTGAGCTGACGAGCTCTAGGGGGAATTGCCCTATTTACCGGGGTCCTTGCTCCTGGCATCATGTTGATCGTAGGAGTTCAACTGGATTCAGCAGCAAAGTCTTATATTCTAACTATAACCTAATTACCACGGCAGAATACTGTCCGTGGTAGTCCAAAAAACAAAAATATAAAGAAATATAAAAGAAAACACACAAATATAATACAGTAACTTATTCTAATATCCTGGCAGAATACTGCACAGGATGTCACTTAAGTCTAGGGGTCGCCGGCAGGAGGAGCAAGGTCAAAATAGTTTTTTGACTCTACCAGAACTCTACGTAGAGTCTGGGGTCCAAGTTAATTAAAAAGGTCTCGGTCCGGCGAGTCCAGCCGCGAAAACCCCGACTCTCTGCGACCGCCCAGGCCTGAGTTGTTGCCGCCGAAAGTTTTTCAAAATGGCGGCCAAGATGTCCGCCAAAGTGTCAAAAAATCGACAGCTCTCTTCCCAGTGGGCGCAGACAGCCGCGGCTCCCCAGCGTGAGTCCGCCAGGCCGGTCCGTGTCAAACCGAAAAATTTTTCCTGAAAAATCCTGAAGGGATTTTTCAGGTGTGTCAGTCTCTCCTGCCCGCGACTAGACGAGGGCCGGAAGCCCCGTCTTCGTACGACTTCTGGGTTCGGGAGCCACAGGCCCGCAAAGTTTTGTGGCAATGGGATCTCCCCTAGCCCCAAAAGGGATATCGCGGGGGATATTGCGGAAAAACCGCAGCTCCCCTCCCAGTCGGCGCGAGAAGTCGCGGCCTCCCCGTCGGGCGTCCAACAGACCAGGCTTACGTGCCTCCTGAAAAATTCCTGAAAATTATTTTTTCAGGATTTTTCAGGTGCAAAACCACTGACCTCAACGTGGCAAAGCCAACGGTGAAAACCCCGACCTCACGCGACGCCTAGTTTAGGAGCTACGGCCCCGCAAAGTTACCGTGGATTGGGGATCTCCCCCTTGCCACCTCTGAAAAGATATTGCGGGTTTTTAAGATCCCGCTAGCTCGGCCGGTATTGCACCAAAAATCCCGAGCTTGGGCTCCCCGAGCTCGTCTCGATAATACCTATCAATTCCCGTACTTACTTTTCCTGAAAAAGCGTTTTCAAAATTTCCGACCCGGAAATTATGTCCTGAAAACGTTGTAGCTCCCAAACCAGCAGCCGTAGCAACCTGGTCCAAAACTTATCCTAATCCTAATACTACGTACAATACAATGTGAAGGCACATATACATCCAACCCTTCAGGGGGCGGTTTTCAGAATTTCATCCGACTGAAATTCCGTGGTTTCGGCCCCTAGCAACCCGTGTGGGGTGTCCAACGAAAGGGCTCGTTTAGGCGCTTCACACTGTATTATTAAAATGATTTTAGTGGTTGCCCCCAATTTATAACAATATAAAAACACTAACTACAATTAATAAAATAACGATAAAAAATACAAATATTAAGTTTAAAAATCAGGGAAAGTTTAAAAGTTTCTTAACTAAACACACACTATTTTTTGGCACTGGTTTTGTGTCCTGAAGTTCAGCGGTTTAGGAAATAATTTTTTCCCTGAAAATTCAATTGCTTATAATACGAAAACTTACAGTCTCTAAAAACCAGTTTTTTCACACTAAGTAGTCCTACACAAACACAACACGAATCACTATTTAAAAGTATATGTCACTGATGTATTTCAGGAGTTTTAAACCCCTGAAATTTTTACCGTTTTTTGGAACGCTGTAACTCTCTCATTTACTGCTCGATTTTCAGTCTGAAAACTTTGCCGAGGTCGTGGCAATGAGTACTACAGGTCCCAATTCTCGGATAGCGGCGGTAGGCTCAAACGGCGATTTTCGACGAAAACAACAAAAGTTTCGTCGCTTATCGCTCAGCCGTCTTCAGCGTCCTGAAGCTGAAACTTTGCAGGAACAAACTTCCGGTTGCCAGCTCACGATCGGTGTAATAAAAAATGGGGGTTATGGCGACTAATCGCGCGCCGTAGCCCGCCGAAAGTTTTACCAACCGCAAAAAGATGTTTTTTGCGTGGTAATGGCACTAAACTTTCACTAAATTTCACTTTGAAGATATTGGCGGATAGCGCTCGTCAGCGCGCTTCTCCTGACACCTTGAAAGTCACTGAATTCTCACTTTTACTATTTTTTTGCAATTTTTTTAGCGCGGAGCTTCGCGACAAAGTTTGTCCGGCTGATCCCGCGTGTGTTAGAGACACTTGGGGCAGCGTCACTGGTTAGGTTAGGTTAGGTTAGGTTAGGTTAGGTTAGGTTAGGTTAGGTTAGGTTAGGTTAGGTTAGGTTAGGTTAGGTTAGGTTAGGTTAGGTTAGGTTAGGTTAGGTTAGGTTAGGTTAGGTTAGGTTAGGTTAGGTTAGGTTAGGTTAGGTTAGGTTAGGTTAGGTTAGGTTAGGTTAGGTTAGGTTAGGTTAGGTTAGGTTAGTTAGGTTTTTAGGTTAGGTTAGGTTAGGTTAGGTTTTTTTTTTTTTTTTTTTTTTTTTTTTGTGTTTCTGCTGCGTTTCCCTGCCGATTACGTGCAGGGAATTGTGTACTTGTTTTATTTATTTATCAAGTAGTTTTGAGTGGTAGATCGTTAAGCGATCTGCAGATTTTATCACCTATTCTTGTACTATGCTAGTTCAAATCTCATAGTGTGCTAACTTTAAGTATTCCTAAAGTGTATTTGAGTAGCTGGGTTTGCTACTTAATCTGTAAGCTATTCTGACCTATGCTATTTTTCTATTGGGTGGAGGTTTGGGTAGAGCAGTTGGTTGTACTTTATTTAAGTGTTTCTCTTATAATTATAACATTCATAATAACTTATATTTTACTTACTAATAATTTACTTATACTTTATATATATGTCTATTTTACTGAGGTATGCCTCTTATTTTATATTTTACATTCTGCACTATTTTTGTTTTTCTTCTTAATACCTACTTATTTATGTTTTACATTTTTGCACTATATTAGTCTTCTTACTAGTACTTATACTTATTTCTTATTATTGTATCGTATGACATGTTAAACTTTTTATATATAGTTAATCTATATACATAAGTTTATTTACTTGCTATGATTTCTTAGCTACTACTTAATGTTATGTACTTTGTTGGCTCTGACTGTGAGCGGGGATTTGGTCTCATTCGTGTATTATGCGACTTTAACATGAACCTTGTCTTATTCATTAAGACTTGGTGTTTTGTACAAAACTTTAATCTTTGTTGCCGGTCTGTTCTTACTTGTATATACATCTTGCCTCGCTCACAGCCACAGTCTAAGACTATTAACTATACGCGACCGAGGATCTGGCCAGTGCGTCCCACCTTTGCCTTATAGGACAACTGTCGCTAAAGGCGTTGTGGTCCGCCTTGGCCAGTCCCGATCGCGTGCAGTTCGTGCAAGAGGGTGGTAGGCCCGCCAGCCAGTCGGGGCAGTTCGCCCGCATGTGGAGCCCGCCACAGTGACAGCATTTCTCCTCTGTCTGGCTGCAGAAACGGCGGCCGTGTCCGTATCCGAGACACCTCGAGCATTGGACCAGGGGGGATTGATCCTCCACCCTGACCCTCTGCAGGTCCACGAACACGAACCCCGCCGTCGTCATGCGTTGCCAGACTTTTGGTGAGACACTGACTACGACGTGCGCCACATGCGGGTTCCTTGTCCTCTTCCGGTACCGGACCTCCATCTCCTCCTCTCCACTGTCGAGGGAGCCAAACACAGTCCCGTTTTGGTTCCGAAGGGCGGTTGTGATGTCATCATCACTGTTGCATTGCAGCACGCCCTTCAGAACCACTAACGGGTTTCTGTTTTTGGCCTCCTCCACCGTGAAGAGGTCACCTGCCTTCTCTAACCTACTTCTCACATTATCTCGTTCCTCTCTTGTTTTACAACCCATTACAATTCTGTTCCCTTTTGCCCTTCGCACCCTATCCACCTGAACACCCCCGCACTTTGCATTCACTACTGTCTTTATTTTTTGTAGCACCTCCTCGCTAGTTTCTGTCTCTATGTTAGAGCTGACGATAATAGAGTGCAGAGACTCTTGTGGTTTCTGCGGCGGTTTGTGCTGTTGATGCTGGTGCTGCGGGTGTCCAGCCACGACGCTAGCGTAAGTGGCCGCGCGCACTTCTGCCTCCTTCCGCTGTTCCGCGACCTCCTCCTTCAGCTCCCGCAACTGCTGAGCTGTCTCTTGGAGTAGGTTTCCATGGGCCTCAAGAGTGGTCCTTAGGGGGTCCACGATTTTTTCCGGCTCCATTGGTTTTGTGGCGTCTCTGGAGAGTCTCCTCAGCTCCCTGGAGTCCGTGCGTCTTTCGCTCTCTGACTCCTTCACCAGTTTCAGGAGGACATCGATGGCTGAGAGCACTCCGGTCTTTATGTCAGTGCGGACGTTACGCCCGCTATCTATTAATGACCGGGCCTTTCGTGCCGCCTGTGTTGCCTCCAGGACCCTGGAGCGAGTTGGCATTCTCTCCTGGGGCGTCGACTCCGGTTGTTTAAGTTTTTCCGGGGTGAGGATCCTTGCGTTTGCGCCGATGTGATAGTAAGTCATTTTTCCGATATCTGCGTTGAAATATCGTGTCCCCGTATCGGGATTACTGCTCCCGGAAGGCCCGGGAGATATCAGGAGAGCTTCCGGTGGAGGAGTGGGCTTTTTTCTGCTTACAGGGGTTCGCGCTCCCGGCATCATTTTTCAAATTTTTGTTCAGCAGCAGTCTTAAATCTAACTTATATCTAGTATCACGACAGAAAACTGCTCGTAATAGTCAAATAAAGTTAAAATAATACAATAAAAGAAAGTAAAAAGGAAATAAAGAAAAAGAAGGGAATAACACTTATTATCTAATATCCTGGCAGAATACTGCACAGGATGTCACTTAACTCTAGGGGTCGCCAGCAGGAGGAAAAGGTCAAAATGGTTTTAGACTCTACCAGAACTCTACGTAGAGTCTGGGGTCCAAGTGAATTAAAAAGGTCCCGGTCCGGCGAGTCCAGCCGCGAAAACCCCGACTCTCTGCGACCACCCAGGCCTGAGTTGTTGCCGCCGAAAGTTTTCCAAGATGGCGGCCAAAATGTCCGCCAAAGTGTCAAAAAATCGACAGCTCTCCTCCCAGTGGGCGCAGACAGCCGTGGCTCCCCAGCGTGAGTCCGCCAGGCCGGTCCGCGTCAAACCGAAAAATTTTTCCTGAAAAATCCTGAAGGGATTTTTCAGGTGTGTCAATCTCTCCTGCCCGCGACAAGACGAGGGCCGAAAACCCCGTCTTCGTACGACTTCCGGTTCGGGAGCCACAGGCCCGCAAAGTTCTTGTGGCAATGGGATCTCCCCTAGCCACAAAAGGGATATCGCGGGGGATATTGCGGAAAAAACCGCAGCTCCCCTCCCAGTCGGCGCGAGAAGTCGCGGCCCCCCCGTCGGGTGTCCAACAGACTAGGCTTACGTGCCTCCTGAAAAATTCCTGAAAAAATATTTTTTCAGGATTTTTCAGGTGCAAACCACTGCCCTCAAAGTGGCAAAGCCAACGGTGAAAACCCCGTCCCCACGCGACGCCTGGTCTAGGAGCTACGGCCCCGCAAAGTTACCGTGGATTGGGGATCTCCCCCTTGCCACCTCTGAAAGGATATTGCGGGTTTTTAATATCCCGCTAGCTCGGCCGCTATTGCTCCGAAAATTCCGAGCTTGGGCTCCCCGAGTTCGTCTCGATGAGACCTATCTATTCCCGCATTTACCTTTCCTGAAAAAACGTTTTCAAAATTTCCGACTCGGAATTTATGTCCTGAAAACGTTATAGCTCCCAAACCAAAAGCCGCAGCGGCCTCGTCTAAGGCTTATCCTAATCCTTAATCTATGTGTGACGCAATGCGACAGCGCGCTTAGCTATAACCCTTCAGGGGGCGGTTTTCAGAATTTCCCCTGACTATATTTCAGGGGATTCCGCTCCTACCGACCCGTGTGAGGTGTCAAAAGAAAGGTCTTGCTAAGGCGCTTGACACTGCGTCACTAAAATAATTTTCAGTGACTGCCCCACTGAAGTACAATTAAGAAACACAATTTGGAAACACAAAAATTCAATTTAAAAATACAAAAATTAAAATTAAAATTCAGGGTAAGTGTCCAAGTTTCCTAATTAAAACCGCACTATTTTTCCACACTATCGTAATGTCTTGAAGTCCTATAGTTCAGGAAATAATTTTTTCCCTGAAATTTACGATGCTTATATTTAGTAAACTTACAGTCATTAAGGTCTGGTTTTTACATAAAATAGTTCTCCACTAACACTACACGAATCACTTTTAAAATGTATGTGTATCAGATCTATTTCAGGAGATTTGGGCTCCTGAAATTTTTAACGTTTTTTGAAACACTATAAGTCTTTCATTTATTGTCCGATCTTCTCGCTGAAAACTTTGCCGAGGTCGCGGCGATGAGTCCTACAAAACCCTATACTTAGGTGACGGCGGTAGGCTCAAACGGCGATTTTCGATGTAAACAACAAAAGTTTACAGGCTTATCACTCAGCCGTTTTCAGCGATCCAGAAGTGACACTTTACAGGAACAAACTTCCGGTTTGCAGCTCCCGAAATCACTGAAAAAAGTGGGGGGTCGTGGCGACTAATCGCGCGCCGTAGCCCGCCGAAGGTTTTACCAACCGCAAATAACTGTTTTTTGGGTGGTAATGGCACTTCACTTTCTTCAATTTCACTTTTGAAACTATTGGCGGATAGCGCTCGTCAGCGCGCTTCTTTTGATGCTACTCCGGTCACTGTAGCTTCACTTTTTCGATTTTTTACTAATTTTTTGCGCGGAGCTTCGCAGACAAATTTCGTCCGGCAGTTCCCACGAGTGTTAGGGACACTTGGGGCAGCGTCACTGGTTAGGTTAGGTTAGGTTAGGTTAGGTTAGGTTAGGTTAGGTTAGGTTAGGTTAGGTTAGGTTAGGTTAGGTTAGGTTAGGTTAGGTTAGGTTAGGTTAGGTTAGGTTAGGTTAGGTTAGGTTAGGTTAGGTTAGGTTAGGTTAGGTTAGGTTAGGTTAGGTTAGGTTTAGGTTAGGTTTAGGTTTTTTTTTTTTTTTTTTTTTTTTTTTTTTTGTGTAGCTGCTGCTTCTTCCCTGACGTCATGTCAGGGGTGTGTTGACCTATTATTTTTATTTATTAGCTGAAGGCGTTATTATAATGAGTGGTCTACAAGATTTATTTCGACCTTACAGTTTTCTATCTCATACATACATTTTAAATACTTATTTTCTGCAACTTTGTGTGTCCTACATGTGTGTATATCTAGCGATCAGGGCCATCGCTTAATCTGTTAAGTTACTTCTTAAATTTGTTTGTTGTCATTATTTTGTCTATTGGGATGGGTTTAGGATAGCAGCTTTTACATTTATTTTATTTTTACACTCTATTTTACATTACGTTACCTTATATCTAATTACGTGTTTTTACCAATTTTTACTTAATCTATTTATAACAGTTCTTATATCTAAAGCATATTAAGGTTCTATTATCTTTATCTGTGCTGGGTATTTGTCAGCCAACTTACTTCTAGTACATACTATAGTTAAGATCTATTAGTTTAAAACTGGATGTATATAGTCTAACTATATATAGCAGTTTACTTACAGACTTATTACTTTATTTACAGCATCTATTATTTATCGCACTATGGTTGACGGACGGTTGTTGTCGCTTATTCCAGCTATAACAACTTTCGTTGCTCCGGGCTCTACTTTGGTGTCTCTTCTTAATTACTAAGCAGAGTTGTTTAAATATTTTAAACTGTCCTATGAGAGTCTTGTGTTTAAGCGATCACAACCGTTCCGATTCCCTGAAGTACCCTCAACTGTACGCAGTCGAGCATCTGGCCAGTGCGTCCCACTTCTGTCTTACTGGACAGGTATCGCTGAAGGCGTTGTGGTCCGCCTTGGCCAGTCCCGACCGCGTACAGTTTGTACATGAGGGTGGCTCCCCCGCTAACCAATCAGCGCATTCCGCACGCATATGGGGCCCGCCGCAGTGACAGCACCGCTCTTCGGCCCGATCACAGAAGCGCCGGCCATGCCCATATCCCAGACACTTAGAGCATTGGACCAAGGGGGATTGATCCTCCACCTTGACCCTCTGCATGTCTATAAACATGGACCCAGCCGACGTCATCCGCCCCCAGACCTTGGGCGACACCTGAGCCACAACGTGCTCCAGCTGCGTGTTGCGCGTCTTCTTACGGTAGCGGATCTCTACCTCGTCCTCCCCACTCTCGAGGTTGGCAAAGACATCGGCGTTTTGGCTCTTAAGGGCGCTTGTGATATCATTATCACTGTTACAATGCAACACGCCCTTAAGAACCACCAACGGGTTTCTGTTTTTGACCTCCTCGACAGTGAGGTGGTTTCCCACAGATCTTATTTTATTTGCGACCTTATCTCTGTCTTCCTTTGACCCGCATCCCATAATCACTTTACCCCCTTTAGCCTTCCTCACTCTGTGGATTCTCAGGCCCCCACTTTTGGCGTCAATGGCCGTTCTTATTTTGGTGAGGATCTCGTCGCTCGACTCAGTTCGCCACGTTTGAGGTGACCACCAGTGAGTGTAGCGGTGGTTTTGCTGTAGGCTCCAGCCTGTTACTCGGTGCGACACCAGCCGCAACGCTGGCGTAAGTCGCTCCTCGTACCTCCGCCTCCTTCCGCTGCTCAGCCACCTCCTCCTTCAACTCTCGCAGCTGCTGGGCCGTGTCCTGAAGTATCTTGCCATGTTCTTCTAACGTTGTCCTCAGGGGGTCCACGATTTTTTCTGGCTCGATCGGTTTTTGAGTGTCTCTGGAGAGTCTCCTCAGCTCCCGAGAGTCTGTGCGCCTATCCCCTTCGGACTCCTTCACCAATTTCAGGAGGACGTCGATGGCTGAGAGCACTCCGGTCTTTATGTCAGTGCGGATGTTACGCCCGCTATCTATTAGTGACCGTGCCTTACGTGCCGCTTGTGTTGCCTCCAGGACCCTGGAGCGGGTTGGCATTCTCTCCTGGGGCGTCGACTCGGGTTGTTTGAGTTTTGCCGGGGAGAGGATTCTTGCGTTTGCGCCGATGTGGTAGTATGTCATTTTCCCAATATCTGCATTGAAATATCGCGTCCCAGTATCGGGATTGCAGCTCCCGGAAGGCCCGGGAGATATCAAGAGAGCTTCCGGTGGAGGAGTGGGCTTATTCCTGCTTACAGGGGTTCCGCGCTCCCGGCATCATTTTGTCAGATTTTTAGGTCAGCAGCAGTCTTAAATCTAACTATATCTAGTATCACGACAGAAAACTGCTCGTGATAGTCAAAATAAAGTTAAAATACAATAAAAGAGAGTAAAAAAGGAAAACAAAGAAAAAGAAAGGAATAACACTTATTATCTAATATCCTGGCAGAATACTGCTCAGGATGTTCACTTAGAAACTAAAGTCGCTGACAGGGGAAACAAAGTCAGATAAAATTTTGACTCTATCAGAAACTCTATGTAGAGTTTGAGGTCCGTTTAGTCAGAAAGGTTCCGTCCAACGAGTCCAGCAGCGAAAACCCCGGCTCTCTGCGACCACCCGGGCCCGAGTTATTGCCGCCGAAGTTTTTCCAAGATGGCGGCCAATATGTCCGCCAAGGAGTCAAAAAATCTACAGCTCCCTTGCCGATGAGCGCAGACAGCCGCGGCTCTTCGTCGCGGGCTCGCCAGACCGGTCCTTGTAAATTTTGAAAAAAATTCTGAAAAATCCTGAAAATCCTGATGGGATTTTTCAGGTGTGTCAAACTCTCCTGCCAGCGACAAGACGAGGGCCGAAAACCCCGTCCCTGTGCGACGTCTGGTTCGGAAGCTACAGGGTCCGCAAAGATAACGTGGCACTATGGGATCTCCCCAGCACCAAAGGGATCTCGCGGGGGATATTGCGGAAAAACCGAAATATCACCGTAGCCCCTCCTCCAGTAGGCGCGGGAAGTCGCGGCCCCCTCGTCGGGCGTTCACCAGACCAGGCTTACGTGCCTCCTGAAAAATTCCTGAAAAATTATTTTTTCAGGATTTTTCAGGTGCAAACCACTGACCTCAACGTGGCAAAGCCAATGGTGAAAACCCCGACTTCACGCGACGCCCGGTTCAGGAGCTACGGCCCCGCGAAGTAACCGTGGACTGGGGATCTCCCCTTGCCACCTCTGAAGGGATACTGTAAATCTTTAAAAACCCAATAGCTCGGCCGGTATGGCACCAAAAAGCTCGAGCTTGGGCTCCCCGTACACGGCTTTGAGAGACCTGTCCGATTTTCTGGTTCTCGGTCCTGAAATTTACGTTTTGAAAAAACGTTTCGTCCTGAAAATGTTGCAGCTCCCGAACCAGCAGCCGCAGCGGCTTCGTCCAAAGCTTATATTACTACTTAAGCTAGGTGCAAATTTATGTGAAACAACTCTCACCTCCAGATCTTCAGGGGGCGAGTTTTCAGTTTTTCCCTTAGTTATATTTCAGGGGTTTTGGATCCTACTGACCCGAGTGTGGTATCAAATGGTAGGGATTTCCAAGGCGTTCCACAATTTGCCTTAATAATAATTTTAGTGGCTGCCCCCAATTAACAATTTAATTAAAACACAATTTTAAGATTTAGAAATGACGTGAAAAATATAAAAACTAAATTTAAAAATCAGGAAAAGTTTTAAATATACTTAATTAACACTACTCTATTTTTCTAACTAAAAATATTTTCCTGAAGTACTATACTTTAGGAGTTCACTATTTTCATGAAACTTTAGGAGCTAATATTTACAAAACTTACAGTCCTTAAAAGTCCAAATTTTTACACTAGGTTATTTCGCACTGCCGCAACACAAAAGTACATCCAAAAATATATGTCTCTGATCTATTTCAGGAGCTACAGCTCACTGAAAAAATGGGCGTTTTTTGCACCGCTGCCGTTTCGCGAGGAGTTGTCCGATTTTCAGTCTGAAAAATTTGCCGAGCTCGCGACCTTGAGTACAACAGGACCCTATACTCAGATCGCGGCGGTAGGCTCAGCTCGCGATTTTCGTTGTAAACAACTTTTTTTCCCACGCTTATCGCTCAGCGGTGGGAAGCGATGGGAAGCTGAAAGTCGGCAGGATGAAAATACTCGTTACTGGCTCCAGGAATATCCAATAAAAAGTGGGGGTCGTAGCGACTAATCGCCCGGCGTTGCTCGCCAAAGTTTTTACCAACCGCAAAATACGGTTTTTTGCGTGGTAATGGCACTTCACTTTCACTTTTTTCACTTTTAAAACTATCACTGGATAGCGCTCACCAGCGCGCTTCTTTTAAGCCTATTTCGGCCACTGTAGCTCAATTTTTACTATTTTTTCCGAATTTTTTGCGCGGAGCTTCGCAGACAAATTTCGTCCGGCTGTTTCCACGAGTGTTAGGGACACTTGGGGCAGCGTCACTGGTTAGGTTAGGTTAGGTTAGGTTAGGTTAGGTTAGGTTAGGTTAGGTTAGGTTAGGTTAGGTTAGGTTAGGTTAGGTTAGGTTAGGTTAGGTTAGGTTAGGTTAGGTTAGGTTAGGTTAGGTTAGGTTAGGTTTAGGTTAGGTTAGGTTAGGTTAGGTTAGGTTAGGTTTAGGTTAGGTTAGGTTTAGGTTAGGTATAGTTAGGTTAGGTTAGTTAGGTTAGGTTAGGTTAGGTTTAGGTTAGGTTAGGTTAGGTTAGGTTAGGTTAGGTTAGGTTAGGTTAGTTAGGTTAGGTTAGGTTAGTTAGGTTAGGTTAGGTTAGGTTAGGTTAGTAGGTTAGGTTAGGTTAGGTTTAGGTTAGGTTAGGTTTAGGTTTAGGTTAGGTTATGTTTAGGTTAGGTTAGGTTAGGTTAGGTTAGTTAGGTTAGGTTAGGTTTAGGTTAGGTTAGGTTTTAGGTTAGGTTTTAGGTTAGGTTAGGTTAGGTTAGGTTAGGTTAGGTTAGGTTAGGTTAGGTTAGGTTTCGGTTTTTTTTTTTTTTTTTTTTTTTTATTTTTTTTTTTTTATTGCTGCTTCCCCGCGTGTACCGGTACTCTGCGGGACCTTATTAACTAGGACAGTTCCTATCTGATTTTGTTGTTTTATTTTGAGATCTCTTGGGATCTTACTGTAGTTTTGGATCATGCCTATTCTTGACTCTATGATATATTCACCTAGTATCATAACAAGGGGTGTTCCTGCATGTGGGTGTATCGAGCGTGTGGGATGCACGCTTAATCTGTTTTCCTAATCTAACATTACTTGCATTGGGATTCTATCAGGAAATGCAGCTTTCCTTTATTTCTTTTTGCTTATTTATACTTTACATTTTCTTAATCATAGTTTTTATATCTACTTAATTTATTTCCTTATTCTATCATTTTAATTTCTTTACTATAATATTTAATTCCCGAGGCTGACACTTGTACAATATATTTTCTATTTCTTACTGCTATACAAATCTATATCTGTTCTACAAAATATCTATTTTCATTAAAGGTTGTGGTTATGGTTTTTATGACAGTTTTATCAACTTTGTTTTATTTAACTCTATTTCTTAAAACTAAACTACGTTATATATAGACAAAATATATATACGTGTTTAATTATTTGCTAAGTACTATTTGTCTACATTAATATTTTTCCGTCTAAAAATTTTCATAGCGTTGGACGTTTAAGAGTGTGAATTCTTATTGTGTTGGCTATGACTGCTCTACTTGTAGCTCGTAAGGGTTCACCTATCTTAATAATTAGTTAAGTTAGTTCGTTTTGCCGTACTGAACATGTGATTTCTTGCTGGAGCTATTTGTAGTTGGTGGTCATTTGTGTACATGTTTCGTCCACGCTTAACCATGAGATATTCTCAGCTGTACGCAATCGAGGATCTGGCCAATGCGTCCCACTTCTGCCTGATCGGACAGAATTCGCTGAAGGCGTTTTGTGGTCCGCCTTGGCCACCTCGCGTGCGCACAGTTTGTACAGGAAGGAACGTCTCCAGCCAGATAGTCTGCGCATTGTGCCCTCAGATGGGGCCCGCCGCAGTGACTGCACTTCTCCGCAGTTTCTCGCTGCAGAACCGACGGCCGTGCCGTATCCCAGACATTTTGAGCATTGGATCAGAGGGGATTGGTCCTCCCTCTGACCTTCTGCATGTCCAGGTGCACTGACCCGGCCGCCGTCATCCTTTGCCAGACTTTGGTGGAAGTGCAGACCACGAGTGCACCATCTGCGGGTTCCTAGTCCTCTTCCTATACCTCACCACTACCTCTGTTTTCCTCGTTTTCGAGGCCCTCGAAAACAGCCTTGTTCTGGTTCCTAAGAGCGCTTGCGATGTCATCATCGCTGTTGCACTGCAACACGCCCTTAAGAACAGAAAGTGGGTTCTTGTTTTTGATATCCTCGACCACGAGGTGGTCTCCTGCCCTCTTTAGTCTTTCCTTTACTTTCTCTTTTTCCTCCCTTGTCTCGCACCCTATAATTATCTTACTATCCCGACTTTCCTTACTCTATCTATTCTGATGTCTCCGCTCTTCGCATCTACGGCAACTCTTATTTTCGCCAGTACTTCGTCTCCGGTCCTCTTGGGTGTCCTTAGAGGATATGACTACGGAGTGTAAATGCGCTGTGTACAGTTTGGCTGGTGACTGCCGCCGTGGGGAACCTGCCGCCACGCTTGCGTATGTCCGCCACTCGCTCGTTCTGGGCCTTGCGCTGTTCCTCTATCTCCACCTGAGCACTGATGTTGCTCGAGCGTTTTTCCTCAAGTAGCTTTGAGTTTTCCTCTATCTTTTTGGTCAAGGCTATCAGGGCTTTATCCATCAGTAGTGCTCTTTCCCTTTTCTGCCCTAATAGCTGTATTTAGCCTGACCTCAGCCGCCTTTCGTCCCTCGGCTTCCTTTACTATTTGTAAGAGTGAAGCCAGGCACCTTTGACATCTGTCTTTTATATCCGTTCGGATATCTGGCACTCTCTAATTTTACATTGGCGCTATTAACCCAACTTCTTCGCCTCCATTATCCTAGATCTAGTGGCGCGCTCGTTTCGTCGGAACAATATGTGCTGGAAAATATTCACCAGCATCATCTTTGGAGGCGTGCCACTCGAAAGGATCCTTCGACGCCGGGTAATCATAGACCGTGCGTCCTTCCACCTTTGATAGATATTCGCTGGGCTGCGCGTGTGTAACCCCAGATGGGCCGGGCGTAAGATGAGTAATTCCGGCTCAGGTAGTTTCTTTGCGGCGTCTTTAGTTCTTTTTCCCGTATCTGCATGTCCGCAGGTTTTACTGTGGGAGGCGCGGCGTAAATGTCCGTTTTACCGCCGCTGGTTTTCGCTCCTTTTTCGCTTCGGCCTGGCCACAGGAGTTCGTGCACCAGCATCATCTTGCTCAACTAGAGCAGATAAGGGGGAAGCAGAAGGGTGTATAGCCCTCACAAATCACTTAAATCTAGTATCCCACAGAAAACTGTAGGGGATAGTCAAAACAATTAGCACAGTCAGGAAAAAACAAAAAGAGACTTAAGTGCTAGTAATCTCTAATAAAACAAAATAAAACAGAACCGCAAAACAATATAATTAGATAACTAAAACTAATACCTGGCAGAATACTGCACAGGATGTCACTTAAACTAGGGGTCGCCGGCAGGAGGGAACAAAGTCAAAATAAATTTTTGACTCTACCAGAACTCTATGTTAGAGTCTGGGGTCTAGGTCAGTTAAAGAGGTCCCGGTCCGGCGAGTCCAGCAGCGAAACCCCGACTCTCTACGACCACCCAGGCCTGAGTTATTGCCGCCGAAAGTTTTCAAGATGCGGCCAAAAGTCCGCCAAAATGTCAAAAAAATCGACAGCTCCCTTCCTAGTGGCGCAGACAGTCGTTGCTCCCCCGCGTGGATCCGCCAGGCCGGTCCGCGTCAAATCGAGAAAAAATAAAAATTCTGAAAAATCCTGAAGGGTTTTTTTCAGGTTTGTCAGACTCTCCGGCCTGCGACGAGACGAAGGCCGAAAACCCCGTCTCTGTGCGACGTCTGGTTCGGGAGCTACGGGTCCGCAACGTAAGCGTGGCACAGTGGGAATAATCCCAGTACCACGGGATCTCGCGGGGGTATATTGCGGCAGAACCGAAATATCTACCACAGCTCCTCCCCCAGTAGGCGCGGGAAAGTCGCGGCCACCTCGTCTGGCGTTTCGCCAAACCAAGCCTACGTGCCTCCTGAAAAATTCCTGAAAAATTATTTTTTCGGATTTTTCAGGTGCAAACCACTGACCTCAACGTGGCAAAGCAATGGTAAAAACCCCGACTTCACGCGACGCCCCGGTTCAGGAGCTACGCCCCGCGAAGAAGCCGTGGACTGGGGATCTCCCTTGCCACTTCTGAAAAAATATTGCAGCAGAGCAGAATCGCCACAGATCGGCCGTATGGCTCCGATTTCCTCGTGCTTGGGCTCCCCGAGCTCGTCTCGGTGAGACCCGTCGATCTGCGTACGTCTCCGCCCTGAAAAGTAATTTTGAAAAAATTTTGTCCGAAAAAGCCCTCCTGAAAACGTTATAGCTTCCGAACCAGAAGCCGCAGCGGTCCCGTCTAAAACTTATCCTATTCCTTATCCTAGGTGCAACACAATGCGACAGCGCGCTCAGCGCTAACCCTTCAGGGGGCGGTTTTCAGAATTTCCCTGACTGTATTTCAGGGGGTTCAACCAACACCGACCGTGTGGGTGTCAATCGACAGGTCTCGCTAAGGCGCTTTCTCACTGTGCCACTGTCACAATTTTTGTGGCTGCCCCCACTTTAATATTAAATAAAAACACTATATACAATTTATAAAGCTGCGTTAAAAATACAAAAATAAATTTAAAAATCCAAAAAGTTGTAAAGTGCTTAATTAAATCTACCTTATTTTTCTACATTTACAGTTCTTCCTGAAATGTTGTAGTTCAGGAATTGGAAAATCCCTGAAACTAAAATTACTAATATTTTTCTAAACTTACAGTCATTAAATTCTGATTTTTCTACACTGGGTTATTTCGTCACTAGCACTACACGGATCACTGTTTAAATGTATGTGTCCCCTGATCTGCTTCAGGAATTATAGACCACTGAAATTTTTGGCGATTTTGCGACGCTGTAATTCTTTCAAATGTTGTCCAATTTTCGATCTGAAAATTTTGCCGAGGTCGCCTCCGAGGGTACTTCTAACCCTATACTCGGTTTGCGGCGGTAGGCTCAAACGGCGATTTTCGATGTAAACAACTTTTCTTTACGTCCCTTATCGCTCAAGCGGTTTTCAGCATCCTGAAGCTGAAACTTTGCCAGATGAAAATTCCGGTTTGTGGCTCCAGGAATGTGCGAAAAAAGTGGGGGGTC